>JAWZYV010011652.1:0-402234 GCA_038373885.1 Cheiracanthium punctorium
CGGCATTTCAGGAACCGATGACCGTTTGCTACTAGGGATTTCACTTCGATATCTCGAAAATTCCATTTTTTTTCGGTGTGTTTTGGGTTTATCAATGTTGCACACCATTTCAAAGAAGTATTCGAGTTATAAACAAAATTTTCTATCTCAGCTTCGCGAATAAATAATCAGTTTTTAAAAAAATGCAGAACTTTACAGAACTATGAATAATTATAATTATACTTAACCTAATTCATATATTAAGATAAATACTTTTTAATATACAAAACCAACGGAGTAAGTTTGACTTTTACTCGAATACTTTTTAGAGAGGAAGTACTGTATTATCCCATTTGTGCCTGGATATTTTTGCGACTTTCTTCGATTTTTACTGATAACAGAAATAATAGATAAATTTCTGATGTCAACTTCTTGAACAAGGGATGATTTCTTTTATAATCATTATGCATAAAAATCGAAATATCAACTCCTACTTGGTCATGTTAAAATATTTTCTAGAGTTGAGGCTCAATACTCATGAATAAAGGCTAGGAAAAATAAATAACGTTTTCGACTAATAGCGAAAATGCCGTCCCAAAAAAAGGGACGCTAGGCATAAATGGGTTAAAACAAGGCACGAGGAGAAGTACTGATAATATTTTTAAATTGCTTAGACTGGTTTGATGTGTTATATTTTTGAATTTCACTTAAAAAATTTATTTGTAGAGGGTTTCTCATTAAAGGGACCTCCCATAAGTAAAGTTAAGTTAAACAAGTAAAGTTTTTATATTTTTCTAGGGTGGGCTTTTGTCGAGTAGGCATTCGCCCCTACAAAGGTACGAAGTTTTTTTCATTATATTACAAGAGCACCTAGTCAGTGGATATTGTTAAGCCCTAGGAAGGGAGGTGTCCCAATTTTGAACCATATCAATATGGCCTGCACCTGGGTTGCCCCGCCCAAAGAGGTTTCAACATGGAGGATATTAGACCCCCGACAGATCTTACGTGCACCACTCCTTTTAGCGTACATGGTCTCACAGCCGTCCATCTAGAGAGGTTGTGACGCACATTAACACTAAGACTCCCGTCATCTCCTTAGAAGCCAATAAGATTTGTAAAAGGCATTAAAATCCATTTTCGGAAACATACTAGCGAAGGCTTTTGTAATTTGGATTTTTTCGAGATTCTCTGATTTTCCATCAAGCCCAGTACACTATTAAAAATAAAGTACTTAAAAATGAATACTTTAATGTGCTCTCACTTTTTAAGTATAGATTTGCATCATAAATGAGTACATGGCCTGCTTAAAAATAAACTCCGCTTCAGAAAATGAGAACACGTGCTGTGAAATTTAAGAGTAAAAAATTCTTAGCTATTACAACTTGACAAAGTACTCATAAATGAGTACAAAATGCTTATTTCTAAGTACCTGGTTTTTACAATGTAGGCAGCTTGAATTTCAGTGATCTGAGGGGAATCGATCGTCAAATGACTAGTCCAGGGGTGGCGAGCCCTCATGGATCAATGTGCCATTTTTTCTAAAGAAATATTTAATGAGGCCATGAGCACGCCGTAGAATAATTTTGACTTATTGATTATTGGGAAAATAATAAAACTAAATACTAACAACTGAAAACTCTTTATTTACTAACAAAAAAATACGGTTAAATGTGTAATTCATTTTAAAATATACGTTATTTTTAATTAAAATGCTCACCCTTTTGATCGGTGGCGTGCCCAAAATATTGTGTCGCGTGCCATCAATGGCACGCTTGATATTGGTTCGTCACCCCCGGACTAGGCCATTGCGAGCACACATACAATGTGGTTATTAGAATAAAGAGAGGGTTTTGGATCATGCTAGCTTTTAGAAAAGCGAGTGTATTATTTATCCGAATGTGATATCCTACCGATTTTATCATACCGATATTCATCTTCAGATTAGCATAGAGCTAAATACGGTACCCTTGCCTCCCTCGCCAATAACACGGGTTCACATAAGACGAATTAGTATAACATGGCGTAAAAATTGCGATCTCTTACCTATAACATGTTAAATAAAAAGAGTGGTACAGAACGATGAAGGAATGAGACAGATTTTTCTGTATTACCTGTTAACTCTGCTGATGCTGACCATGTGTCTGTGACTCATACATCAAGGATTCATATATCACGGATCGTATCTACAGTGTTATAGGGTGTCTACTGTACTGGAACAGTCCCTTATCCCTAAGTTTATTAAATTTTAGCGGGCATGACGCATAGGAATCTACTTATATAATTCGCTAACGTACGCGTTACCAATATCGAAGATATTTCCACGCTGCGAACGGCAATAGCTAGATGTAAACATGAGTGCAATAACAATAACGCGTGTGCGGAAATCCAAATGAACAGTTCAATGACGTCCAATGGAACAAGCCTATGTCACGCTGTAGCTAGATTACAAAATAACAATAATGGATAAACAAAAACGCAAGATTTTTTGGACTTTTACACAGCTTTAAGATATCGAATTTACAATACTTGGCGCATTCATCGCCCATCCAAAAAATGCCACCATGCATTGGGCTAAAGCCCATTTTAGTCAATTGTAATGTACCTGCCATTTTATTTCGCGTCTTAGCAGCCTACCCTGTATAATAACTTACACTTTCAGAACAGGCATTCACAAATTCCCTCAGACTTGATCTGCTTACATTCAATGCATGTTATTCAATGAAACACGGGGAACGATAAATTATTTTTTCTTAGTCCACTCACCCTAACATGTTTGACATTTCATCCGCTTGCTTCAGATGAGTTAACTCTTTTGACTAATTCCTCGGCCAAACAGTAGATCAATATTCTTTTCCCATTTCTCTGTTATCATAAATTAATGTTTTTTCTCTTCCCCCCCCCTTCTGTTGCTATTTGAGTAGAAATGTAAGTCCTTCAGATGACAACCTGATTAATGGTGGAAGAATATAAAAAAAGACAGAAGATACGGATGCAGCGTATCATATGATCCCTTTAACCCATTGAGGCGCAACCCTTTCCCAATGCTGAAAAAAAGGGCAGCCGTTGCCATCGCTCGACTTAACTACCAGCAATATGGCGGACGATCGAAACGTTCATCGCGTGCCACAGATCTAGAGACCCTTTTTTCACGCAGTTGGCTGTGCCTGCACAGCCAGCTGCGTCAAAAAAGGGTCTCTAGATCTGCGTCCTGTGTCAAAAGGGTCTCTAGATCTGCTTCCTGTGTCAAAAGGGTCTCTAGATCTGGGCAATCTATCGAGCTGGTCTCGCATTCTTCCGTTTTTCAGCAGATGTCAGTGCTGTTAAAAATAATCGTGACCATTTTTTTACAGGAAATGACGAGCTAAAAAATAAAGGATTCTCGCGGAGCTATGTCACCCGCAACTATTTTTATAGAAATCAAATCTATTTTTCGTGACTGGGAACAGTCAAAACGTCAGAGTTTGGTGTTCCCAAAGCGGGAACACTGCGAGTTAAAGGGTTAAGTCATGTGTTTTCCTTAGGAGAGAAAGAGTGTACCAGTAGAACAATGAAGGGGCATGCTATTATACAGGGTGTCCGAAAAAGGGGCTAGCACGTTTTAATTCTTCATCCATTAGAGTCAAATGGTCAAACTGAAAAAAAGTTAAAAATAACGTAGGGAAAAAAAGACCACACTAATAAAGAATTCTTTGACTTTTTAAATTTGAATACGATCGCAGTACAAAAAATGTCCAATTAGTAAAATGTGCCCCCCTACAACGATGAGGTGATATGCTAGCTTTCAGATTTTCATCATTAAACGTCGCTGAGATATCTTTGAATAAAGATGGTCAGCTACTATATATATATATATGAATTTGAATGTAAAATGCTTATATTACTAGTTCAAAAAAGTGTTTTCTTTCGTGATTTCTTCTCATCGACAGCCACTGAAAATTGGTTTCAGTCAGCATTTGTTTATCTTCATATCTCTGATACTTTTAGTATATAATTTTAAAACTTTGTGCATTACCTCATTAGTGTATGGGGCACATTTTACTAATAGGGAATTTTTGGGACAGGGATCCTGTGCAAATTTAGAAATTGTAACTTTTAAAAATTAACTAAAGAATTTTTTCTTAACTTTTATTCTATCTTACTTTGAACAATTTTTTTATTTAGCTCTACAGAACAAATAAAATATACAATAAGAATACCTAATTTCAGGCTTAAATAATTTCAATGTGTACATTTTATTTACACGGGTGTTGCTTCCAGAAATATAAATTATAGTGATCTTCAAATTTAAATTAAAAACAAAATGCAGGTGGGTAGCGTTGAGAAATTAGACTTCTGGCAAAAAGAACCTAATGAAAAGTGCGCATTTTCTGAATGCATGTCTTGCATTAAAACACTGGCACATATTACCCTTATTTAACCCGTTCACTGCAATATACATGACATTTGTTTGCTTGTAGGATATGAATTAACTCTAAGTAATTCCTCAGCCAAACAGTAGATCAATATTCTGTCCCATTTCTTTGTCATCATAAATTAATGTTTCTTTCCTTCTGCTGCCGTTTGTTTAGAAATATGTGTGTTACCGATGACAGCCTTATAAATAGTAAGAAAATACAATATGAAAGACGGGAAATACGGATACAGCGTATTAACGGGAATCTCTTTATGACAAGAATTTGCTTTATATAAAGGGGTGAAAGGCAAATTTATTCTGATAAGGTGAAAGGAGAGTTATTCCAGTGTTTCCAGTTAAGAGAAAATAAATGGTCATTTAAAATCACATTGCCCATGTTTGATTTGTTACTTATTATAATTAATAGTATATTGCAGTTATTTTTTTGAGGGTTTTTGATTCAATTTTTCAGTCAATAAAGTTAATTGGTTATCCAGGAATGTTTGTGTATTTTTACATTCATAAATTCTAATGCTGGCATTTATGTTTAAATATGTAGTATTGCTCATTCGACATTTTTTCTTATTCGATATTATGCTTGCTCTGCTTCTACCACATAAAAAAAGGACAGAACTTGAGAACAAATACGGAAGACCTCATTTAAGTACATGAAGAAACAACAACAAAAAAAGCTACATAAATCATTATAATGATAATGCAAATATGACATATACAGAACGAAGAAATGACATTCACTAAGGACTGTTAAAAAAAACTGTAATAACAGGGTAGAACTCTTTCAATGCGCAATGTGCTTAAGTTCGGATTGACGCCCATCTTTATTCCATGTTGTTTCGTTCTATAAAATCATTGATGAATTTCTGATGTATAAAATCAAGGTTTCATGTTAAATGAGATATTTTCTTAATATCCGCCTACTATCCAGAAAATTTGGGGTTGTCTGACTCTATGCCGGCCCCTTTATGTAGAATGCGTGAAGCTCTATCACAATAAAAAAAAAGTAATAAAGACTTAAATGCCGAGGTTAACAAGTTGCTTATTACATGATTTTTATACGATGCATTTGCGATATAAACAGAAATTTTTAGTTATGGGCATCAGACGAAAAATGGGGCTAGTTTCTCTTGTAAATCAGCTGCAGCGCTTTGTCATGCTCCGCGAAATCGCATGTAGTAAAGGGAAATACAGACTTGCCTTGCCTCGTATTCAACACACATTTCTAGTTATTACTTTAACACTTTGCACACAGGTGGGTTTTCAAAGATTCCCGGTCAATATATCAAGTCAGCCACGACAATCAAGTTACTTATTTTTTTTTTAATCTTATTGGTTTCTTGAATCCAACGACAGCCTGCATAATATTTGTATCGAATTTCTTAACGGTGAACCACTATTAAAAAGTTTGTCGTCTCTTAAATAGCAAATGATTAATGTTTCAATTTGAAGATATTAAAAAGAACGGTTCTCGTGTTTTATAAGTGTTTGGTGTAACTTTTATAATGGATTGTGAACCTGGAGGTACATATTTGTCTATTTAAATTATAGCTATTGTTTTCTTTAGTTCTTTTTGCCAAAAAACAAATCTATGAGTTAAATTTAATGCAACGATTGACTTTATTGAGCTGGAAAGTTATAAACTCATTAGATTATAATGAAGTTGCACATCACAGTTTAACGTTTCTGTTAATTGTATTTGCTAATATTTGCAACTCTCCTCATAATTAGATAATTAATATCAAAGATTAGAAAATAAGAAAATATTTTTATTTTTTAATTTTTTAATTTTTTTGGCATTTTTTGTGAATGTCGTTTTATGATGTGGACAATTAATTGAATATAACAGAGACTGTAATTCAAAAGATAATTATAAAAATTTGAAAATGCTGTTGGCAAAGTAAGAAATTTTTTGGGTGTCGAGGATGATTTAACAGATGACTTTTTATGTGCCAATTATATATTTTTTCGATTTCTTTAGCTTTTTAAATGTTTAAATACATCTATAGGCTTTGACCAAAAATTTTTAAAAATCCGCTGTGTGAGTTGTTGAGAAACAAGATTCACAGATTTTACATCACGAAGAAAAAAAATATCTCATGTTTATTGAGTAGTTAGTGTCAATTTATAAGAATTTAAGCCTTAAAAAACCGTAGAGTCAAAATACATTTGGATTTTTTTTTTCGGAGGATAATAAAATCTATATCTGATAAAAAATATTAAATTAAATATCTTCAAGGTGATTGAAATTCTTTGAGTATTTTTTTCCTGATCTCTTTCATTAGTAAAAAGGTAGATACCATGGTCAAACCAATATTCCATAAAATGCGTGGAAAATAATGTGACAAATGAAACAAGAATTTCTAATTCCTCTCCGAAAGCAGTTTTACCAAACTTTTAAATCTAAACTGCTTATATTAAATGAGTAATGGCTATATCTTACGGAGTAAATTGTTAATTGCTTATTCTACGGCATTTCCCGCCACGATACCGATAAGATTATTCTAGAATTAAGAAATGATCTATAGCTAGGGCTTATTCTTGCTAACTGTTACATAAAAATGTAACACTATTAGCAGATATCAACAACACATGTGTTTGTAAACAACACAACTCTTTGCCACTCACGGCAAGAGAAAAATTTAAACGTCATCAATCGCACCTTGCGAACATCCCCAGTCTGTGAAACACTACGTCATAGGAGAAACTGGTTTTCCGTATCTCCGATCAGCAGAGTCGAAAGGAATGACTCCGAAAGAAAGAGGAAAATTTCCTCACGCGTAGTCTGGCAACAGTTTTTAAAATAAGTACGTTGAGAGACGCTAAGAAATGACTTAAGAAAAAAATCGTTATGTGAGAGGTGTGTGTTTCGGAGGGGCTCCCAATAGATTCGAGTGTTAGGCTTCGAGCCATTTTGCAGCGTGGGGAGCCCCAGCCCAGGCTAATTCGCTGTCAAGTTCTAAATGGAAAACTCAAGAAATAATTTTCACACCTGAATTTTATTCAAATTCAATATTACAGAAGTGTTTGTTCAAAGAGAAATTGTATTTTTTTCCAGCTGATCTTAAAAGAAAGTGAACGTCACGTGTCTACATACAAATCAACGACATGCACGTCAAATATGGTGAAGATTTCTGCAAATCCCAAAAATTAACATAGATGATGTGTAGTATCGCCCACGGTGAATGTATTTAAAATTGTGTGTTAAGTGTGTAGCATTAAAGGTGCTTTTTACAAGGCAGTTTAGAAACTGTTGCGCATGGAGTGTACAGCTCAAAGGACTTTTTACAAACTTCTCATAAGAACTGTTAATGAGAATCAAGAATTGATTCGGCTCCTAGATAATGTGAAAGCTGCAAAGACACAATGATTTGTAAAATCTCTTCGTAAAAAATCTGCTATTCCAGAACTGGGTAAATATTATGTTAAATTCATAACTGGTATATTTTTGGGAGTGATTTCGTATCCCGTACTTGTAAAATGTAAGATTTGTCACATTGTATACTCAGAATTTTCTGGTTAAAGTATCTTGGTTTAATTTTGAAATTCTGAAATGATATTCGATTTGATATTTTAAATTGATAATATGCCTATCTTGGTTTAATTTTAAAATTCTGAAATGATATCGATTTGATGTTTTAAATTGATAATATGCCCATTGATTTTTTATTCTTTAGTCAAGTAAAGTTTAAATTTTTACTAATCTGTTCTTAGGACAAATTGAAATGAAAATCTTAATTGGCATGTTATCTCGGTGTGTGATAATTGAATCTCATTGTAGTCCACTAATTATTTAATTTCTAAAACTCAACTTAACCAGACTTTTAACGTAATTCAGTTTGGGACAATTTTAATGATTTTCAATTATCACAGTGCACAAATGAGTGTTTGAGTATTATGACTTTTGCTTGAAGGTGCACTGGCTTTCAGCTTCATTTTTTTTCAATTCCTATGTTAGTGTCAGGTATCAGAACTGAATTGAAATTTTGAATTGTTTAGCATGTAGGGATCTCATATTTGAATGTTACAACTATTTAGCCAAGAAATTATTTAATGTTTTTGTCATTCATAATGATCAATAAAAAACAAAGCTCAAAAATTTGAATTGCTTGACTTGCGTTAGTGAATTTTAGGTAAATTTTACTTTTCAGCTTTTATCACATATAAGTTCTGAGTGTTAATTCCTTACCAGGTGAGTGTAATTAAAATAAGTTATTTTCGTCTCTCACAGTTCAGGTTTTAATGCCTAGGCGGCAAACTGCAATGTACTATTTTTTTCTGATCTGAATTTTGTTCAGAAGTACTTCTACCTCTCACATTTTACACCCTATCGATCATGGCAGTTAAGGTGGAAGGTTTTTAAAACCCACACCTTAACACTAACCTTATCTAATAAATTTTGCCGAGGGATTAATTACATTTCCTTAATTAAATATATTAATTATGTCTGTCTACAAGGGATAATTCTTCTGGAATAGAGAACGAAATTTGCGCAAGATTTATTCCGTTAGCATGTGTGAATAAGGTGAATTTTCTCCATATAATCATCTGTATTTAGAGATAATTTTTTAAGTAACACTTATTTTCACAAAAGAGTTGAAGATATTGTTTTATATATTTATTATTATGTATGTGGTGCTGATTATGAATATTTTATTAAATAAATTTTAATTTTCTGAGCCCCTTTTAATTTTAGCGAACATTTTCAGATAAAGATCTAGGTCCCCCATGAAGCATTCAAGATTAATTGTAAATAAACACCGGGTACAAATAGGAAATATTCACAATTGCGTCTTTTGAATTACTGAATTAAAATTATTAAACCTGACTAAGCAGTTCACCATTTACGGGGTATAATATTTTCTACACGGATTTCAATGTAGTATTCATTTATTTGAGAATGTACTGGCGTAACTGAGAACCGTTTAATTTCTTTCGTGTGTTAACCTGTTTTCCTCCATTCTTTGTAAAGGCGTAAAAGAAGAAATTCCATTTCTATCACCCTCGTTGCTTCCAAGCTTGAGTCTTTGAAGAACTCTCTGTGATCTTACGCATTCTATCGTTGAATGGTATCTGGATCTCGATAGCAAATCTTGTAGATTAAAATCCAATTTATAATGTAGGAGTGATGTGTCTGGCATAAACAAGAATTTTTGTTTCAATAAATATAGATTAATATAAGGTTTCGTCAGGTTGCCTCAAACAGCTATCGTCGTCACAGAACATTTAAACAGCTTTATAAGCAAACCAGTGAAGTTACACTTGAAATTATTAATAATGCTTCTTCAGATTCAGTACACTATGCGCTAATAATAACAGTAAAGCTGTATGTCGCATGAAACTTTCAGAAAAAAATTCATGAGCAGAAAAATTGCCTTCAGGAATAAGACGAAATCATATCCGCTTTTGGATATATTGCGAAATTCCGTATGCTTACCATTTTTTCCTGAGTATTTCGTAACTCCAGTATTGCAATAGCTCCATTGTCCATTGTTTGTAATAAATAGTTACGAGAACAACTTGTAAAGAGGGCTGCTAATTTTTTTTCAAGTTTCTAGCGCAATTAAATTCTTTGAAAAGCTGTTCAAAAGTTACACGATTTTCTGAATGAACAGCGTTAAACAGCTTACTATGCTACTGCTGCACCATTTTATCCAGACACAATACAATCACCCAACTATTTGTCACAAAATTGGTAGGCGTCTCCTGTAACCTTTTAACGGTTGTATTATTTTCAATAAAACAGTAGTAAAAGTGCCTATATTTTATGCCAGAAAATTGTATAAAAATAAGTGCATGTACAATATATGTATATTAATTTCAAGGTTTTGGACATTTATTGTTTCGCAATTAAAAAAAAAGGTTAATTTTGAGGAAAAGCCAGCATTCGAGGTTATTGTGACTGAATGTGTGTTTTGCAGTAAGCAGGAAATCATTAAAAATGTATGTTTCAAACACTAAAGGAGAATTTTATCAAACGTAAAATAAATAAATATTTGTGAAGTTTTCTTTGAACACAAATACAAAAAGTGAGTTAAGATTGCACAATGCATATCACAAATACACGTATTTGAGTGTCTCTAACTTCTATTTAAAAAAGAACGATCTCCGAATTAAGTAAAAAATAGTCAGGTATTGTGATCTGTTGTTCAAAATGAGATATAAAAAAATCGTGCACCAGAATTGAAATGCTCTTATCTTTCTGGCGCATAAGATTGAAATACCATTGCCCGAAAATATGACGGGCACACGAAATCGAGGGAGAAAACTTAGCCCGTGATTTTGACGGTAGCGAGGTTTAAGGAGTTAATGATGTTAACACTAACATTATGCATTTTTGAGACGTCCGTAACAAATTATTCGAAGAAGGGACTTTAATTCGAAGAAGTAACTTTAAAAATTATAGTTTTGCAAAACATATTCATTATTTTAGAAAAAAAACTATAGTCGAAAACTATTCGATTTCTTCGCTAAATTTCAATGGAACACCATCTATCTACATCAAATAAACAAACTTGAAGTCGCTGTTAAAATCCACCGTACCTTCCAGTAATTAATGCTGACAGCAATAATATTATGCTTACACCTAATCGTATTTCAAAAGTTAATTGTTAATAACATCAACATATTTAACGCTCCACTAACGCTTTTCCGGTGTTATTGATAAAGGGGAGGGGGGGGGGTGGAGGGGAACTGGTTCTCTCCAAGTTTACTTTCATCGGCTACGACGTTATTTATATTCCACGTATCGCTGATTTTCACGGATTTAGTGGATGAATCTGTGGTTCTTCAGGTATAAAATTCAGATTAGCGGCGTGTTTCTTGTGCTTTATTCCTGAATTTACTGTCGAAACCTCTTAATAGAATATCAGTTAAAAGAATGCCTCATATAATGCATTAAATTTTCAATGTACCAAACCATAGTAATTGATGAATGTGGTAAAGGATAAAGGAATATCCTACTCATTAGAATAATTTTTCTTTTCAAAATGGCTAGTTTATTGAGCGGGTTTGACTGTATATTGATAATGAAAATAAGATTTTCATCGCAGTTTTTTTTTTTTTTTTTTTTTTTTACGTGTATTAACTCCATCAGAAATCTATGGCAAATCCTTTCAAAGAAGAAGGTTGTCCACCTGCAACTAAAAAGGAGACTTTATTACTTACTAAATTTAAGATTTAGCAACTTGGGATAGATTTTTGGTTAAAAAATCCCATTTTCATACTATTTTCAAACATTTGGCATCTGGGTCATTCCACGTCAAATCAAACACAAAACTGGAGAAAGTTCACCACACCAACTTAGATTTTCCTCAAATTTTATATAGATGATATATAGGCTAAGACATCAACAAATCTCAATTTTGAAGGTTCTACGATAATTAATTACCGAGAAATTAATTATGCAAATTTTTAAGTTTTCTGCAAGATGCGCCAACTTTTTCCTCAATTCCTTAAATAACTCCTTACCTGTAAAAGTTACTGAAGTGAAAATTTGTTTCTAGGTGTAACATTTTACGCTGATTCCAAAAATGTTATCGAAATTTGCGTATGTTCTATAGTTTATGCATGAGCAGTACATTTGCTAAAAAACATCATGAATTCTTTTCGGCATGTCTGATCACACACGTTTTAAATTTTTATATGTTGTTAAGTTGTAATAATCCTACATCCCAAAATAATTTCATCTTGGCTTTCTGCTCAGGAGCAGAGAAAAAAAAATTGTATGTATGTACCTATATATGAGGATTTTCATATGCAATAGTTGTACTGAAGATGAGAAAATTCAGAAGCGTTAGTCAATTTTCCTGTGTCTTTTAAATTGATATCTGAAGTTTAAGTTTAACTACTACTCCAGGCATTGCAAAAACTTGACAGTACATAAAAATGCTTGTATCAGAAAACGTAAAACAAACAAACAACAAAAATGCATGTCACACACAGTGTTAAATTAAAAAAAATTCTAAAGTTAAAATTTTGAATTACTTTTAATTTAACCCTGTTGTTTTTTGGCAATCATCCATCAGCCGATAAATCTTTGTAATTCTGTATGACATTCAAGTCAATAGAAGGAACAAAGTTTATTGAAAGAATTGAATTCCTGTAAGTGACAGTATTTATTTACCTTTAACAGAATGCGAACAAAATTGTGCTTTGGCTAGTTTTGTGGATACAGCAATTTGAAATAGGTTTTAATGTATACTGTATTAAATTTTTATTGTTACAGCAACTAGCATAGCAATGTCAGGCACATTGTCAAATTGCACATTTTGTGATATATTGCAGAATAAATGTCATGTAACCAGTTATTCACGACAAACTTTTACGTCTACCCTCTAGGAGGATTATATTCGAAATGTTCTGAAATCAATTTTTAGGCATTCTTGAGTGTTGTGTATATTTTATCGATATCTCTTTTCTTCTTTGAGATCCCGCAGATTGTGTGAAAAGAACATTTTGGGCCTTTATACTCTATAAATTACGAATTTTTGAAAATACTCTCTAATCTAGCACCTACGCAATAAAATCCCACTCGTGCTAAATTTCGTGTTGTTGTTGTTGTTGTTGTTGGAACATGTATTCGGATTTGTGTGCTTGTTCACGAGGAACCGCTTATAAATCCACGTCAAAGAAAGGACAAACACAAGGGGGGGGTCAAATGCCTTGGGGGAGGACTTTTCTGGGTATCTAGCGCGTATTCACGTTACATCTGGAGAAAACCGCCCAAAACTCCAGACCGCTAGACCGACGGCCCCGCGAGAGGACAGAACCCTGTTCCTCCACTTGAGCCATCTCCCAATGTCAGTGGCTTTAACCACTGTGCTACACATTGGTAAAATTTCGTGTTATTAGCTTCAGTAATTTTGGTTAGGCAAAATATTGCATACGGAAAATGGATAGAACTTTCCGGTAGACTTAATATATATATATATATATATATATATATATATACATATATATGTTTTATTAAACATTGTTATTTCTTTTGAGTTCAATATCATGCAGAATTCCAAAGCTTTATTGGCTGATGGATGATTGGCAAAAACAACAGGGTTAAATTAAAAGTAATTCAAAATTTTAACTTTCGAATTTTTTTTAATTTAACACTGTGTGTGACATGCATTTTTTGGCGCATCTTGCAGAAAACTTAAAAATTTGCATAATTAATTTCTCGGTAATTAATTATCGTAGAACCTTCAAAATTGAGATTTGTTGATGTCTTAGCCTATATATCATCTATATAAAATTTGAGGAAAATCTAAGTTGGTGTGGTGAACTTTCTCCAGTTTTGGTGAACTTTCTCCAGTTGAGATATCAATTTAAAAGACATAGGAAAATTGACTAACGCTTCTGAATTTTCTCATCTTCAGTATAAATATTGCATATGAAAATCCTCATATGTAGGTGCATACATACAATGTTTTTTCTCTGCTCCTGAGCAGAAAGCCAAGATGAAATTATTTTGGGATGTAGGATTATTCCATCTTAACAACATATAAAAATTTAAAACATGTGTCTGTGATGAGACATGCCGAAAAAAATTCATGATGTTTTTTAGCAAATGTACTGCTCATGCATAAACTATAGAAGATACGCAAATTTCGATAACATTTTTGGAATCAGCGTAAAAAGTTACTCCTAGAAACAAATTTTCACTTCAGTAACTTCTACAGGTAAGGAGTTATTTAAGGAATTGAGAAAAAAGTTGGCGCATTTTGCAGAAAACTTAAAAATTTGCATAATTAATTTCTCGATAATTAATTATCGTAGAACCTTCAAAATTGAGATTTGTTAATGTCTTAGCCTATAAATCATCTATATAAAATTTGAGAAAAATCCGAGTTGGTCTGGTGAACTGCACTGTTTGATCTGACGTGGAATGACCTATCTTTTCCTTTCATTCAGGCAACTAATTCGGTAATTGGAATGGACAGGTTTTTTTTGGTTTTTTTTTTGTTTTGTTATTTTGATTTCTCTTCCAATCGTTATCTGCTACCAGAGTGACGCCTATAGAAGCCTACGTGGGAATGTCTGCTTACATGTCATGGCTACTCTAGGGAACTAACCAGTGATTTGGTCGTCCTGATGAAAATTCACTGGATTATTTCAGCTTGTGATTTTTTTTTTTAATGTTACGATGTCAATAATATAAATTTGAGAATTTTCCTGAAAGTGCTACTATTTCAGCTGCTAAAATTAAGAAAAAAGTATGCTATTTTGGCAATTCTTTTAAGTTTATCAAGCAACTAATGGTGCTATGGTGGTCTCCTGTCAATGGTGGATGGACATTCTGAAGAAGAAATGGCATGTTTTTCCCTTTTATTGCCCATTGCTTCCTGACACTGCTCTTTGAATCCCCTGCTGCACCAGCAGTTGCGCCTTGGAACTATTGTAGAGAAGAGGTTGAAGAATTCCGTCAGAATTGCATCTTGCAACGATTTTCTTAGAATGGTGATAGAGAACAGATTAAAGCAGTGCCTCAGAATTGCATCTTAGAACGCTGAAGAACAGGTTAAAGCATTTCTTTAGAAACGCTTCTTAGAATGGGGATGTACAGAAAGTTTAAAGCATTCTCTTATAGGGAAATCCGAAAGGATCATTTTGTTTGCACCTGTAAAATCGATTTAAATGCGACGATAATAAAAGCCATAAGAATCTATCATGTGTTGTTTTTGTCCTGTTTGTAAAAGATTAACGTCTTTAAAAGGCAATGTTGCCGTTTATTGATCGTACGTCGTAATATAGTGGAATTCTTACGAGTATTTCAGTAGAAGAGTTATGAAAACTACAGTCACTGTTTCCAAAAGTAAACATATAACATCAAATGTCAGTAACATGCACAAAGTTTGTTGTAATCGAAGTATATTTAAGAAAACTGCCAGACCGGCGGACACACTGATAGCTATAAACAATTTTTACTTGCCTACAAAGTGCTGCTGGAAAGAAGAGACATTTTGGAGGAAGTGTGTGAAGATGTTTTTGTTATGGCATGCCTACACGAGAAGCATCTTCCTACGAGGTAGGGGTGCCTTGATCGGAGGACTTTTTCAAACGTTCTAACGCGTATTCACGTTACAGCTAGACAAAATCGCCCAAAACTCTAGATAGTTAGATCGGAAGTTGCACAGCGGTGCTAAAACCTGTACCTTAGCACTTTAGCCGTCTACAATGTTCAGTATCTTATCCACTCAGCCATGGTGGGGCTGGAGGAGATTTAGAATTGGGGTGAATGCAACGCTGCATCGCAGAGGGGTACTCAAAGGTCAAAGTTAGGGGGCAAGGAAGGTCACAGAAAAAAGATATCTATTGCTGTATTTTTCAGACAAACAGAAGGTTAACCCTTTAACGGGCAGTGTTCCCGCTCTGGGAACACCGAACTCTGACGTTTTGACTTTTGCCAGTCACGAAGAACAGATTTGATTTCTATAAAAATAGTTGCGGGTGACATAGCTCCACGAGAATCCTTTACTTTTAGCACGTCATTTACCGTAAAAAATTGTCACGATTATTTTTAACAGCACTGATACCTGCTTGAAAATGGAAGAATGCGAAAACAGCTGAATAGATTGCCCAATTCTGAAAAAAGGGCAGCCGCTGAGATCGTTCGACTTAACTACCAGCAAGATGGCGGACGATCGAAACGTTCATCGCGTGCCACAGATCTAGAGACCCTTTTTTGACGGTAGCTGGCTGTGCGGCGCAACCAGCTGCTGGTAGTTAAGTCGAGCGATGGCAACGGCTGCCCTTTTTTCAGCATTGGGAAAGGGTTGCGCCTCAAAGGGTTTAACGAAATAAAACCTTAAGGTAACTACCAGTAACTTCGCATAGATTAGGTACATTAAAATCATGTTGAGTGATTTAAATCATTATTAAACTGACTTTAACAAAAAAATTTCTTAAAAAGAAAAGGAATAAACTTTATCTTAATGATTTGGAGTATATTTAGGAACGAGAGTTGAATCTTTATTTTTGACTTCAGTAGCTCATGCTTATATCTTATCACATCTCAAAAGCTAATTGATACGCCATAAACAAATTAGAAGCCTGAATGGTTTCCATACGTGATTATTGCTACGGAAAAAAGAAGAAAAAAACAGAGCATGAAAGCCATTCAGTTTTATCTCTAGCGATGTTAATTACACTTCATGCTGTTGTTTTAAGTAGACTTCCCTTTATTAAGCAATAAATCTGCGGCTTTTACGGGATCAAAATTCACGTTAACGGAATACCTGGATCTCGATGTTTATTTAAAAACTTCTTTTGAGACTATGATTTTTTTTATTTATTTATTTATTTTTCCAGTTTTGCAATCAGTTATTTTGAGATTTCTTGATGAAAATCTCTTTAATACCGTCTACGTTTATACTTGGTTAGAACTCGATTATTTAATTCTCTAAAGGTAAGTTTTTCAGAGAAAAACGCACAGTTCGCTTGAGGAAATTTATATTACGATTTTAAAAATACCGGTTGCTAATCTGTAATTTCTCACTAAAAAATTGAAAAAAGAATGCCATAATAAACTTGATTTTAAAATATCGTAAATTTGTAAAGCTTTGATCGCGTTAATCAGTGACACTAAATGAATCTGTAACTGACCGAAGAAAAAGAGAGTTTTATCTTTAATTTCTTGTTGATATGTTCACTAGCCTGTGGGCAAAACTAGTTACGTGTAGTGCAATGGTCTAGCCTATTTTTCTTTTTTTTGGAATAATTTGTGATGTTGATCCTGTATTTGTATATAACGTTTTATCCGTGCCCTATATTTTATTTACCGCAATTTTTACTTCTTCATGTTTCATTGTTTTTAGAGAAGTATTTTATATGCTTCTAAGGGCGCCTAAGTGGTGTGCGAACACTCTATCACACCTTCAGGTTTGCACTCGATATATCTTGAATATAGGTGTTAGAACACCTTAAAAAGTCCTAGGCTCATGGCACGCTCATCCCACCCTCCGTAGGTAGATGCTCTCGTGTTTGCTTGACCATAACACAAAAGAAACATATTCGCGAGTATTGTTTGTGGCGCCATCTATCTGTGAAGGTCGGAAATTAACCGGCTCACCTGATAAAGTAACAGCATAAGTAAGAGCCAGAAGAAACCTGCAAGAACTCTCTAAAAAAAAAAATAAGGAACTCCTTTTACGGAAATGAAAAATTGCTGATCTCGTAACAGCATCCTCATCTTCAAACGCTGTTAAGTAAATATAACATTAGAATAACAAATACACTGCAAACGATCATTCCTCAACTGCAAACCAGGGATTAATCTGTGGAATGTAGATGAATCTGTGTAAATACCTTTAAGTTTAATCTGAATTATGCAACCGAGAATAAATTTCACTACATTCGAACTTTTGCAGCCAGAAAGAATGAATGCATAAGAAAGTTGTTCACGCAACAAATTTGCATTACATCGTGTACCCTAGTAATTTTGGGTTATGTTTAAATGTTATTGAATATAATTCACATTCTCTGTTATGTATTTTTAAGTGTTCGCTAATCATGAGATACACTCACGAAAAACATTTGTACTAGACCGTAAGAATATTAGATGTTAACATGAAAGTGAATAATAAGTAGGCGATATAAATATGAATAACTATATAATTTTAATTAACGTAACAGTAAATTTACATAAATGTGTGGTAGGAGTTTATTTGTAACTGGTACACAAATAATTTTATTTAGAAGGGAACATGAATGTATTTCTTAAATTTTTGTAAAATAGATTTTCAAAACATTAGTATTTTCATACCATCTGCCAACTTTCAAAACTATTTCCGATGTATTAGAACCACATTGAATTAGTAATAAAATGAGCTTGAACAATTTTGAGTAATGATATTGTCAGATCTAATAAATTTCAATTACAGAAAAAAATATATCTCGTATACAGTCACTGAAATTTTAAATTACGAAAGTTCATCCATAGTGTGGGATATATCAGCAATGCCATTTGAGTTACACTAACTAACTAGCATAATCTTTCTTTTATATGCGGTTAACATTCTTTAAAAATCCTATGCTGAAAGTAAAAACAAACAAATTATTCTGTAGCCTTATATAAATAATAAATTATGCGGAAGTAATTGAATGTCTGTCATTGTGGTACAGCTTTATTTTTTGCAATAAGATAAAGCATTTGAGGATCAGATCTATCTTCCCTTTTCTTGCAAGTTGAATTAACACGTATTGAACTAAATCTATCTCTAAAATTGAAATAATAACTTTAAGGGGAGATAGGGCTATTCAGAATCCCATAGCAATGTGGGGTCGCAAAACGTCGTATTCATGTTGCACTTTAGAATAATAGTTAATTTTTGGACAATGGTTCGTCAAATCTAATGAATATTTCACAGAAAGTACGTGACTAAAATATATTATTAAATATATTATTAATTAATATAAATATATAAATATTTAGTAAGTCATTACTAAATAGGGTTCATACATTGGCTACAAGATTGATTATTAAAGTGATTATTAACAGGTAAGTGAAAACGACGTTTCCAACCCCTCATTGCTATGGGATTCTGATTCCTTATTATGGACCCAGCCTCCCCTTAAAGTTTGCCACATAATCATAGAAATACCCTGTATGTAGATGTATTTAAGTTATTTGCATAATGTTATAAGTATTATCTCAAAATATATAAATATTTAAGGATTAAAGTTCATTTACTAGCATAGTTATTCATAATTGTCATTACTGAAAGCCCGTTTCGTTGACTTCAGAGAAAGCGACTGAAGAAAAGAAAATCATTTTTTTAAATGAAAATTCTCTTTTAATGCGCTCATGTCTTTATTTCATGTGTAGGGAATTCCATCTAAATACATTTTTTTTTTTAACAAAAATATTAATTTTTAGTTTGATGTTCTTTTTACTTTCACTGCGTGTTAAACGATAAGATATTTATTAATGTTTTTCTCTTTCCCCATATAATATTTTCGTTTTAATTTTCCATTCATAATGTCCTTTAATGTACATGATTCTTGAGTTTATTTCTCCTTTTGTCGACATTACTATTACCTTATTTTTCTTTTTTCTTGTTCTGATCTTTTCTAGAACTCTCATTAAAACTTTAGCTTGGTTTTTCTCATCCATTTTCCCCCCTCCTTTTAAGTGTTTTTGCGACACTTTTTTCTTCTCATCTAATTTCCCAAGAATTAGAAGCATGCAGTGTCCGAATTTTTTTTCTTTTTTTTTTTTTAATCTCCCGAAAACGTATTAATAGTCACAGGCTGTTTCTTCTCCTATACATTTAGCTTATACTTTTTCAATAATGTTCCTCTTTTTTGTTACGTACGAAAAAAGTGTAGTTAAAAAAAAAAAAGAAGTGAGATTAGGATCTGAAGATATCTAATTTAAAAGGAATCTCGATTTTGAAAATTAAAACAATAGGAATCATCAGGTGTGCTTGATTGAAAGTTTTTTTTCTATATGTTTGCGTGTGCCCCGTAATCTAAAAGTGATAAAAAAAATTTTCACCTCCAGAAAAGACATTGGCGCGTGATGATTTCCTATCTCTTTTCCGAGATAAAAAATTAATTGCATATTATTATCAACGTTTGGAAAAGATAAGTAGTTTTTAAGGTATAGAGTTCTTTTATGTATTTATTTTATTTTATTTATTTATTATTGACTCTGCCATATTATCTCTCACCCTCTTTATTGAAAATTGTCCCAAAAATGTGTCCCAAAAATGCGACATAAAAATACGACATAAAAGTATGCGACCTAATTTTACATATATTTAAATACTATTAAGTTCACAACATTTAATCTATTGTTACAATATTTCGTAAGCTGTAGAATATACATCACATGTATTTTTCTATAAAAGGCTAAAATTATAAAAATTTCAACATAGGGTTACCAGGCGAAATTCACGGAAGATGAGAGATAAAATATGAGAGATAGTTAATGATGAGAGATAGTTAATTAATATCGTTTTAATATGGCAATAATGAAACTAAAAAATTAGGAGGGGGGGTCGGTCAAGGTCTCCCCCTGACGAGGCTCGAACAGCCTAGGTTTTTATTTTATTTTATTTATTTATTTATTTATTTTGAGTATGCTAAAATTCTAAATTTATTGATGAAACTTTTCGATAGTTTAAACTTTTTAAAACTATCATATATTTTAACAGGCAATATTCGTATTTCCAGGAAAGAGATACGTTGTTATAAGGGTACTTTTCAAATCTACCTCAAGTTTTAGAATCTATTTTACAAATCACAGTAAATGAATTGCTTTTTTCCTAATGGTGCGAGACACATGGTTACATGAGGTCCAGGCAGATTACTAAGGCCAAAAATACTGGTCATTTTATTTAATAGATGGACCAACGTTTGCAAGCTACATGAAGGGACAGACAAAATGACACCGAAGTCCACGAATGTTTCTCAAGACACTACATAATTCGGGTGGCACACAATAAATGTCATGAAATATTGCAACTTTTATCATATTGTTATTATTTGATATTAACACAAAAAAATTTGATCATCTAAAACAAATTACAAATAATTTACCTGAGAACCTGAGTTGTTCTTAGTACATTATTTGATTCGAAAAGGGAGTATGTAAGCTAAAGAAGGTTTCAGTTTTAGAGGGTCATTAATTTCAACACTCTAACATCAATAAAAAGTAGCTTTCAATTTGCTGGTTCCAAAAATAAACATACTCTTTAATTTCAATTCTACCCGAGATTGGTGCATCGAAAAATGCAGCCTAAAGCTAAAGAAAGTCGTACATGCAATCGAAATAACAAATCTAAGAAGATTCAGTTTGTTTCTGTATAAATGTCACACTTTCAATTTCTATATTTTCAGTTAGTGTTAGATTAAAAGCCTATCTTATATTTTCCCAATGAATCTGACTTAGACCATTTAGAATGGAAAATTATAAAATACACATGGAGGTTTACGAGTAAATAACCCGATTTGAATAAATTTCGGTCAAAGAACATGGAAAGTCTATAAATAGGCGAATTCAAAATAATCTATGTGTTGAATTACGTATCTATAAGAAATTATTATAAATACATATATTTACATAATACGCTTACGAATACTCCCAAGAATTTCTTATTTTAGGTTCCTGTACCAAACAAGAATAAATATAGGGTTATCAAAAATTGAAGCTGCGAACTGCACGATAGTTTTCCGTTATGTGGGCTAAATTGCGCTGCTTAGTAAGGGGTGAGGGTCGACTGGTGAACATAAAGAAAGAAGAAAGATTTTGCACGAAGCAATACGTAGAATATGCGATTTAAATACGCATGTGTCTCGTATCTCGGAAGACTTCAGAATATTATTTCTTCGAAAAGTATACTTTAAAATCCATTATATAATGAAAACATATGGTCATTTATATCCATACATGTTTCTGTATCAATGGTTTTAGCAAAAAAATTGCAATTCTAAAAATTTGCACCCTAGTGCATAAATAATGTTATAGATTTTATTTTCTTTACATTTTTCCCAGCTAGTATTTTGCATTTCTGCTGAGTTCACGTCGGCTTCCGCTTTCTTAAAGAGAAAAAAAAATTCCTGACGGGAAAAAAATTCCGGAGGGAGAAAAAATATTCCTGGAGAACAAAAAAAAAAATATGTATCCCTCCCTAAAGATCAGACATTAGAGATGCTTTTGAGACATATTTCGAATTTTTTTAAGGTATTTCCCAGAGTATCATTCAGAAATGCATCAATCATTATCTGGACGGAATACATTGTATTAAGATCTTAATATTTCTGTAAATGAATAATACTCAATAGATCTTTAAGTAATATATTAATTTTTATAGATTCACAACTTTACAAAATTATAACTATTTTTAAAAAAATACAAATGAAGTCTCTTGAAAGAAATATTTTTCAAGTATTAATGCACTTTAAGAAGTAATTCTCAAAAGAGAAAAGATGTGTACAAATTCACACTTGCGTGCACATTATTTTACACAGAGCTTTTAAGTTATTTCTGTTACTTTTTAAAAATTACATCGTCTGCATACCTTTTAGGAATATATTACGTAAAATGTATTTTATTCTATTTATTGAAAGATAATTAATTTTAGGCATACATCTTTCGCTTGCATATTTAAAACTCATAAATCTCCAATTCTTTTATTTTTAGGTCTTCCTACAGCACATAGACAATAATTGGTCCAAATACAATAATGAGGCACGAAAATTTAACAAACTACACAGATACAAAGATATGCATCCATTAATCTACCATTTAACAATAATTTAACCCCATCACATTTACGTTCTCAAACAAATTTATTCTTCAGTGACGGTAAAGACTGACAGCTAAGCAGTCCATTCTATATTCAAATTCCACTTGACTGGTTTACGGTGGGGGAATCATCCGAATTCCTTAATTAATCTACAGGCTTTATATGGGAGAAGCACGCTTTCAGTGCATTCCCTATGCAGACATTTTATTCACTCGTAAAAATTAGTAGTAAAGAGAGCTAGGAGAAACATGTGATTGCGACATTAACAGTCTTTCATTTCCGCAACGTTTCTTCCGGCAATGATTCTAACTTGAAAAGCGTCTGTTCCAGGATTAACCAGCAAGCAAAATATTTTCTACTCGAATAATTCGTTACTCCCCCACAACCCTCTGTGTATTTATTGTAAGAGGGCCTATCGGATTAAATGAACACCGAGGTGCAAGGACGTTAGTCAGATGGTTGGAGCCGGGGCCCCCGCTTGAAATTTGGAGTTTCGTTAATTGGTTGTCAACAGTAAAGTCTTTTTGTGGGAAATTTAAAAATTTTTACTTTTGAGCTCTACCCATTTTTTTTCCTAACTGCGTGTTTGGAGCAACGGTTTGTTTGCCAAGAGAAAAGAGCTCACGACATGGATGTGTCGTTTAAAGGTAGATACATGCATCCCATAGGAGATTCCCCGCCCCATTTAAGATCTTCGCCAGAAAAGGGAACTTCTGGATATTGACAACTCTAGAAAACTGCTAGCGACAGCCTAAGGGATTTTCGGGAACCACGGATTCAACCTACATGTACACGGCGGTCTTTCCGTTTTCTATAGGAATCGAGCCCGCAACTTTCAGGTAACCAATCCAATGCCTCAACCACTGTGTGTACATGTCATTCAGCTATACTACTAGAACTGATGTGACGAAATAATAAAATAGTACGAGGGTATTCGAACTACCTGAAATCTAAAGTAACCGTTGGCACCTACGAGCAAGGGTGGCAAAAAGCTGGCTTTAAAGATTATTGTTAAGAAGTATTGTTTGTGGGTAAAATATTTAAATTTTCTTTAAAAAGAATAGTGCACATTAATAAAATATTGTGTTGCTTATGGCTGTACCACAGAGTGGGTAAAACATGGAGGATGGCCAGAGAATAATTAAATCCAACAGATGAGTAAAACTTTTAATTATCGTTTTTCTACACAGGGAATCTTGCAGTAACTGCTTAATGAACGGTTCAGCTAACGACTTGCTTCACCATTACTCTAGTTCTAATAGTATAACTCAGTGGTAAACGTAGAGCGGGAGGTAAGATTGACAATCCTTTAATGGAATGGGCTTGCTGAAAATAAAAAAGACAATCCCTTTGTGGAATGCACTTCCTTCAAAACCACGCGATGAAGGAAGCTGGAGCTGGGATGTAATCAGGCTGACATGTTTTTCGAACATGAGTGACTGTATCTCTGATGTTACACCAATTCCCATGGTATAACATCGGAGATATGGGGTAGAAACAGGCTGATGTGTTTTTCGACCACGAACGACTGCTTTTCCTTGTGTTCCAGCACCGTGTTCACACCATTAACGCTTATCAGTGTCGTGTGTTAACAATCGATGGAAAAGTAGTCCGGCCTGCTATTTTCTGGAGTAGATTTATTCCATCATGATGTGAGGTCACACACGGACAATCATACTGACGAAGGAACTTTGAACAATTCTGGAACACCTACAATGGATCTCCGATATTATATCATGTGACATTCACATCTTCAGTGCGCTGAAATTCTTCATTTTCAGTGAAATAATTTTTAATCGGACTGCAAAGCTAAGGATAGTATTCCAAATTTGTTTCCGGAGTTGATCTTCTATGAAAAAGGTATTCACCACTTGACAAAAGTAGGAAAAACGTGTTAATGTGTATTTCAATATTACATGTTGTACCAGATATTTAAGCAGCTGCCACACAAAATCGAGATATTGGAACAAGGTGGTGCTTGAGCTCTGAGCTGCAATGGGAGAGGGGAGCAGCTATTCTCCTGAAGACAGTGTCCCTCACCCGACCATCGACGTGATGAAAGAGAAACCGGGATTTATCCTACCAGGCAACTCTCTTCTACATATCCCTGGTCCAGCCTCGATACTCCCGTTCTCACTATAGGCGTAGCTGACAATGTCGCGTGGCAAGCAGAGACACAAGAGTGGGACGTCTGCCCCGCAGTCCCATATCCAACAGCATTCGTGTTCCGAAACACTCGTATTTCGACTTACATTGTATTGGGCTGTGAGCTGAGCCACAGTCTGCCGTCGATTTTGCTATACTAGGTAGGACAGTCTCCGGCGTCCTCATTCTTTGATGACGCGTGGACGCCCAACATCTTGTCGTCTACTGCTGGTTTCACTGTTATTAATCCACATTTTATAAATTCTAGCAACAGCAGATCCTAAACAACCGACCAGTCGTGCAGTTTCGGAGATACTCGTTCCCAGTCTTCTGGCCATTACAGTCTGCCCTCTCATCAAATTCGCAAAGATCAACAGCCTTTGCCATCGTTCACAAAAGTAAGTGCAAGAATGATTCCTTCTCCAGCAACAGTTAAGAACCATTCCCACTTAATTACGTGCTCTCCATGTCATTCAGACGAATTTATTGAAAAATGTGTGGGTGGTCAAAATGTAATAGTTCTTCGGTGTATATAAGAACATTATTTTGTCGCATAATAGCAGTAGGTTTTCTAAATAATGGGCGCATTCGTAAACGTCAAATTCGTTGCTCGAGTTTTCGTAAGAAAACTGGAATGCGTGTGTTTAATGCTATCAGTGGCTATTAGTTTCTTTTGCCTTTTCGGACAAATTCAGTTTATTTATAGTTTCGTTTCCCAGTAGACGTGTTTGTTTACAGTTCACGTTTGTTGTTATTTTTGCTGAGGAGAGTTTTTAAGACACTCAATATAAAATCAACAGGACTTTTAAAAGAAAAAGTGGCCATAATTGTGCAGATCGAAATTTAGAAATTTCAACTTGCATTTTTTCAAAAGTATTTAGCAATAAATTCGCTAATAACGGTTTAAATCAACATCAATCTCACCATTAAAATATGCATTTTGAATTTACTAAAATGAAAAATACAAGAAAAGGATTACCTTTGAAAAATTCTCTATCTTCGTTGCAGTTTCTAACAGCTTCAGCAAACGTAAAATACTTCTCATGACAACATGCCATGCAACATACTTTTCTTAACTACGGACGCCATTTCATAACAGCAACGTGCAGCGAGTGTGTCCTCTCAACAACTGGATGAACCTGCTCCATGTTCAGTTTACTTAGTTTGAAACTAACCGCACTCAGTTTTGTATACGAACGCTCTAGTTTATCAACTGAATGCACTCAGTTTCCTTTACGAACACCTTAGATGGAAACTCGTTAAAAAAAACATTAACCCTTTCCACCTTTCCGGACGGGAGCAACGCCCCCTAGAGAGGAAATGCAGCGGTGCTTACTAGTGACGCCACACCGAGTAGGTTAAGCAAAGCGTTTCCATTGGGTTTCTCCTCTCTAACGCGCCGCGAGAGAGAGGAGAAACCCAATGGAAACGCTTTGCTTTACCTACTTGGTGTGACGTCACAAGTAAGCGCCGCGGCTTTCCTCTTTAGGGGGCGTTGACGGGAGCCGCGTACATGCGTCAACTCAAAATTCATTGCAAACGACAAAGAACGTGCATACGTGTCGTCATCATGCAGAAAATAATTAATGTTAAGTTCTGCATGATTTTAGACTACAATGTAAATTAACTTAGTGTTGAAAATCTGCCGTCCTTCAAGGTAATTCGAGCAGGTTGGTCTTCATACTCTCGGTAACATCTTCAAAATTCGGCTGCCGTCCGGAAAGGGTTAAGAAAGTCCATTTCAAAAATGAATTACATTACTCCGATTAAACTTGCTTGTCAATGTTTTATAATTTTATTTAATGTGTGGTCATAAAAAACAAAAAAACATGTAGGTATCCAATTACAGCCTTCCTCAAGTTTCAAAATATTCCTAACTTAAACAGTCACTTCTTTTTATTTTATAAAACTGTTTATTCTCTAAATCACATCGTAAGTCTCAATAGACAAAATTAAGTTCCAACTTGCCCTCAGTTCGAAATAATGAAGCATTTATTTTTTATATGTCAAATAATTTATGATAATCAGAATTTATGATAAGTTTTCAAGTGAAGATTTGTTATTTGTTTTCTTGCACAGTAAACTTAACGCAAGAAGTGGCCATTTTTAAGTGGGCCTTTTTTGTTCTACAGCACCTAACGAGTACACTGTTTGAGTACGTGCTCATCACAAGAAAACTTATTTTTTGATATCAGAAGCTGTTTGTAATAACTGTTGATAAACAAAAATGTCAGCTCTTCTCAGCAGTTATTCAAAGGCAATATAAAGAATGTTACGGTTTATCATTTAATTATTAACTACAGAAGCTAATAATATGAAATTCGGCATGTATGGGGGTGCACTAAAGAAAATACCTCGCTATTTCAAAAAAAAAAAAGAAGATACATCCTTAAAATTCTTGCTATAAAATGTATCTCACACGAATATCTAGAAATCGGTTTCAGGACTTTTTCGAATTTGCCCTTCAATAAGAGTGAGTGGCCACCCTTTTAAGTTTTCTTATATTTTTCTTGAAAGAAACAAAAAAGTTATCTTTGAAATTCTTGTTTTAAAATACAAGTTATGAATCTACTGTTTTCTCACAACTATTTGTTAATATTCAACGTAAAAAAACTATATTACTTTCTAATAAATTTAATGCTATTTATTCTAGAGAATATGAAGCTACATAAGAAAAACGTACATACATGCCCGGGCAATCAGTGCTTGCTTACGGCAGGGCAGGACGGATAGACGGACAAACAAACAAAAAAAAAACATCAATTTTTTCCATCTTTGTTGAAAAACGTTAGAAACAATTTCTCTTCAACACAGCCTGCTTTGAACTCTCAGGAAATCATATGAAAGAATTTTAAAAAATAAATAAAGTAAAATTAAACAAGAGAAGTACGAAGTTGAAAAGTTTTAATGAAAGCGAGAGAAAGGGAGAAGAGGAGAAGAACGAGGAAATGAAAAACGAAGGCCGCTCGAGGGGAAATTGACAGAAGTAAATTGCAGATTAAAGGAACTTTAGAGCTTGAAAAGCCCAGCAAAGAAAAAGCAATAAGAATGGATTATTAGCTCACTCTGAGTGAGAAAATGAAATAAAGAAGCGAAAAGAAGAAGTGTATGAACATAAAAGAAAATTTTAATAAAAAGCACGATTATTTAACATAAATAAAAATGTATTATTCGATTGCTCGCTTTTCGGTTAAGTCCAAACTACACGAGAGATGATGGGGCTTGCCTGCTGCAGACAACATTTTAAGGGGTCCTAACACATATTCACGTTACTGCTGGTGAGAACCACCCAAAACTTCTGACCGTTAAATTGACAGCTGCGCAAGAGGCCAAAACACTCTGGAACTGCACATTTCAACCATCTCTCAATATTCAGCATCATATTGCCATGTCTATGGGCCATGTGTTATTCGAAGACTATTTGAAATGTGATAATTTCGAGAAACAAATTCTCTGTTGTTATGTTAAGTTAAAACTATGCATACGGAAAGAAAGCACTGAAATTAATTCAAGAAATGTTTGGTATTCCGGTAAAATTTTGCTAGACTAATAATAGTTGATGGTTCTTATTCTGCTAAAACGCTATGCATAAACTCTATAGTTGAATTAGATACTTTTAACAGCTCTACGTATGAAAATATTAACAACTCTGTTAAGTCAAGAATATTTCCCTTTTCCTTCTTAACTAATTAACCTTTTCTGTCGGTCTTTTCCAACTGTAAAGTACATTGCATCATCTTGATACTATTATAATAAAACAAGGGCATTGTTAATATCTACCAGTTTTAGCCATCATCACTACCTGTGAGATTATATAAATTTTTTTTAACTAATTTCATGTTTTGAATTACCGAATATCGGATTTTTATTGTACTTTCCCTCAATGATTTTCCTTAAAATATATATAAATATTGAAAAATAAAACATAATAAATAATTTGTTTTTCGTAAAAGCATTACAAATGCAATTCTTTTCCGCTATGGTATTTGATACATAATTAATATATTATCGTTAAATAAACATGTACACTAACAGAATGGCAGAACTTTCTTAATTTTGTTTTTACACTGAAGCTAATAGTACTGTAATGATAATGAATGCACAATGCCTCATTAGAAATTTTTACTGTAAAAAAATATGACATGTTATACATGAATTTTATAACTCCCAGACACATTATAACAATAAGAGAAAGGAATAATAATGTCTAGTAATGTCTGAAATGATAAAGAGAGAGAAATTACAATATTTGCTTTTTATGTATATTAAAAATATTGGCACGCTATTTTTTAACTCGTAAAGAAACATTTATTTTCCTTTTTTTACACTTCGATACCTTTACTGTATCTGCTTTTACTGTAAATATAACATTATTTCGATACTTTCCGAACTTAATGGATTGTACTTCTTTCCCGTCCACTTTTTTAATGTTACAAGACAAACAATCAGTAGCTTTTTTAAAAATCTACCGCTAATTAATAAATTAAGATCACGCATATTTCCTTGGATATATATAGAGTTTTTCATTTTCTTTCTTTTATTTTGGGGGGGGGGGGAGAAGGGGAGATGGGAAAATGCATAAAATATCTTCTAAAGAATGGAATGCAATTAGCTTATTGGAAATAACCCTCAAGAATTTCAGAGGAGAAATGTATTTCTGAAAAGAAGTTAGCAGCGAAATGCAGTACTAAAAACATCAGAAATTCTTTTAGATTTATTTTTCCTCTACGTGCTAAAATTAATTGCTTAAGCATTATTTATTTATCATAGAGTTATATACTTTGAGGGTGTTTAGGAACATATTTTTGATTTCTTTGTTCAATAGAAAGCGCTAACATACACATTTGTAAATTCTTTTCTCGTTTCTTTGAAAAAATTAGGCTTTTGCTAAAAATAAATCGCTTTCTTATTCCTAGCTACACGGAAAAAATAGTCTGTGAAATTTACAGAAAAAACTGTTAGCCAGGAAGCCAGTTTATTTCCGCTTTTTTTTTTTTGCAGAAGTTTTCCATAAATTTTACAGATTCTCAGTTTATTTTACAGATATATTTATAAGGGAAAAAATACGGAAGAGTTCTGTAAAATATAGGGAAATAAACTGGCGTCTAGGCTGACAGTTTTTTTTTTTTTGTCAGTTTAACAGGATTTTTTTGCAGTGTGCAACGGTTTGTTCTTTAGAAGTGTTTTCTCATCTTTTCTAAAATCTGTGTTTTAAAGTAGTTTATACTCGCCGCTCAAGCCCCATCTTCCAGTAGGCGTGGTCATTGAGCGACAACCATATTTTTGCACATGTGTATGACCAATGATTAGTTAAAATATGCTCTCATTATTTCGACCGAGACATTTTGATAGCTACTACCTTCCGTATAATATTGTTGTAGAATACTCTTCTAATTCCTGGGTAGTAAAGAGTCCACCAGAATGGGACACAAACCTTATTGCTTCTAGAACTTCGTCGAATAATCAGTTGTACAAAATTCACAGGCACAATCGGACAGTACAGAAGCTTTCAGAAGCTTCGCTTAGTACAGAAGCTGTATTTCTCACACTAAATCAGACACTTCTACAGGCAAAAATTCAGTTCGTAAACAGTCCCTCAAGACTCAGCAATGAAGAATTTACGCACAGCACTTAAAAGCAAAGCTTCACAAACAAGCCAAAATATCGCTTCTATATCGTCAATACAAAACCTTAAGCTTTCACGGACATCTGATCTTGGCGTAAGCAGAAACCAGACTGACTGAACTGGGCAATCAGCTCCCCTTTTATGGATGACGCAGAAGCTATTAGAAATTTCCCGGAGGGACCCCTTAAAGCGCGAAGTTTGATGCGTCATAGGAATGCAGCTGAATCATTAGGATATTATTTGATTTTAATGGAGAAAAACTAACTTTACAAGTCCCCTTTGGGAAAATCGCGCCAAATGACCAAAATGGCGACAAGCTTGACGAGTTTTGACGAAATTTCGCCAAATTTGGCGCCAAAAATAAGTCCCCAAAAGTGAGGTTAGCTAATGCCTAGGACCAATATTTCTCGAGATTCCGTATATCTGGTCCTAGTTGACCGATTTTGATGCAACAAAAAGCAAAACTTAACTAATTGATGCTTAGAGTACGAATTTTAAGCTATTTTAAAACCCAGATTAGCGGGTTGCCCCGGAAATTCGTAACATACACCCTATAATATACATAATGTCAGTTTTTCCCTCTCTCACGTCTTGTCCGAACTTTGTAATTCATAAACACCTCAATATAAATTCTGTTAACCGTATGATTGACGTTCAGAGTGGAGTGAACTTCGTGCGTCACATACATGTGGACGCCAAATCACTTTGTGACTAAAATATACTCTAACAAGCTTGATGGGCACATTCAGGCATTCATCCTTAGGGCAGGAACCCACCAAAGTTCGCCTTGTCATGGTACGAAAAATATTTTTTTTTTTTTTTTTTTAAATACAGAACATTTCCAGTCTAGCCAATTATTGTGACGAGCTAGACATAGAATAACAGCCCCGATATTTTAAAGGCCACTTCCTTAGTCGGAAGCATTTCTCTCTAAGAGGTTCTGACGACTGCCTTTGTAGAAACTATTAAAATGTGTTAAAACAGACCCTATTCCCTTTTGTGCATGTTTAATAGTGGAAGCTTATGGCGGAGGTTTAATTTACAAACTTCATGTTAACCTGCCTTCCTCTCACACTTTTCTGTTTGCTTAGGTTATATAAGTAATATAAAATAACTTAGTTAAAATTTAATCAAGACTATGCTATTGTTTTTAAATGTAGTATATGCAACATAATTGTGGGGGTCCAGAATGCTTAAATGCAGATTAAAACTCCTCCCCCCTTCGGGAACTTATCAATAAAATGTTTTCTGGTATCGTTTCAGAAAGATTCACAAATATAGACTGCACGTTTGTGGCTGTCAGTGATTCCATAGATTGTTTTTTAAATTTTTCGCAGATTGCAAAAGTGAAATCTTTGCAGTTGCGTCTTTTTACCAATGGGAGACGACAGGTAGCATCTGGGTTCAAGATTATTTCAGTTTTTTGAAGTAACCCTTTCTTTGTTTCTCATCTCTGATAATTGCTGTTTGATTCTTTATAAAAATCTCTCATATTTCATTTTTTTGTTTATTTGTTTCTCCCTCTCGGATTAAAACTTTGTATTGAAAACTATTAAAACTTACGAAGTGTTTTAATAGCTCCCAACCGAAGTGTGTTCTAAAACTGTTCACATGACTTTTAACTGCATAGCGTCACACTGATTCGTTATATCTTGACGGTTTTGCATCGAATAGCAGCAGTACGGCGTTACAAAACTATAAAGACGTTATGGAACTGGTTTAACCCTTTAACGCGCAGTGTTCCCGCTCTTGGAACACCTAACTCTGACGTTTTGACTATTGCCAGTCACGAAGAAAAGATTTGATTTCTGTAAAAATAGTTGCGGGTGACATAGCTCCACGAGAATCCTTTACTTTTTGGAACGTCATTTCCCGTAAAAAAATTGAAACGATTATTTTTAACAGCACTGACATCTGTTGAAAAATGGAAGAATGCGAGAACAGCTGGATAGATTGCCCAATGCTGTAAAAAAGGGCGGCCGTTGCCATCGCTCGGCTGCGACTACCAGCAAGATGGCGGACGATCGAAACGTGGCTCGCGATGAACGTTTCGATCTTCCGCCATCTTGGGGGTAGTTAAGTCGAGCGATGGCAACGCCTGCCCTTTTTTCAGCATTGGGAAAGGGTTGCGCCTCAAAGGGTTAACTGAAATAATGTTACGACCATGCATATACCATGTACGAAAACAGAATATAAAATCTTAATTAAAATTTCCAAAACAGACTTTATTACTCCATAAGAACTTTTTCCCTGCATTGGATAATACAACAGTTCTCTTTCAATTCTCACAGAGTTTTATTACCGAAACTACCTATTATTCGCAGAGCTAATGCCTTGATATTGAAATGAGGAATGAAAAAAAGAAATCCTAAAAAAATAATTTGAGGATAAAACACTTTACGTGGAAAAAAAATGTGATAGAATTACAATACGAACTTAAATTGGATAAAGATAAAACAAAGGACACATAGGGCAAAAACTTCAATGCGAGTTCGAAAGATTATATTGGAAACGGAGAAAAAAGAAATGCTATCAAAAGGAGATCAACAAAAAATGTGTGAGCCACGTAAAAAGTTAAAAGAGTGTTATTATGTAAGATAAAAAAGAATACAATCGGAGTTTGATTTTTTAAACTACTCGGTAAATCCAAGAAAAAGTTGGTTGTGTGAACTGATACAAATGTGAAATCTTTTTATTCTTGTTTTTTTGAATAATTTTAGATTTTTTATCATAAAAAGTTCCTAAGGGCGGTTTTGCAGATTAATATTGAGCATATTAAAAGCCATATAAGATAATAAATGTGATAGTTCCATAATTTTTAATGTTTGCAGAATTGACTTCTAAGATAAATAAAATATAGAAAATAAAAGATTTTCGATTGTGTATATGACTTTTTATTTTTCGGCTACTATTGAAAGATATCACTAGAAATCGTCTATTGCCACCTTCAGCCTAAATTATCCAATTTCTTTAAATCTCTGGTCTTTAGTTCTTTCTTGTATTTAACCTAAAATATTTTTTAAAGTATTTAACCTGAAATAAATATATTTTGTGTAACGAAATATTTTACGAGATGTTTGCGAGTGTGAATATGAATTAAAATATCAAGTATAGCTTTGCATTTTTTAATATAATTTATATCGTATCTTTAGAAGTTAAAGGAATAAGTATACGAGATTGCTTTCACTCCATAAATAATAATATCACCCTATCTCCTTTTTTAAAACTGATAAGTATTGATTAACGAATTTAAATATTTCTTATAAATCTAGGGGTATTTAATAGGGCTATCACACAAAGAAAAATCCGACCAACTTTCCGGTCGATTTTCTCTGCCGTTACCTTGACGATAGCGAACTCCAACTATTTCAATTCCAAAGGAAAAAATCCGAGTCGGACGAAATTTCGGGCAATCAGAGTACTTCTTCCTGCTACGTCATAAGCAATTTCGAACAATGGCGACTACTACTATGTTCGAAGCTTGGCTCGATGTCAGAATAACGTGTAAATAAAATTATGGCCGCGTTCAAGTGGACTTTGGAATTAGAGATTGCTGCCCATGCGATGCTGCCGAAATTGCTGCCGATCCGATGTAAATATACCAACGCACGATAAGTAAAATAAGAACCTGCACGCCAAATCAGCGATGCGATGACTATTTGGCGTCGGAGAGAGTTTGTTTACTTTTGCAACCCTTAAAGATAACCACGCCTTCAAGTCCGTCGGAAAAGTTGGTCCAGCGCGAAGTTGCTCGGATTTTCCCTTTAGTGTGATAAGGCCATAAGGTATATAAGCAACTTTTTCTGGAGAAACAAACCTTGCGTTAATGTTAGGGCAACCAGAAATTAACGCAAGAATTCCAAGAATTTTCGTCCAGCAGTGGCCTAGCCGATTGAAACTGGGTTTCTGCAAGAGCACCGAGAGGCAAGCAGGGCCGATATTGGTTCGTGATTGAGAAGACGACAACGTTTATCGCCTGGACTACGGACAGGCCGTATGGAACCGTGCACAGAGCCACAATTTGTAGACAGTTTTGTTGTGGATTAGACATTTGGATTGATAATAAGTATAAATTTGTAAGTAAAAATTAGTGGTGGGAAATCTCCCGAAAAAAGCCAAAGACTTGGCATCTCTGCGTGCAGGCAAAGTATGCTGGTGCACGTAAAATTGGTCGTGGCTCCAATGTCTTCCATTTTTAAATGATACCTACGGGAGTTTCTCACGGTCTCTCAATCGTTTCAAAATTAGGAGACCTGGAGCTGTGTCAATCTTCCTCTTTAATAACATGGATACCTCTCCATTTCGCGCATCGTTAGCCTATAGGGATCAGACACCTCTCTGTGTTGAACCAGAGTGCATTAGTAGCAACAACACAAAAATTTTCGTCAGTCAGTCAGCAGCAACTAGTAGTTCTATTTAACAAGTAAATGTGTGTTTAGTTTGTAACTGTGTCCGGCTTGGAATATATATTTTGCTTGATACTGGTCGAAAGCATACGCAGTGGTACCTTGAGACAGGAGTGCCCTTATATACGACTTTTATGATAATCGAGATATCGTCAAGTCATACTTTTGTTTTATGTGCGATACGAAATGAGAATTCTGGGTACGAGCTACCTGTAGGTGAAATTGTGATATTATTTAAAAAAAAAAAAAAAGACAGGAAAATTTACTACCACATAGCTCTGCCAATGTGCTTTTGGATTTTATTTTTATATATATTCATATTTACATATATTTTTTAATTTAATTTGTAACTCTGAAATATGCGCTCATAATAAATGTTACTATATAAAAATTTTAATTGATTATTTGGATCTCGAAAAGGTTAACCGCATTTCAATTATTGTAGTGGGGAAAAATGTATTTTCGACCTTCGATTATTTTGAATGTGAAATTGGTCCAAACAAACTCTTAAGTATCAATATTTCAGTTTTTAAACGTTACCAATTGACTTTTGAACCTCGAAATCAGAAAATGGCACTTTTTTGTCGTCACTCTAGAAGTCATTTTACTTTTGCTTATTTTGAAACGGTAATGTTTAAGTACATCTTCTACCCATCGTACAGAATTTAGCCCCACCAGTAGCCGCTCGGATTTGCTCTGAACTGAGCGAGGGAAGGTATCTCGTTCAAACCCAGGGTGTTCAAGCGTTCGTCGACCGAGCCATTAGTAGCTACCCACAAATTCACATATTCGCGTACATAGGGGTTAGGACCCCTTAGAAAGTCCCCACAGAGAGGAATCCTCCTTTGGAGTAGATCCCTCTCTTAAAAAATTGGTCATAATACCACATTTCCTTTCATTTCTAACAGATTTTAACAGTAAAAACGTGCACACTAAAGGATTTGTAGCTAATGTCCATTCCACGCCATTTCTCCCTTGTGCTTTTCCCTGAGGTGTATTCCAACGTCTGTCAACTAATTTTTCTAGAGGAATGCCATGTCTGTGAAACAAACAAACAAAAAGTCCTTATTCACTAACATAATTTGTAACGCCATCTATGCGTGAAGGTCGAAAATTTACCGTTCCATCTGATAAAGTAACAACGTAGGTAACAGCCGGAAGAAACCTAAAAGAACTATCTGAAAAAAATAAAGGAAATCTTTTTGGGAAATAAAAAATTATTAATCTCTTAACAACATCTTCCTCTGTCTTCAAACCCTGTTTGGTAAATATAACATTTGCATAACAAATACACTGCGAACGAGCTCTCCTCAACCACAAACCAGAGATTAATCTGTGGAATGCAGATGAATCTGTGTAAATACTTTTATGTTTAATTTGAATTATGCAACCGAAAATAAATTTCACCGCATTCAAACGTCTGCTGCCAGAAAGAATGAAGGCGTAAGAAAATTGTTCAAGCAGTAAATCTGTATTACATGTTGGACCCTAGTAATTGTTAGGTCTAAATATGTTTAAATGTTATTGAATGTAACTTACATTCTCTGTTTTTATGTATTTTTAATTGTTCGCAAATCACGAAAAACATCTCGACTAGACCATAAGTGTATTAGATGTTAACATGAATGTGAATAATAAGTACGCGATATAAATATGAGTAACTAGTTTTAATTAACGGAACGGAACATTTACTTAAATGAGTGGTTAGAATTTATCAGTAAGTGGTACACAAATGATTTTATTTAGAAGAGAAGAAAACAACTTGAATATATTTCTTAAATTTTTGTAAAATATATTTTGAAAACATTAGTATGTCCATACCATCTGCTGACTTTTAAAACTGTTTTCGATGCATTAAACCTTATTGAGTTTGGCATTAAAAGGAACTTGAATCCTTTTGAGTAACAGATTGAATAACTTTCAGTTTAAAAAAAAAACAGTTTCTCGCATCCAGTCTCTGAAATTTTAAATTACCAAAGTACATACAAATAGTATGAGATACATCATCAATTCCATTTGAGTTACACTAATTAACCAGCATAATCTTTGTTTTACATGCGGATAATGTTCTTTTAAAATCTTACTGGAAAAAAAGAAACATAAATTGCTCTGTAGCTTTATATAAATAATAAATTATGCGGAGGAGGTAGAATTCCTTTCATCGTGGTAAAGCTTTATCGTTTTGCAATAAGATCATTTGAGGACCAGGCCTATCTTCCCGTCTCTAACTTGCATTATTGCGTATTGAATAAAATCTATCATTAAAATTGAAATAATAACAGTTTAAGAGCAGAATTATTTATATGAGGTGTTTGTACGGTCACAGAAATCACTTGACTAAAATGTATTAATAACATTGATTATTAAAGCAGGTATTATATACTGACTACCGTATTGATTATTAAAGTCATTATTAACAGGTAAGTGAAAACGGCGTTTTGACCCTACATTGCTGTGCGATTCTAATACCTTATTATGTGCCGTGGATCTCCTTTCAGTTCTCCCATCACTGTATAAACACCCTATATATAGATTTAGCTATTTTATTTGTAATGCGATAAGTTTTATCTGAAAATGTATAACGATTTTAAAGATTTAAGTCACTTACTGGCATAGTTAGTCAAAATTTCCACGACTAAACGACCGGTTCGTTGACTTCGGGAATAGCTACTGAAGAAAAGAAATAATTTTTTTAATTAAAACGTTCTTTTTAGGTTTAATGCACTCATGAATTTATTTCATTTGTATTAAATTACATCTAAATACACTTTTCGTTTTCAATAAAAATAATAATTTAAGCTTAATGTTAATTTTCCATTCACAATGTCCTCTAATCTACATGATTCTTGTGTTGATTTCTCATTTCGGTGGCATTGCGATTACCTTACTTTTGCTTTTTTTTATTTCTCTGATCTTTTCTAGAACTCTCATTAAAACTTCCCTTGGTTTTTCTCATCCACTTTTTTGTCGCTCATTTTAAGTGTTTTTTCGACATTTTTTTTCTTCTCATCTAATTTCCTAAGAATTAGAATCATGCAGTGTCCGGAATATCTTTTTTTTTCATCTCCCTAAAACGTAATAAAAATCACAGGCTTTTTTTTTTTTTCTATGAATTTAGATTTTACTTTTACAATAATTTTCCCTTTTTTCAACGTACGAAAAAAAGTGCAGTTAAAATAAAAAGAAGTGAGATTAGGATCTGAAAGTATCTAATTTAAGGAGAATTTCGATTTTGAAAATTAAAACAATAAGAATCTTCAGGTTCGCTTGATTGGCTTTTTTTTTCTTTTTTTTTTTTTGCGTGCGTGTCCTGTAATCTAAAGGTGATAAAAACTTTGCTTTTCTTTCCATAAAAGACAACGGCTCATGATCATTTCTAATCTCTTTTCCGAGATAAAAAATTAATTGTATATTATTATCATTATCAGTATGTGAAAAAGAAAATAGTTTCTAAGAGGTAGAGTTCTATTTTTTTTAATATGCTTTGATGCTTTGATCTTTAACTTAATAAATGAAAATGTTCGTTGGTTTTAACTTCAACCGTTTGTAAAAATATCATCCTACTATACAGTTACGCTGATCCCTGACTCTGTCACTCTCTAACAATTCCAGTCCCACCATTTCAAAACAAAACTTCTGCCATCATTAATCCGAACAGATTAAAAAGTCGTGGTCTGAAACCTGTAATAAGATTCATACCGTTTGTGTTATCCGCTTGAAATTTTTCATAATCATGTATAAAAATATAGGAAACAATCTGCGCTGTTTTAAAAATCTGAAAATGCACCCGTTTAACTCATTTTTAAGCGATTTTTCGCTCTTTTCAGCTCTGTTTTGGTTCCGAGAGCCAAAAAGATTGAATCATTTGAGTGACAAAAATTACCTTTTTCAAGAGAAAACGACGTCACGCAATTGGGATTCCATTTCGTTTAAAATAGTTTTTCCAGGTAACATAGTTTATTCTTTTTTTCATAAAAACAATCGTCTCCTGAAGCATTAGTACAAGAGAAGCTGAATACACAAAACGAAATCGTTCTAATGCGAAAAGTTTCTGCAGATTTCCAGAAGAGCATGAAATTCGTTTTGGATATATATAATAAAATTGAATATGCAGTTATTTATTTTAGTTGGACGAAGATTCAATAGATTGAGTGTATACAGCTCTTCGTGAAATGTTTTGTCTAGCGCCCTTTGTAATTGCCTCCACAACGAGCTTTTTTTTTTTTTTTTTAGTATTGTCATATTTTAGCAGGCGATGTATGGATTTAAAGGAAAGAGGAATGTTCTAATAATGTTATTTTTCAAGTCTACCTCGGACAGCACTATCGCTAACAGGATAAACGCACTTAACATGGTAGAAGGCTAAAGTATGAAGGTCCCGGGATCGGGCCTATAGGGCCGCCATCGATCTGCAGTTTTGAACGGTTTTCTCCAGATGCAACGTAAATACTCATTAGAGCCCTTTAAAAAGTCCTCGGCTCTAATTACACAAGTACACTTCTTTAAGCAGATAGACTTCAAACAGCATTCCTTAATGCACAGTACAACAAAATTACTTATCGAATTTTACAATATATTTTATGATACGCAGTAAATGAATTTTTTTTAATAGTGTGAGACAAATGGCAACATGCGGTCATTGCCAATTGCTCAGACTGGAAGAACTTGTCATTTCATTCTGGCTGCGTCTAATAGTATAATACATATATTCTTTTTCTTCTGCTAGTATTTTGCATTTCTGCTGGATTTTACGTCGGTTTCAGCATTCTTAAAGTGAAAAAAATATCCTTGGCGACGAGAAAATGTGTATCCCTATCTAAAGATCAGACATTAGAGATGATTTTGTGACATTTGTTGGAATTTTTAAGTGATTTTTTCAAAGTATAAATCATCCAGATATGCAGTTAAAAGCAAACTGCAATTATCTGAACGGAATAAAATGCGATCTTGATACTTCTGAAAGTGAATAAGCCTCAATAGCTCTTTAAGTGAAAGATTAATTTTTATAGAAATTTGACAACAATACAAAATTACAACTATTTCTTTTTATTGCAAAAGAACTCTCTTAAATGAATATTTTTCAAATATCAATGAATTTTAATCACTGAGGAATAATTTTGAAAAAAGAAAGGCTGTGAACACATTTTTATTTTCTTGTGCACATTATTTTACCGACTGCTTTTAAGTCATTTCCGTTACTTTACAAAAATTACATCGTCTGTTATACCTGTAAGGAATCTACTTCCTAAAATATATTTTAATAAATGTGCTGAACGATACTTAATTTTGCACATTCGCATTTACACCGAAAAGCCATTACATTATGACCTTGACCACCTACAAATTTTTCAATGAACTGTTCTGGATGACATGGAAAGCACGTAATTAAGTGGGAATGGTATTAAGTGGGAATGGTGTGTTGCTGGCGAAGGTAAGGAATCATTCTTGCACTTCCGCTTGTGAGTTGTGGGAAAGGATGTTGATTTGAGAGAATTTGATATTGTAATGGCCCGAAGACTCGGAACGAGTATCTCCGAAACTGCACGACTGGTCGGTTGTTTACGATCTGCCGTTGTTAGTATTTACAAAAAGTGGATTACTGACTGTGAAACCAGCAACAGACGCCAAGATGTTGGACATCCACACATCATCAAAGAAAGACGCCGCCGAAGACTGTCCCGCCTAGTACAGCAATTTTGGCGGCAGACAGTGGCTCAGCTGAAGTCCGAATACAATGCAGGTTCAAGTACAAGTATTTCGGAACACACAATTCTGCGGATACTGTTGGATATGGGACTGCGGAGCAGACGTCCTACTCGTGTGTCTGTCCTTACCAAGCGATATTGTCAACTACGCCAACAGTAGACACGGGAACATCGAGACTGGACCACGGATCTGTAGAAGAGAGTTGCCTGGTAGGATGAATCCCGGTTTCGCCTTCATCATGTCGGATCTGGGTACGCCATTTTCCAGGAGAACAGCTGCCCCCCTCTCCCCGGCAGCTCAGAGCTCAAACACCACCCCGTTCCAATGTCTCGATTTTGTGTGGCCGCTACTTAAATATTTAGTACAACTTGTCTCCAGTACCTACTAAGAGCCTGCAACTCGCCGTGCATCCATGTCCAGGCGAGTTGCAGCTGTTTTGAAGGGCAAAAGAGGCGCAACGCGTTATTGACCCGGCGTTCTTTGCATATTTGTGATTGTGTACGATTAAGGCAAACCTGCGGTATCTGCCTAAGATGAGGGATGCCTTGTTAGGAGGACTTTCTAAGGAGTTCTAACGCGTATTCACGTTACATCTGGAGAGAACCTACCAAAACTCCGGACCGTTAGATCGATGACCGCGCGATGGGACCCGAACCCGGGACCTTCATACTTCGGCCGTCTACCATTTTCAGTGACATAACCACTGTGCCAAGGTGGCATGGTGTTTTCCTACCGCACATAGGCAATAATAGACCCACGGTTAATAATACACAAAAATTTAACAAATTACCTAGCTAGCAGAGTTATGCTTCCATTAATCTACCATTTAACAATTATTTAACCCCATCACATTTACGTTCTCGAACAAATTAGTTCTTTAAGGGCGGTAAAAGACTGACAGCTAAGCTCTTCATTCTGTATTCAGATTCCACTTGACTGGTTTACAGGATGGGATTCATCCGAATTCCTTAATTAATCTACAGGCTTTATGTGGGAAAAGCAAGTTCACAGTACATTCGTTACGCAAGCATTTTATTTACTCGCAAAAATTACAAAATAGAGCTAGGAGAAACATGTGATTACGAGATTAACCATCTTTCATTTCCGCAACGTTTCTTCCAGCAACGATTGTAATTTGAAAAGCCGACTGTTTTAGGATTAACCTTCAAGCGAAATATTTTCCACTCGAATGATTCCTTATTTTCGTGTATTTTTATTGTAATGGCGGATCAGTTAAATTGTAAAGAAGTAGTGCCTAGTCAGTGGGTTGGCACGGGAGCCTGCGCCCCATCTGAAATTTGAATTTTGAAGTGTTCCCGCTCTGGGAACACCAAACTCTGACGTTTTGACTGTTGCCAGTCACAAAGAATAGATTTGATTTCTATAAAAATAGCTGCGGGTGACATAGCTCCACGAGAATTTTTTACTTTTTAGCACGTCATTTCCCGTAAAAAATGGTCACGATTCTTTTTAATAGCACTGACATCTGCTGAAAAATGGAAGAATGAGAGAACAGCTGGATAGATTGCCCTATGCTGAAAAATGGGCTGCCGTTGCCATCGCTCGACTTAACTATCAGCAAGATGGCGGACGATCGAAACGTTCATCGCTTGCCACAGATCTAGAGACCCTTTTTTGTCGTCAGAAAAGGGTCTCTAGATCTGTGGCAAGCGATGAACGTTTCGATCGTCCGCCATCTTGCTGGTAGTTAAGTCGAGCGATGGCAACGGCTGCCCTTTTTCAGCATTGGGAAAGGGTTGTGCCTCAAAGGGTAAATTGGTTCTCAACAATCAATCCTTTATGTGAGAAATTCCAACATTTTTGCCTTTTGAGTTCTACCCAGATTTTTTTCTGACTGTGTTCCTGGCTCATTGGTTTGTTTGCCAGGATAGGGCAGCTCAAGTCATGAATGTGTCGTTTAGAGGTACATGCATCCACCTGGCGTTTCTCGCCAAAGTTTAGATCTTCGTCAGAAAGGTGTAATTCTGAAAATTCTCACCTCTTGGAAACTGCTAACGGAAGACTAGGGGACTTTCGGAACCACAGATTTTACGAGAATATACATGGTGGTCTATCGGAACCGAACCCGCAACATTCCGGCCACCAACACAGTTCTTCAACCACCGTGTTTGGATGTCATGGAGCTACAACTAGAACTGGAGTGCTTACGACCAAAAGAAAGAGGTTATTCAAAATTATTTCATTAATTCTAACGATATTTATTCTCGAAGATACTATTAATTATCAACAGGGTTTACGGGATAGGAAAAACGTACATACGTTTCCGGGCACTTAATACCTGTTTACGTCACCATGGTCGGACAGTCAGACAAATAAAAAGGCTGTTTTTCCATTTCGTTAAAAAGCTTCAGAAACACTTTCTCCTCAATACAGCCTGCTTTCAACTGTCAGGAAATCATATGAAAGAATTGTAAAAAACAAAAAAAAACTTAAACTAAAATTAAACAAGAAGTACGAAGTTGAAAAGTTTTTTAATGAAAGCGAATGAAAGGGACCAGAGGGGTACGAACAAGGAAATGAAAAACGAAGGCCGCTCGAGAGGAAATTGACACAAGTAAATTGCAGATTAAAGGAACTTCAGAGCTTGTAAAGCCCAGAAAATAAAAATCAATGAGAAAGAATTATTAGCACTCTCCGAGTTGAAAAATGAAATAAAATCAAAGCGAAAAGAAGAAGTGCATTAACAGAAAAGGGAAGTAAAGGAAGTACGGTTGTTTAAAACAAATAAAATGTATTACTCGATTATTTTTTAAGATGAAGCTAGACAAATACTACATGTCTAAGGGGACATGCCTTGGGCAGAAGACTTCTTAAAGGGTTCCAACGCGTATGCACATTACATCTTGTGAAAACCGCCCACAACGTTAGATTGGCAGCAGCGCGAAAGGCCTGCACACTTCAGCCATTGCCCAGCACACAGAGTCGCTAAGCCACTGGTCGAACATCTGTTATTCGACGACTAGCTAAAATGTGTTAATTTTGAGAAATAAATTCTCTTGTTAAATGTATCCATACGAGAGAAATGTACTGAAGGTAAATTCCAGAAATGGTTGGCATTCCGGTAAAATTTTGCTAGACTATTAACAGTGGATGGTTCTTACTCTGCGAAAATGTTATGCATAAACTCTATGATTGAATTAGATACTTGATCCATGGGGATAAGACAATTAGATCGGGGGGTTTCACGTAGGAAAATATTAACAACGCTGTCAAGTTGAAAAACTTCACTTTACTAATTAACCTTCTCTGTCGGACTTTAACAACTGTTAGTTCGAACACCCGAGCTAACTTGTGATTGGTTGCTATGAAGTACATTGTGTCATCTAGGTTCTATTACAATAAAATAAGGGCATGGTTAATATCTACTAGTTTTTGCCATCATCACTACATGTGAGATTATGCAAAAAACTCAACTTGTTTAAAGTTAGAATTACCAGGTATAGTATTTTTATTGTTCTTTCGCCCTAATTTTTTTTCTTAAAAAGAAATAAATAGTGAAAAATAAAACTAATAATAAACTATTTGTTTTTCTTAAACACATTATAAATGCCATTCTTTTCCGCTGGCGGTATTTATGGCAATTTTTTATATAATTAATATACTATCATTAATTAAAAATTTACCCAAACAGAATTCCATAACTTGCTTAATTTGGTTTTTCGACTGAAGCCAAGTGATAATCAATGCACAAAAATTATACATAATTAAAAATTTTTGTTGTAAAAGATATTACGTGTTATACATGAATTTTATCACACCCCCAGACATTGTGTAACAGGAATAAATAATGATAACTCTACAAAACGATAAAAAAAAGAGAGATTACAATATTTACTTTCTATGTACATTAAAAATATTGACATGCTATTTTTCAACACATAAAGAAACAATTTTTTTCCTTTTTTAATCATGCATACCTTAATTGTATCTGCTGCTTTTACTGTAAACATAACATTATTTAGATACTTTCCAAACTTAATGGAATTTCCTTCTTTCACGTTCACTTTTTCAATGTTTACAAGGCAAATAATGAACAGCAATTTTTTTAAATCTTAATTAATAAATTAAGATCAAGCATGCTTCCTTGGATATAGAGAAATATTTATTTCCTTTCTGTTTTCAGGGAATTGGAATAAGAAAAGTATATTCTCTAAAGACCGGAATGCAATTAGCTTATTGAAAAAACCCTCAAGAATTTCCGAGAAGAAATGTATTTTTGAAAAGGAGTTAACAGTGAAATGTAGTAGTAAAAATATGAGAGATGCTTGCAGATTTATTTTTTTCACTACCCACTAAAATTAATTGTTTAAGTATTTTTATTTTGTCGTAGAGATATAATTCTTTGAAGGTGTTTACAAACACATTTCTGATTTTTTTAAATAGAAAACACATACATCCATGTAATATATTCTAACTTTGAAGATTTTTTTTCTTTTTTCTTTGAAAGTTGGGCTTTTGCGAATAATAAATCGCTTTCTTATTCCGAGCTGCAACTGATTCTTCATTAGAAGTGCTTTCCCACCTTTCCCAAGAGTTGTGTTACAAAGTAGATTATACGCTCCGCATAAGCCTCATCTTCGGGAAGGTGTGGCTATTGATTGACAGCTTTTTTCTTTCATGTGTTGTGTAAGGGCAAAGATTAATTAAAATATGATCTTAAGATTTCAACCAAGATATTTCGGCAGCGTACTATCTTCCCTATAATTTATATAGAGTCTGCTTTTACCTCTTTCTCGTCTTGTCTGAACTGTGTAGTTCATAAACACCTCAATATAAATCCTGTCAAACATATTATTGAAGTTCAGAGGGGATTTAACTTCGTACGTCACATACATGTGATGCCAAATCACTTTGTGATTGAAACGTACTCTCACGACCTTGATGGACACATTCAGGCATTCATTCTTAAGGCAGGAACCGACCAAATTTTGCCTTGCCATGCTACAAAAAATATTTTTTTTTTAAATGCAGAACATTTCCAAGTTAGCAAATTGCCTTGTGGATTCAAAATCACAGCCCCGATCTTTCAAAAGCCACTTCCTTTGTCGGAAGCACTTCTCTATATTAAGGTCTGATGACTGTCTTTGTGGAACTATTAAAATGTATAAAAACCGACCGTATGACTTGTTCTTCATAATCAAGAACGAAAGTATGGGGAAGGTTTTACTTACCAACTTCATGTTAACTTGCCTCTTTCTCACTTTTCTGTTTGCCAAAGTTCTGTAAGTAGCACAAAATAGCTTCGTTAAAATTTAATCAAGACTATGCCTCTTCAATCAATCTTAAAGTAGTATATGTATGTAATATAAATATTTGATCCAGAGTACTTAAGTGCAGTTTAAAACTACTCCCCCTTTCTGGAACTCATAAATAATATGTTCTCTGGTATCGTTGCTAAAAGATTTGCCAAGATAGACTGCGCGTTTGCGACAATCAGGGATTCCTACCATTGGTCTTTGAAATGTTCCCAGATTGCAAAAGTTAAATCTTTGCCGTTGCGACGACAGGTGGCATCTGGGTTCAAGATTACTTCAGTTTTTTGAAGAAACACATTCTTTTTTAATCACCTCTGACATGCAATCTTCGATTTTCTATAAAAATTGCTTAAATTTTATTTTATTTTATTTTTTGTTTGTTTGTTTGGCACTATCGAATTACAAACTATTAAAACTTAAAGGTAAGTTTGGATCGGTCAACACTCCAAGCGAAGTGTGTTCTAAAATTCATAAGAGGATTTTTAACTGGACTATGTCACACTGATTCTTCATATCCCAAAAGGTTCGCATTGAATAGCAATACGCCGTTACAAAACAATAAAGACCTATGAAACTGGTTTATCTGAATGGTCTGTCTAACGTTATAAGCGCTCATACTATACGAGAAACGAAAATGTAAAATTCTGATTGGTTTAATTAAAATTTCCATCAAGATTTTATTACTTCAGAAGAGCTTTTTCCCAGCATTCGATAATTTAACAGCTCGTTTTCAATTCTCTCAAAATTTTATTGCCGTAACTACCAATTATTCACAGAGCTAATGTCTTAATATTGAAATAAAGAAAGGAAAAAAGAAATTCTAAAAAAAAAAAAAAAAAAAACATTCTAGGATAAAACACTTTACTGAAAAAAATGTGATAGAATTACAATAAGAACTTAAATTGGATAAAGATAAAACAAAGGACGGAGCGAAAACTTCAATGAGAGTTCGAAAGATTATATTGGAAATGGAGAAAAAAGAAATGCTATCAAAAGGAGATCAACAGAAAATGTGTGAGCCACGTAAAAAGTTAAATGAGTGTTATTATGCAAGATAAAAAAGGATACAATCGGAGGTTGATTTTTTAACCACTCGGTAAATGCAAGGAAAAGTAGGTTGTGTGAATTGATAAAAATGCATGAGGTCTGCAATAGCGAACACATTAAAAGCAGGAAAAAATCCTGAAATCTTTTTATTATTTCTTTTGAGTGATTTTAGATTTTTTTTCATATAGAATTTCAAAGAACAGTTTTGCAGATTAATATTTAAAATGTTAAAAGTTAATAGCAGATAATAAATGTGATAGTTCCTTGAATTATAATTTGTGTAGTATTATAATTTGACTTACATAAGATATATAAAATTTGAATGAAAAAGTTTGAAATATAGATTGACTTAGATAAGATTTATAAAATTTACAAAATAAAGAGAAGATTTCAGATTCTGTAAATAAGACGTTTTTATTTTTCAGCTACTATTACTAGAAATCAATTGAAATCGTCTGTTGCCACCTTCAGCTTGAATCTATGTATACCATTTTTTAAATCTTTGGTTATTTGTTGTTCTGTATTTAACCTTCATGCATTAATCACGTATTTTTATCCAAAAAAAAAAAAATAAATATATCTTCTTTAACTGGAAATATTTTACCAGGTGTTCACTCGTGAATATGAATTAGATTTTCAAACGTACTTCTGCATTTTTTAATACAGTTTATACCGTATCTTTAGCGAGGTTAAAGGAATTAAGTATATGAGATTGCATTCATTCATTAAATAATAATTTCATCATATCCTCTTTTGAAAATGATAATCATTGATTAACCAATTTATATATATTTTTTATTGAAATTTTGTAGAATTCCAAGTCTTTGTCTATTAATATCCAAGTCATTGTTTAAGCAAAAACAGCGAGGGCTGAGGATGGTGGTGGTATGCCACCGAAAGCTGCTACTAAAGGATTTTAATGCGTTTTTTTAAACTTTTTAACAATTTATATTTTTTCTTATAAATCTAGGAGTATTTAACATATCTAAGCTTTATTTTATCTCTTTTCATTATCTCATAAAATACAATAAATAAAATTTTCTTGTAATTTTTTACTTAAATAAAATTTTCTTGTAATTTTTTAGTTAATTCATATGAGAAAGAAAAAAATTTCGAACGAATTGTCATTGCAAGCATTATTTACATTATGTATGCATTCATGCATATATAACTGCTTATCGAATAATCTAAATTGAATAATAATATTGATAAATCAGACAGACGGAAAGACAGAGTATCATCTTAAACTATCAAGTTTGCAATCATCTAAAATTATCATGCCATCTACAAGTACAATCGTGTTATATATAACTTTGTATAAACTAACATTTTAGAACTATTCTGTTAAATTATAATACTATAAAATACACTACAAAAAAAAAATCAATTGTTCCATGACCATGGAAACTATGCTCCAATATTTCACACAAACAGTTATGATTGTGTGTCTACTCCAATCTGCTTCATTATTTCAATTCACTGGGTTGTAATTATTGGATTAAGTCTATTATTGCAGAGAAATGCCCACTCATTTAACAATTTGGAAAGATCCTTATCAATATTAATATCGCAAAATCCCTTCCTTATCTTGTTCCGTTCAACTTTAATAACTAAATTATCACCCAGATTAAGGCTGCGCTGCTCCCAAAGCATTTCACTACGAGTGGGCGGTTTTCTAGAACGAATAGAAAATCTCTTTAAGCCCTGCTCACGCATAATCTGTCAGAAATTTCTTGCTTTAAAAATTAGTAAAGGCTGTTATTATAAGCGATAAATATCCTCTGTAATTTTGCTAAGTATGTTTCTGCATTTTTTAAAGAGAGCATTTGCTTATGAGAGGATAGATTTAAATTATGTGGAATATTTAAAAAAAAGAAATAAGTGCTTTACACTGATGGTGTTTAAATTTTAAACCAATAGTACTAAAGGTAAGCTAAATTTTACCGAAAAATTTCTCTAAATTACTTTTTTCGTAAAATTTTCAAAATTTAAATGAGATGAATGTTAATAGATGCTTATAGGAGTATTAACATTTTAATAAAATATTTTAAGGAAAGCCTTAAAAAAAATTTTATTTTACGAAATTTCAAAGAATATTGAGGGAGTTTTTTCTTATCTATGTCTTATTAATCTGCTGGTTAATTTATAATGTCCAAGTTACGGGTTCCTAAGTAACGAGTAGAGGAGGGAGGGTATGGTTAGTACAATTTACATGTTTAAATTAATAAGATTGGCCATGCGTAATTCTGAAATTTGCAATATTGCTCATAAGTATATTTCAATAATCAGTTATATATAGACACTAGCTGAAGTACCCGTTCTTCGCACGGGAATGAATGGACTTTTTGATATTACGATTTGTTGTGATTTCTATTTATTGTAATAAAGAGATATAGCAAAATGGATATCGCGTTATATTGTGTTCAATAATCATGCATACAGAATTTCAAGGCAATCGCTTGTACAGGCCATGCGGTGTAGCGCAATTAGTGGCGAGTTTTAGCAAAATGGATACGGCGAAAATATTCTTCGCATTCAGAAATCGATGTATACGAATTTTCGATATATTCGATATATCGATGGACACGAATTTTTGATATTTGACGACCGGCTGGACAGTCCTGAAGTTCATGTATTGACGCGACCTCTAGTGGCAAATTATAGGAAAAAGGATAGCGCCAAACTCTTCCCCGTGTTCCAATATCTAGATATACCTATTTTCATAGTGATCAGTTGCACAGTCAAGCAGTTATACACTGCAGCGCCATCTAGTGGTTAATTAAAGTAATGATTTTCTACAGCGCCGTCAATTGGCGAGTTATAGAAAAATGGATATCGCCAAAATATTCTCATTGTTCAAATAGCTATGTATACTGATTTTTATAGCGACCGTTTGAATGGTCAAGAATTTGCTTGCTGCAGCGTCATCTAGTGGCGAGTTAAAATAACAATGCATTGCAGTGCCATCTAGTGGTGAGTAACATCAAAAGGAACACAGTTAGAATATTTTCTTCGTGCTCAAATGCGTAAGTATAAAAATTTTTATGCCGATCAGTCGAACGGTATAGAAGTTGATGCGTTGCAGCGCCATTTAGCGGCAAGTTACAGCAAAATGGATAGTGAAAAATATTCTCCGTGTTCTAATATCCGCGTGTTCCAGATTTCATAGAATTCGGTTGGACGATATTCGCATAGCAAACGGCTAAACGGAATAGAATTCGACGTTCTTCTGCGCCACCTAGTGGCAAGTTAGAGGAAAACGGATAGCATAAAAACCTTCTCCATCATAAAAGACTTAGATAAACCAAATTTCAGTGATCTATCAAACGGTGCTGGAGTTTTTCAACCTCATACACACATACCAACATTCATTTTTATCTATAACCATTGTTATTATATATACCACTCTCAAATAAAACCCAGTTTCAAATCTAAGCCTCGCCAAAGTGCCAATATACGCCATTTTGCAAGAGTTTTTTCAGGGAATCATTTGAAGCATTGACTTAGCAGCAATCAATATGAGAAATGGTTCGACCACCAAAAAGTAAAGCAAGCATTTATTTGAAAAGTGGAATCCCTTAATACAGCCGCATTTTTTAAATTATCAACTATAACGTGTTTTATCCATCGTTACTCCGATGTACTAAATGCGAAAATTTCAATTTTCTGAAATTTGGCGGAATTCTCCCTACTTAAATTACCGAACCTTACCTACCGGAAACTGTGCAAACCGCGAGAACTCACTTTCTCAAAATCGGCATTTCAGCCATTTTATATTTCGCCAAAGTAAAAAATTTTACATGTTAGCCTCGGAAATTCTTCAATTCTTATTGTTTTGCGTATAAAACATTTCATTCCTGCTCTAATTTCCCATGCACACGATGTTATAATTTAAAAAAAAATAACCTTACGAATATAAACTAACAAAAAAAAAATCATTATTTTTCTTTTATTTTTACTTTGAGAATTTAAAACATTTTATTCGGCAAAATTGCCACACATAGCAAACACGATCCTTATTTCACACTTTTTTCACTACAGGGGTTACAATTACTGGAAGCTTTTTGCGTGGAGAACATAAAAAATCTCTTAAATTCCGGGAACGGGTGCACTTTCAAAGTTTTAAAGTGGACTATCATTTATTCTATATTATTTTACATATCTGTGCAAAATTTCAGGTTGATAGGTCCATTTCTGTGGATTTGTATACTAATGAAATCCACAAACAGAATTTCATTTTTATTTATAAGAATATAGATAGATTTGGCATAAAACTGGCATAATTTCCGTGATATTTAATGCCTTTCAGATGCACGCGCTTCTTTATTGAAGTAATAGCATTCTTGTTAGCTCAAAACATCAATCATTTGATACGTGCGAAACTCGCCAAGCATGGCAACGTAAAAACGGTTTTTAATTAATAATTAAAAAGTAATTAAAATTCTAAAATTCCAAGTAGCCTATAACCTTCTCCAGGGTCCCATCTAACTATAAACCAAAATTCATCCTAATTGATTCAGCGGTTTAGGCGTGAAAGCGTCATAAACAAACAAACAAACAAACTCACTACTTAGTTGTAGGAAAAAAATTATCAGTTTAAATAATATATTTTTTTGCATGGCTGTACGAGACTGTCCCATTTACTCCCACCTCTAGAGATGAATGACTCTGTCTGTGTGTGGGGGAGGGGGGGGATTAAAGGGACATTATTGAGACTAGACGAGGAAAGCAGAAATTTTACTTAAACTGGCTCAATATGGTTGTTTCACAACTGAATTGACTCAAATGGACATAGACTGATATTTTGCCGCAAACTAAGATTCACTGATTTAATGATTAAAATTCATAATTACCGATGCAAGGCCTTAAAATAACATTAACTGATGTGTTGAATCAGACTAAAATTAAAAAACTAATGCCGGGTGAGGGCTTTAGGTTCTGGGGTCCGACTATCTGGGGTCTTTTTTTACATTTTTCTGTAGATTACATACTTTAGCATGCTACTTTCATGACTGTATATTACATAGCTTTAAGATACTGGCTATAAAATATTGAAATCATATTACATTTGCCTTAGTATTATTATTATTACATTATTCATACATGCATCATATGCTAGTGAAAACTACAGAAAATATTCCATATCCATAGTTTCAATTTTGCGTCCTTAAAAGACAGCTCAATATTTCAACTCTCTACACTGCAGTTATTTGATTTGCCTGATGCTGTAGAAATTCCAATTATTTAACAATTTAGCAAGATCCCTATTAATATTAATATTACTAAATCCCTGCCCATTACATTCGTTAGAGTTCAGTGATTGAAATATCCCACTAGATTAAATGTGTGCCTCTACAGCAGCCTCATCGGTTGGCGTAGTTTTCTAGAACAGAGATAGAGGAAAGCTCTTTAAGCCTTCCTTTAATTATTGCGTCAAAATATAGGAAGTCATTAACCCGTATTTCACCATCGTCAAAAAATAGGACACCATGCAAAAGTAGTATTTATATAAATTCTTTTGAATGTTTTAATTCAACACATTACTTAAAAGTCCAGCAGATCTTTATCTTTGATTAAATTAGTCTTTATCTTTCGTATAAAATACAGTTTAATATATCTTTACTTTCCGAACATGTACCATATAAAGAGAGTGTTGTAATCATGAAAAAATCCGAGTTCGAGATTTGATGTATTTACACGTTTTGAAGTCTTCCGATATGTTATTTTTACGAGATGCATATATATTTGTGTGTGTGTTTGTGTGTATGTGAGTGAACACGATAGGTCCTAAACGGGGCATTCGATTGAGCTCAAATTGAGTATATACGTTATAAACCCCTGTCGCAAGACCGATATTGATTTTGGTGTGAATGGGATTTATAGTTTTTCTACAGGGCTACGACAAAGATTTCTTTTACATTATGGCCTATGGGGGGGGAAATTCTTGAAAGCGCTCTAGCGTTTAAACGGTACACATTCAATTGAATTGGGTATATATTTTATAAACCACCATCGTAAGACCGATGTTGATTTTGATGTGCATAGCTCATCAATCGCACGGCAATGAAACGTACTTACGTAATCACTAATATATACATATTTTTTAAATACAGTAAAACGCCATTTATGTAAGTATTTCTAATTTCTGTTAAGTATTACTTCTTTTGTTTAGTATTTGTAGCACTATTGGTTGTTTATAAGATATTAAATGATCTTTGCAAAGATTATTGATTATTTACAATGGATTTCACGATGGTTAATATTGGAATTGCTTGAAAATATGTATAAACTTTAAGTATAATCTTTTATTTAACGAACTTTCACGCAATTTTAATGTTTCGCATCCCAACAGGTCGTAAATTCTAGAACTTTTAAAATAAAAGGGCAAAACTTACAGCGCTTTACGAAACTTTTTAAACAGACCCATTGCAGTAGTTACATCGGCAAATACAGTAACAATTGAAAGCAAAATTGCCTTTTCACTCAATTAAACTCTCAAGAACAGTTAGTTCTACATCGAACCTTCACGCTTGAAATTTCAGAAAGAATTGTTGAAACGGAACTCGAGTTAGCTTTGTTGAATTTTTCGGAACAATGACGGACTCAACAATGCACGGCGGACTTGGGCTTTGCTTGGATCTACAGTGCTTGTTGGTTGGTAGTTTATTGTCAATGGCATTGTTTCGACTTGATGCGTAGCGAAAACTCAAAGAATGTAAAAGGATCCTTGTTTCTTAATTTTTTTAAGAATTTTCAACAAGCTTAAAAAGTGTTTAAGATTTCCGTTTTTCAGTCTGTTCGTCCATGCTCCAAGTCCCGTCAATATGCCTCGATAACTACGAAATTTATATGTTATTTCTATGCATTGCACTACGTATCTATTAAAAAGGGTGTATTTAGCATTTATAGTTCTTCTACAGGAGCACTCAAAAGATTTCCAATACATGACGCTCTATGGGCAGTCACTTTTTAAAGCGTATTTTAGAGATATTCAGCTATTTGAAATGAAACATCGAAATCAGTGTCTAATAATTTATAGTCCTTTTACAGGAACACTCAAAATAATTCCAATACATTATGTACGTTCAATGGCAGTTTAGAGATAGGCATCTATTTAAAGTACAATATTATCCTACTATATAATATTAGGTAGTGATCGTACCTCTGCTTTTTGTGCCTCCCTCAAACGTTACGCCAAAAGTCGCCAATATTGGCGACTTTAGCGTATTTTAGAGATATTCGGTTTTTGAATGAAAACAACGATGACATATATGTTATTAATGCTCACTAAATATTGCTTTCCATCGAAAATAGTGTCTGTAGTAATGGTTCTTCGACAGGAACCCTCAAAAGAATTGGAATACATTGGCAGTTGAGAGATATTAATCCATTTCAAGCACAATACAATAAGTATAAAATCGTTTCTAACAGTTTACTCTTCAGTTAATTGATGAAAAATTCTTTCAAAACTGTTTCACAGGATCTCACAAAATTACATTTATATTGTTTAAACGACATTTTTTAAAAATCTCTGAAACCTCACCAGATTTAAGGACTATGTATCACCAAATTCTTCGCAAGACTATTGCTGTGGAAAGTGTTTCATACTCTATGCGTTTGGCATGATTTATCTTGTTGGTCTTGCTTAATTTACCAATGGTTTAATTTGTTAATTAGAGAAAAATAATCAATTATAAATTTTCTGTAGATTGGTATGAACCATCTACAAAATAATAGGTCATTTTAGTTATGTATTATTAGAGTGTGTAGATAAAAAATATTGAGTCAGTAAAATGAGTTTTATATTTGTGATTTATATAAGTGAATAAATTAATTCTTCATCATTATCATAGAAAACATGAAGACATTAATGTAAACAAAAAAACCATTGTGTGGATATACAAGATTTCTAGCATTTACAAAATTTCTTGCATTTTCCTGTATTTACAAAAATAAATTATTTTTTGTAAATACGGGATCATGCACATAATAGCACTTTTCCGATTTTCAGCATTTTTAAAGGGCACAAGACCCCAAGATAATGTAAAAAATTTCTTATTTATTTGAACAGTAATGCAAACATTTTCTTTTGTTTTCTCTTTTTGTCTTCATGACTATAAAAGTTTTAATGATTACATATATTTGTATACGTATCAGGGACGTAGCGAGAAATAAATTTCGGGTGCCCAAAAGGGGGAAAAATGTAGAATTTCTAACAAAAATGCCCAACAAGCCATGCAATTTCTTACAAATATAGCTATACATTTAATTAATAGATATCTAAAATTTCGGGGGCTTTCCAGGCCTCCTTGGCACTCCCCTGGCTATAAGACTAATGAATAGGTATAAAGGGATAGTAAAAAGTAGTTTGGATTTCGTTCGCTTGAAAACAGGATGTTCTTAAAGTATGCAAAACCACATGGATTGTAACTTCTCCTACAAACAAAATGTATGAAGCAGCAAAGATTTTGTTTGTAGGAGCACAATCTTTCACAGATAATAGATAGAAACTAATTAGATCTCAAATTGCTTCTGTTTAATTATCTGGTGTCTTCTGACTGTTGTGTTCCACCACTGAATACCACTGAAATATTTCCTAAATATAGAAAATATGCTAATTAGTAATGAATATTTAAACTTCATTTTCCTTCCGTCATCAATGTCAACAAGTCAACAAGCTTTAAATTTATTTGATCGCCTTACTACTTAACTTTGCTTACAAGATAAAGCATAAACCACTTATTAACGCATACTTTAATTGAAGATATATTCATAAGAGGAAAATTTTGTAAAAATTTGCAACAGTTTCCCCCTTGGATCAGAATTATAATTAATATTTATTAGGAACGCATGGCGTCGTTTTGAGAGAAAATTGTTAATTGAATTAAAAATCATGTAGTAATGCAGTATATTTCATTAACACAAAATTTACAATCAAAGCCGGTAAATATATATATATATATATATCATTATTAAATATTCAGAGTGTTCAGTGCTATGATTGGTCCAATGGCTAATTCCTTCACAGTTTATCATAGAGGTATACTTCCAGTGGCAAAAATGTTAAAAATTTTAAAATATAATGTCGCATGCTGTATGACTTCAAATTAAGCCAAATAACTTTAATTGTTATATTTTCCTTATTAATGAATTAATATATCAATTCATTGATTTTTTTTAATTTTATGGAAAAATCTCGAGCTTTCCTCACATGTGATATGTATATAGCATATATATTGCACAAAAATATCGAAAGTTCTTCTTTAATGTGTACTCAGCCTGAAACGGCATTGAATGCATACTAAAATTCTACTTCCTATTAATAGTTTCTCCCAGCTAATTATATCCTCTCACGAAGAGAGCAATTAATAATACTATAGGTTTCAAATTCAGATTTAGCCAGAATTATTAGCTACAGAAACCGCTTCATCCTACTACTCGTTATCCTGCATGCGCAATATGGGTGCGATAATGCGGCACCCGCATTGCTCTAACAGTCCCGAATGATTGACAATTAATACTGGAGAGAGGCGGAATGATATTGATAAAACATGCTCCGAATTCCCCCATTTTGGTTATATATTGCTCTATAATGAGCTCATCTTACCTCGTATTTAGATACTTCTATTTGCATATGTGTGCGTGCATGCCTTTTCTTTTTCTTATTTCTTTTAGCGTTGCGAGAGCTGGAATTTTTAATTAGTTTACTAATAAGTTTCTGTCAGAAGTACTTCGCTTAACATTTACTGGGCGTACTGGTTAATTTACGTCAATTTATTATGACAAGATTTTACCCCGTTTTTTAACCCTAGAGTTCATTGTAGCCAATTGGCTAAATTCTCATTTTTCCGTTAGAAGGAAAATTTTGTAGTTTTCGGATAAAATATGTAGTAAAATAAATACAAGACCATTACGGAAACAATTTTTAAGTGTTAAAAATTTATTGCAAGATTACATTTTATGGGCAAACAAGCATGAATTCATAGCGTGTGTATCCCGGTCGTTGAACGCATTTTGCCGGAATTTTGATTGCTTCTAATTTTGATTGCTAAATGAAATTAAATACAAAAATATTAAAAAATAGAAATCTTGGACTAAATAAAGTAGAAATAGGCTACATTTCTTTCTTTTGTTTTATGAAAACTAAAGGGAAAACATTCTAATTTTTAGGTTTGAACAATTTTCGTGCTTTTCTGAGAAACTACAGGATGAATTTTTTTAAATATTTTTCCTAGGATGAATAAGCCTGAGTGAAGATACAATTTTACTTTTTTTTTCTGTGGATTATTCTTTTTTTCATAGTTTTTGTCTATTTTCACTTTTTCTAACGTCCCTTGTTCCTTTAACCGGTTTAAATAAATTTACAAAAAGAGATCACCAATCAGAGCAATTCAACAATTCGAATTTAATATTATTTTTATTATTATCTTGAAAGTGTGCTAACGCATTTAGTATAATACTAATTTGTGTATGCACATATGCATGTATAATCTACCAGCAACAGTCTCAATTTTTATTTAATTTTATTTATTTATTTACTATTAATTTATTTAGAAAAAATGTGCTGTCTAGGAGATTCAGTATTAATTCTATCAGAATACAAATGCTCAGTTTGAAACTAGAATATATAAAGCTCACAAAAGTTGACAGATTCGTGCGTAAAAAACGGATATGCTTAAGCAAGATCTCGATGTTGGATGTAAAAATGTTTATTTTCATGAAACATAAACCTGCATGTACTGTTTATATGTACGTTTATTTTTTCGCAGATTGTATAATTTCATGCAAAGGAAGGTTCCGCCATCAGGTAATTTAATATAGTAGACAAGTCGTATAGAAATTTCTCTAGTTTTTCTGTTATACCTACGACTCTCTCCCACCATGACCGAGTGGATGAGACACTGACCAATGGTAGTCCCCTGAAGTGGTAAGGTCCGGCGCTCGGGCCTACCGCTAGACTGTCGATCTAATGGAGTTTTCGTCGGTGTTCTCTGGATGTAGCGTGAATGCGTGTTAGAATCTCTTAAAAAGTCCTCTAATAACACCACTCCGACCCATAGCAAGGCTCATACGCTCCTTAAAAATTCCTTAAAATTCATTTACAAAATTTAGGGCCCTTAAAACTCCTTAATATTATTTGAGACTCCTTATAAACTCCTTAATTTTTCAGTCACAGCGATTAACAAAATGCACGACCTCTGCGAACTTCCAGATTGCGGTGACCCCACAAAACTCGTGGTGGTGTTGCATGATCAAATGCTTTGTTTTCAGAATTTTAAAATCTATTGCATATTCAGAATTTTAAAATCTATTATTCAGAATTTCAAAATATATCACTGCAAAACTCGTGGTCGTGTTACAGTGACAAAAAATCATGTTTGGAATACACAATTATAGTTATGTATAAATATTCCTATTAACCGTAGATTTCTTGTAGCACAAACTTCACTGTGTTGAAAAATTTTGTTGCGTGTTATTTAAAATAACGCTTATTACAAATAATTACATTAGTAATCCATTATAAACTGGACTCCTTTACAATTTTTGGGGTCCTTAAATACTCTTTAAAAACTCTTTAAATTTCATTTTGAATGTGGATGAATTCTGCATAGATAGTTTCCTCTCGTATAAACTTACCACAGCATAAAACAAACACCCAGAAATCATTTTTTTTGTTTATTGATTGCTGAGACTTGAAGACTTTAATATATATATATATTCATTTTAATTTTATCTCTTACTACTGAATTACGATTTACTATTAATGATATCTAAATCATATTAGAATTTATAAAAAAAGTACGGTAATTAATTAGATACAAAAAGTACTTTTAATTGATTTTTCTATTATTAAAACTTTTAGTAATAAAACAAATCTGTATAATTTTGCCAAAGCAAACAAACAAAAATCTTTCATTAACATCTCTGTCAATCATTAAATAAACTCTGTTACATGCATAAAATTCGGAAGAAAGAAATCTGGAAAAAGAAAACTAACAAATTCCAACTCCGTAAATAACAATGTAATGACATGAAATAATTATATAATGATATTCATGCTAATCGGAAATCAATAATCTTCAGCCTCAGATATCCATTAATACCTCCCTGCATAATAAACTAAATGATTGAACAGAATTTGAAATTATGTACTGATAATTAGGGAGCTTCGAGCCGAACGGAACATTTTTATACCCGACATAATGTGGCCTTCAGGTGCTGCCTCGAATCACATTGCTGATTCGATTTTTCTAGATTCGTTTCATCAGATTCCGGGAGCATGCATAATTAATCTGTCCATAAAACAATCGATTTAGATTATGTAGCTTATTTTAGATTTCATATTAATCAAACATTCCGAGTTTTATTTTTTTCCTCCTGCCCGAACGAGCATCAGCAAAGCAATTTCGTTGCAGTAAGATTAATTGATCCTCGAAACATAAAGTTAGTTGTAATTTTGAAAAACTTACAGGGAATTTATCTATATAAATAAAACAGTGTGTAAACTGCCAGTTAGTTGCTTGGTTAGTTAGTTAGTTTGTTTGTTTGTCTGTGTCTCGCGTAGCTCCGAAACGGGTGATCGTAGACCTACCAAATTTTGTAAGGAAATTCTCCAGGACGGGTCCCGACATACCTGGAAGCGATTTTTTCGAAATTCGAATTATTTTAGGAGATATCGATAAAAAACGTGTCGCAAAAGGCTCATTTTTTCGCTTCGCCATTTCGCAATTGTAACCCCGCAGTGGAATGAGTGAGAATTTAAGCATATCTAGGTTGCCATATTTGGCATGTTTATTAAATGATTCGGACTCTTGAAGGGAAAATAAAAGAATAACGATTTTTTTTGTTTAGATTATTTTTAAGGTTGTTTTTTAATTGAAATGTCGTGAGCATGTGAATTCAGAGCAGGAATGAAATGTTTTATACTCAAAAGAAAAAAAGGATTTGGAAATTTTTCAAGACTAAAACGTGCAACTTTTTAATTTGTCGAAAAATAAAACGGTTGATATGCGATTTTGAGGAGACGATTGGCACAATTTATCGTAATTTTATCGTCTGCTGAATACACCTGAGAATAAGTTTTTGAAATGTTCATTCCGTTAGAATTGTGCGTTTTTCTGCGCAGCTTTTCTCCATCTATTTCTAATGTATTACATCCAGAAAAGGATGTTAGAAATATCAATTTTAATTTTGTTTAATCACACTCATGAATAATGATATACTTTCACACTTAATGAAATAAGGAATGAAAATAGGGAAGATCCATGGATTATAATATGCTTTTAATGTATAGCACTTTAGTGCGTATATAAAATCTGAAAGTGCTTGATATTTTCTTACTTTTTTTTCCTTTCCGTTTTTTGATAAAGGCTAATATATCCAGAAGCTCTTCAGGATTAATATAGGACGAAAATAATTTGTTCTTTTTTGTAGGTTTTTATCATTTAACCATCTTATTTTTGCAACCAGGGGCGGCCCGAAACAGTAAGATTCGCATCTGGACGCCGACTTCGAAGGTGCTTCATTTCGAACTCAAAAACTAAGTAGAGCATAAAAGGAGGCGTCTTTTTTATATTAGCAGGGGGCGCCACTTACCCTAGGGCCGCTCCTGTTTGTAACCATCTTAATTTTAAATTCCATTCAGAATCTGAGCGATTCCAGCGCCAAGGAAGCCGGAGGAACAGGATTCTCTCCGTACAAGATTTATTAAGATGGCAAACCAACTGGTCGCCGCAGGCGGCTAGTGATTGATAAATAAAAAGAAATCTACGAAGAGACACAAACAGTTCAGATATGGTCTAGAAGTGGTAAAATAAATGAAAAGTCTACTAATCTTTTACTAGCAAACAATAATCGCTAATAACTCATTCCAAGATATTTCCAGATATTTTTTTGTCTTTGATTTATTACTACGTGTTTTCGTACGTCAGTTTTCTTGCGCTTAAAATTTACGTAAATATCCATTCACTGTCGCGCAATTGAAATATGTTAATAGCGTGTACTGTAGCTAGTGATGTGGCATTCGAATGATTTCTATAATCGATTACTCTTACTGAAACAGATTTCAATAATTGATTGATCGAATAGTATTCGCTATTTCTATTCGAATTGTATTCGTAATATCTATTTGAGATTTCGAATGCCCTGTTCTGAGCGTTCGAATGGGTTTTTCAAAATTGACTAATCAAAATTTTTAAGTCGATTCTAATTAATCGACTTAATAATCGATTAATTCGAATAGTTGCATTCATCTATGCCCATCACTAACTGTAGCAAGTTTTCCGGGAAAACGATGAGCATAGAATTTCGAGCTGTTTACAAGGATATATAGAAATACCATACAGTGTATGGGCGGCAATTATTAGAAATATTTAACTGATTTTGTAATTGAAATATTTCATAATGATTTATGTTGTAGTGCACATTTAAAATGACTGTTTTATAATTACAAATATCAAATTCAAGACAACAACAGCAATATGTGTTTGCTGTTTCCCCACGTTAAGTGTACCCAACTGCGAAGGAAGAATTCAAACGCAGAAGGGTGTATGGGTAAAAGATGCGCAGAGCTAATTGCAATGGGTTACGATCTAAATTGAAGAAAAGCACTTATTAAGTATTATAAACCATCATTATTAATTTTCTTTTATCGAAAATGCCATGCAGTGTGCAGACGGCATTTATTACAAGCCAACAAAATTGCTCATCTGTGTCTATCGTTTTTCTTTGATTTTTGATGTTAACCAGTGGATAAATTTATGATAGAAATCCTCTGAACAGATAATATTTTGTAGCGAGCATGAGAAACCATGAACCAACTTTTGTCTCAAGACCTGTTGTTGGCTATTTTGCTATTCTATAAATATTGGGTTGGACAAAAAGATTGATGGTTTATATTTTTACAAATGCTTAGTGTAACGATTTTCTAAACTTGCTTTTTATATATTGAGATTTACTGGTATGTCACGTATTGTGCACTGTTCACTGTTTCAAATTATTCTTTCGATTGCATCACTTGCAGTTTGAGTTGGTGCAAACAAATGATTTTCTTTCTAACAAGAAATCGGGATTCAACAAATTTTTATGTGAAAAGAACTTTTTAGATAATATGAATAAATTGCAAATTTTATTATTTCCTTGGGTTATTTGTATCTGGGATTAACTCTGTTTTCCTAATCAATTAACACCATATCAGTTTAAAATAATCATCATTGTTTGCTAATAAATGCAGAAAATATTTTATGATCTATTGTCACTAAAATTTCCATCTGATGGCAGAAAAAAAAAGAATGAATTTTTTGACCTACCCAATATTACTTCTTGGCCTTTATAGAAAATAACGCAAACTTTTTGTTTATTCTTTTTATCTAGAATATGTGCATCCTCTTGAAAATCATTATAACTGGATAAAACGTTGTAAATATTATAAATGCCAAGTGCATCTCTTTTGCATGCTTTTTCCAGTCAGCTCTCTTTCAAAAAATACATATCTATTCACTGAAATTAATAATCAAAGCAAGAATATTCTAAAAGAACTTTTCTCGCAGAGAAATACCCCGTTTTTATAAGAATACAAAAGCATTCAATGCGTAAAAAAAGATTCATGCACACACAACAGAAAAGGAAATTGTATTTTAATAAAACGCTCTTTTACTGCTTCTAAAGAAAGAACAACCAAAAAAAGAATTACTGGGAAACGACAATATAATTCTCCACTTTCATTTTCTTACTTTAATAAAATATTCTTACAATAGAAAAGTGCATGCTAAGAAATATATTATTTGACTTGCTTCGGAGAAAATAACAATTAGATTGCTTTTAACTCTCGCGGAGCATATATAAAGGTGAATATTTCACGATACATTAGTTGTAAGTATTCGCTTATTAAAAAAATAACACTAGGGTAAAAGATTATTTTACTTTTGTAAAAGAGACAATTAAATGTATGTTCTTCTCTTTTGTTTTTTTAACTCACCCCCCCCCCTCCTCCAAGGTGATATTGTCAAGGTAAGCTACTTACATTTTGATTGGTTCTACATTCATCCGGAGACATTCCTTTACCCTTTTTTGGTCTTGCAATTTAGGAATATGAGAATGTAAATTATGCAGTTTTAGAGATTATTTGATTGTTATGTATAAAAATGATATCTCGTTGAAGCAACGAAATTAAAAAATATATTATGTCTCGAGTTCCCTACTTTATTTTTCTTCTCCGCCTGATTTTATCCGTTTATAATGAAATAAATAATCTGCGAGTTAGTAAGCTGAAAACATTTCTTACATAATAGACAATCTAATTAACTGTTTTTCACTCTCATTTCTGATACACGTGTAAGGTCTGCGCATATATCAGTGCGTCTATGCATATATCAGTGGCGAAGCTCGACGAATTTCAGTTTTATAAGAGTATTAGCATAATACAATCGAACCTCATTAAGAATAAGTCGAAGTTTAAAAAAAAAAAAACTTTCCATATTAACCGATAAAACAACGAAAGGCGAGACGTGACGGGTAAACTGATTTCTTCCGTCTTAGGTGAAATTCAGTGTTAAGCATTTTTGTCTTAACGAGGTACGACTGCATTTTGGATTTGGCGTATTTCATTCCAATAAGAATAAAAAGGAAATTTGTGGTGAAATCAGCAGAAATTTTCTTTCCATTCCAATTCGTTCCTGGAGTGAGATAGCCGACTTTTGCGTACGTCACACTTTATGTATTAAGTGTACTGTACATTATTTTTAAACATGAGGTGTCAAAAATGTATGAATTCAAAAATCAATGCGTAAGGAATTTATCTCTCTATATATTTTTGGTAACTTTGCGGTCTCTGTATCATTTCATAGTATTTTTTTTTTCCTTATTCGGCAGTGCCATTCATTGGTGGTATCTTTTGGTAATTAAAAAAATTTGTGGGATGTAATTCTTTATACAGTTCTTCTCGACTCCCCAAATATAATGCAAGAAACTAAATACAGTTAACTCCAGTTATAGTGAACCTCTGGGGACCATCAAATTTTGTCCACAATATCCGAAGTTCACTATAACCGAAGTGTCTCCACGGTGAATAAAAAAACTTAATAAACTAAAAAATAGTATTTTATTCCCGTACTGATGTTTATTGAATAAATCAAACATATTAGCATTTATGATTATAGAAAATATTTATTAAGTAAGTCAAACATAATTAATCACATTTATGGAAAATAATTCACATTCTTTATATACATATCTTTATTAAGCATGAAAATAGTCTGTTTTGTGGCTACTGCTTACTATAGACAACTTTAATATGTATTTTTTCTAATTCTTTTTCCAGCTTTTGCTCGATTTCCAGACTTGATTCAGCATTATCATCATTAATTTAATTTCTAGGTTCACTATAACTGAAGTCATGGCTCATTGAATACGAGAAATGCTCTGCACATTTCTAATGCATGTGAATCGGGATTAATGATTTGCGTTCACTATAAACGGAAGATCACTGTATCTGGGTTCACATATCTGGAGTTACTGTTTCTATTATTTTTTACATTCTTTTTCTAAGCAGTCACTTACTTTAGGGAGACTTGATTCACTGCCTTTCTTTTCTATAGAAAGGGTTTTATTATAAGACTTTCTAGTTAAATTCCAGAAATAGGTAATAAAGCCTTTAAAGTTTTAAATCAGGTAATTCAAATTATAATTTATAAGAACATTTCCATCGAATTAATTTAGACAGCCCATCAAGTCTTCAAGCAAAAACTTCCAAACTGTACTTCTATACCTTTATGTTCAGTGGTCTTCATAATTTAAGAAATCTGATTTTGAGAAACATATTACAGAAATTTTTCTATGCATTGAAATACGCATTTTACTTCGTTTTATAAATAATATAAGCGAGAGATTTAGATTAGACTTTTTATATTACTTCACGTAACTTTTACAAACAGTTTTTAAATTGTACTGAAATCGTACTCATATTAATTAAATCATTGCAGGAAATATTTTCTTGCTGGTTGTTGCTATTTCTAATTTGAATGCAAGTTAACGTAAATAATTTAACAGTTTTGGATTTTTTTACTCCCACAAACATTAATTTCTTTCAAAATTTTTAATATTAATTCAATTTGTGCAGCTATTACTTGTACAAATAAAATTACTCTAATTCTATTTGTTTAGCTATTCACGAGAAGGATTTCGTAGAAAGACACACAAAACGGCATAAACGCATAAATATTTTTCAAGTCAAGTGCAATTAGCACAACAGTCTTAATCACATTCGATTCCTTTAAATTCACAGAGAAAGCCGTGCTGAGAAAAATAAAATGACTTTAGTTGGGATATCTATAGCGAAAGATTATGTGTGGGATCTAACATTCATGTTTCATACTAGCGCATGCAATGTGCCACGCGTGGCCAAGCGCATGGCGTTCTAAACTTGGAGACGGGAGGTGCCTGGTTAAAATCCAGGTCGTGTCCGCCGACCTAACCGTTTGGGGTTTTCCACGTTTTCCTCCTAAACTTAGTGCAAATACGGGTTAGGATCCCTTAGAAAGACCCCACAGAGGGCACCCCATCCCTCGGCCTATATCGCATGTGTAGATAACTAGCCGTAATTCCAGAACACAACACACGCGCAATCTACCACGTGGATTTCACGGGATCGAAACTGGCTCCCGCCACGCGCTTCCCTTCAATGTCAGTACTTTAATTAAACCCTAAATTAAAATGGTAAAAAGGGAAAAGATTCAAAAACGAAAAGTAAGACGCTATGCTAAAATATGTGAATATTTTAGTTAAATCTTTTAGTAGAATGGCACAAAGGGAGAATAATCCCATTATAAAAGAAAGACTATATGCTGATTATGTGAATTTTTTAATTAAATTCTAAATCACTGTGGCAAACAGGGAGAAGATTTATGAATATTAAAAACAAAGACACTGTACTCAATACAGTGATCTCTCACTTATACGCGTTTTAAAGGACCGATTTAAAATCGCGTATAACTGAAAGGGTCTTATTTTTGAACTCTCCATCTAACTTATTTTTTAAGAGACAAACCATTTAAAAAAATACATATTCTTATTGATATTTTTCAGTTATTGTATTTAAAAATATTTGACAATACAATTTAATTTAACTTTTCATTCAAAAATAGATTGAATCTATAATTTCATTTTACACAGGAGAAACATTAATTGTACGAACATTCTTTTATCACATTCTCATCAACACTGTGGTTTAAATTTCTTTAGGGAGAGTTCGTTGTAAAATCTCTTCTAACTCATTAAAATGGATTATTGAAGTTTAGTCATAATTTTACAGAAAGCGTCTCAAATTTTCTAGAGCTTCTAAAGCAGTAGCGTAAGATGGAACCGAAAACTCAGTTTATCATATTCACCCGTAACTCGTGAAAAGCGTTTCAATGTCTTAGTTTACTCAATATTATATTTTTATCAATATTCCCCAAATCTGCGTTTTTCCAACAACATGTTTTCGAGGACGGCGGAGAAAAGCACATCTGTACGCTGTTTATTTTCGCGTATAAGTGAGAGAAATAATTATAAGAGGACCTTAATACGGGAGACCTGTATTATTATTTTCCTAATCTCGAGACTAAGACCTTCAAAAATTAGCATTTGAAAGAGAGACGAGCATAACTGAGAAATCAATATTTTAATTATATTCCAAAATAAAATGGCACAAGGGGTTAGGGGGAGACATTAACTTAACGAAAAGAAAGACACTGCTTTAAATATGTCAAATTTCAACTCAATCCTGCATTAGAGTGATGTACAGGGAAAATATTCAAAAACGAAAAGAAAGACACTACACTAAACATGACCATACATATGTTTAGAAAATATGCCAGTTTTTTTTAAATTAAATACTAAATCAGTGTGGTAAATAGGCAGAAGATTCGTGCATTCAAAACAAAGATACTATGTTAAATAAGTCAATATTTTAATTAAATTCCAAATCAGAATGGCACACAGGGAAAGATTCGCATAACAAAATATATAACATTTGATCGGATTACCATTTTTTTAATAACAAAATCCTTTCCTAAATGGAATACATTTTAGCGCAAATTCTTTCCTTAATATTTCTTTCTCTTCTTTTTATTCTCCTATAAGAAAGAAAAAGAAATTTACCAAAATTTAGTGTCATTAGTTATATAAACGTACATCATAAAATTTCTAGGTAGATATTAAGATAGGGCATAATAAGACAAGAGGAGAAAACATTAATTTGATAGTTTTCCATCATTAACTTATATTACATACCAAGACCTCTTTTTTAGATTAAGTTTTAAAAAGCAGGAATTGGACTTAATTATGATATTTTACGTCCCCAAATTTCTTTTGGGTATTTTTGTAAATATTTTGAAACATTTAGAAAATTGCCGCATAAAATCGCGTGCCTCAGAGTAATGTGTAAGAAAACATTGAATATTTAAAAACTTCGGGGGAATAATTTAAATTTTTGAAAATTTTAAAGACACATATTCTTTTTTGCATAAATCTCCTTAGAATAAAGAATAATTGATAATAATATATAAATGAGTAATAATTTCCCTTTACTATCTGGAAAACTGGTAAATTTAGATGTATAGAACATGAATTTTATTTTTCGCATGTTTCAAAAAACTGTATAAATTTGTGAATTTTTTTTAAAATAATGTAATATTTATTCCATAAAGAAAAGTTCAATTTTAAAAAATTGACTTTTATGAAGCTTTTCTTCAGAATTATATTTCCTTGATGGGTTAATGTTTTTAATAGCTAAAATTTACATTGCATCGTACTTTTTAATGTGATTTTTATTTTGATATAATCTGTCACATTTTATCACGCACAATTTTTTATTCACGGTTTTATTTACAACTTGATAATGTCTGCAGGAAAGCTAAGAATTTTATGCCTGTGGGGGGACAAACGCCGATGCTTTTAGAATCGTGTGGTGAAAAGAATACATATTATTGTGATTACAAAAATATAACAGTATTTTTATGTATTTGTGCGTGCTAGTGAAAATAAAAAAATATATATTATTTTTTGGTACTTTAAAGTTGAGAGATAAACTGGTTGAAATTATTTAAATATTTTATTATATACGGAATAGCTACGTGATTTTCTGAAGTAACATATTTCTTTAACTATCCTATAATGGCAAGTAACATTGCAAATAAATAATTTTGTTTTTCAATGGTGACGTTGCGCTGCGACGTTGCCAAGGGAAGCATTTGACAGTGAGTGTGATTACACTGTGGCGTCACATCTCTTATAGCACAGGTAGCCACAAAACAGTCACATTGTGACTAGCAACTGACGGTACTTCACTGTGCGGTCATAGTGATGCTTCTTTGTGACTATTTATTAAATGACATCGCTATGAAGTCACCATGTGACTTATCGTTCTTTGGACTATAAAGTGACATCACATTGACCTTTTTTTGTGACTGTTAAAGTAAGCTCAATTGTTACACATTTTGACAAGTGATTTTTGTAACAATAACGAGAAAATACAATGAAATTTCTTTCAGGAAAAACTTGAAAAATTTTGTTACCATTAATTTGGAAAATATAAATTATTGAATTTTTTATGATTTTGAAAAAATATTTTTCTGTGTAGTGTATCAAACCTCGTACACAACCCTTTGTATCAAAGGGAGACATTTATCTACTAAAAATTAGCCAATTGTTATAGCCTTCAAAAAAATCCTGTATTCAATAACTTGAAAAATTTTGTTACCATTAATTTGGAAAATATAAATTATTGAATTTTTTATGATTTTGAAAATGTATTTTTCTGTGTAGTGTATCAAACCTCGTAAACAACCCTTTGTATCAAAGGGAGACATTTATCTACTAAAAATTAGCCAATTGTTATAGCCTTCAAAAAAATCCTGTATTCAATAACTTGAAAAATATTGTTACCATTAATTTGGAAAATATAAATTATTGAATTTTTTATGATTTTGAAAATGTATTTTTCTGTGTAGTGTATCAAACCTCGTAAACAACCCTTTGTATCAAAGGGAGACATTTATCTACTAAAAATTAGCCAATTTTTATAGCCTTCAAAAAAATCCTGTATTCAATAACTTGAAAAATTTTGTTACCATTAATTTGGAAAATATAAATTATTGAATTTTTTATGATTTTGAAAATGTATTTTTCTGTGTAGTGTATCAAACCTCGTAAACAACCCTTTGTATCAAAGGGAGACATTTATCTACTAAAAACTAACCAATTGTTATAACCTTCAAAAAAATCCTGTATTCAATTCTGCAATCAAATTCTGCTTGAATATAGTTTAGTATTTGTTCTACAGATACTAACTTGATACAACAATCGAAAAAAAAAATCTCAATGAAAATGAAATTAAAGAACTAACCTACTGTAATGGAAACTTCAAACAAAAGCATAAATTTTCGTGGCCAGAATTGTAATACAAGAATGGGAATTTACATAGCGTATTCGTAAAATGCTATTATAGTAATTATAAGAATTACAGTGAGTAGGCGATTTCTCCGTTTTCCCACGTCAAATAACTTGAGCAAAAATATCAAACAATGGAAAATCTCCTAAAGTTTATTTGCATAAGATTGTTTTTGTGTTTGAGTAACTATACGAACGTCTGCTGCTTTAACGGTGCCCTTGTTTCTGAATTTTTTTCTGCAGTATATTTGTACTCATATTTTGAAGTAATAGGAAAGTGCGTATGTGAAATCAAAATTATTCTATTAATTTAAATGGAAAAGAAAAAAAATGCCTACCATATACCTCACTATTATAGTCTAAGGAACATAAGTGAATACATAACAGTTTATAGATTTCAAAATAAGCGGGGAAAAAAAGCAAAATATATTTATTAATTATTATAAATAATAAATAAAAGAAAATAATGATTACAGAAAAAGGAAAGATAAAAACATAAAAGAATTTATAAATATAATTTTGATGTTTTGTGACATTTTCGTTCATTTAATCTTTTCTTTAATTATTATTATTAGACTTTTCTCTCAGGATTACGCAATTAATATTTTGTTGTCAATCTAAAACTATAACATGAAATCAGAAGCATTATCTTCTTTTTAGTGCAATCAACCATTGAGTATGATGCATTCAAAGAACAATAATATTTACTATAAATTCATATTATTCATAAATCGGATATTTTTTATAGTAAGGCCAATCATGTAGAATAATACTTTAGTTTACGGTATACTATTTAATTTATCAATTAATTTGGTATTGATCCGTTTCAGGAGATTTTGCTTTGGAGGTGGATATATGTTAAATTATTATTTCCTTTTTGAAAATTCGTATGTAGCTTGCTTGCACTGTTAATGATAGTCCAAGAAAGCACTCGTAACGTAGACAAAACGGAGGAAAATGGCATAATAAGAAATATGAATTAAAATATCTTGAATTTAACACAAAAGTTTAAATTAAAGCGAAGAAAATAACGAGTGTTGGAAAAAGAAGAATGTAATAGACAGTCTTATGTTAAAGAAGAAAAATTTCATAACTGAGAAATAGATAGATATGATTTTGTCATCGTTTTCAACATATTGTGTAGTTAAATATCATTAGCACACTAAATACTTATACTATTCTCTTACAACTGTGATTAGTGTGCGAATTCGAATAGTAAAATAGTAAATTTTACAGTATTTCCTTGAACAAATCAATAAATAAATAAAATAAAATAAAATAAGGTTTTTAAAATAAAGTTTTCTTTCGATTTCAGTAAAAATACAGAAGTTGGTAAAATAAAATGCACGAACTTTGAAATGCAATGAGTAAGATAAAATACAGTAGAACAATCATTTAAATATAAAGACCAAAGAAGTATTTCACTAATAAAGACAGAAAAGTAAAGTGGGAAAAAATGAAAATAAAGTAAAATTTGTTGAGAGCACATCCGATTTATTTTGTTACTATTAGTATTTTTTACTCATCTGAAAAGAAGATTTTACTAAAATCATTTAAAGGAGAGAGAAAACTTAAATAATCCGTAATACTGATATCATTTTTTTTCGAGTGGATATTATAATGTTAACTATACTATGTGCAGACTGTAGCACAAATTTCTGTCATTACGACATTTACAGATAAAAGCAAATTTTTATTTGAACTTTTAGCAAATTTTTATTTCAAATATTAAACTTTTACTATTTTCGTTCAAGTAAAAAAGATTTTGTAAATATAAAGGTGTCACATACTATTTTTATTGTATCTCTTTTGTACATAAACTTTTCAATTCTTAAAAGGGTAAAACAATACTTTAAAAAAGTAAAAACTCGTGTTGAAAGCATTAATGGTTTTTCCCCCTTTAAGGAAAAAAAAATGTCTTTTAAAAAATAATAATAACGACGCGCTTTTAATTTTTACGGCACGACTTGAAAGCCTCACAAATTCTTCAAGTAAATAAAAAATAAATTGAGGAACGTGAACATAAGAAGCTAAAAGTTTTAACGAGAATTCTAGGGAGGGTGCTCTTTGAAACAAAACGGAAACGAAAAAAAAAAAAATCTCACAAAAAGGAAATCAAACAGATAAAGAAGAAATATAAAAAGATTCGGTAAATGAAAATTCATGGCAAAAAGTGAAATGAGGGAAAAAAAATACAATAAGTAGGGATTAACGCATAGAAAATTTAAAAGCAGGTTAAGTTTAAAGCTTAAATAGAGATTTTAACAGGAAACTAAAAGAAGAAGTAATGAATTAAAATAGAAATTTTATTGAATGGTATTTTAAAGAAGTATTTTAATACCAAAGTAAGGAAAAAAAACTTCTTAGAAATTCAACATGTATGAAATTACATAGAAATTGTTTAGTATTGCTTAACTAATACAACTAAAACATGGCTAATGGAGCTAACTTTTTGAGATATTTTACGTTTTTTAATGCAGTATGTGTATTGTTTACGTTTCTTTGTACGTATATATATTTATGTTTAACAGTTCTTAATTATGATGCTTTGTATTTTAAACAAAACTCTTGATGTTTTATTCAACTAGACAAATTTTTCTGTTTACACTCGCATGTGCGATTGCAGAGTAAACAATAAGACACTAACGGCCTTACTTACCAATCATTTTACACATGGTTAAAGTCAGCATGCAAGTTAAAATCATGCGTGTTGAATTCATAGGTAAGATATTATTATCTATGAATTTGAAATCATAGGTAAGACATACTTACCCATTATTTTAACACGCTTGTTTGGATAAAGTGTAAAGTGTTTGGTGGTGGGGCCATAAGTCCTCAGTCCTCATCATGATGTGATTATACGTGAAACTATTTTAATAAAACCCACTCAAAAATTTTTGATCATTCTCCTGTCTAAATTGTAATTTTCGGGAAGTAAGGCAATTTCAGATAAAAATATTTTTTTTCCATTTTTTTAACCTTTTATTTTTTTTTTCTATAGAAGAATGGGTAAGATATGATGATGTAAAATGGGTTGGTATTTCCTTGAGATAAAAAATATAAATACATTATTTTTAAAGGCTAAATCTTTTTTAGTCAATATTTTCAGACATTAGTTGGCAATATTTATATATAGAAACATAATATTAGCTCTTATCTGCTTATTGAATTCAGATTTCTTTTCCTTTGTCTCCAATAAATTTTCAAGATATTAATACATTGCTGAAATTTTCAGAAGTTCTGTTATTGTTTTAAAAACTATCTAAACAGCATATTGCCAGAAAAAAGCAAGAAATAAAAAATATATTTCTTATGCTTTAGTGTGATGGGGGTAAAGTAGTATACAATTATTTTAGCTAATATATCCAAATGCTCTTAATAAACTTTTTAAAGAGTATAAATATTGCTAATTAATGTCTGAAAATATGGGCTTTAAAAAACTACATTTTTGATCAAAAAGAAGTACCTACTCAGATTACCCCCTCCGAGCCTGCAATAGTGAGGTGTTGGAATACAATGCTTATCCAGAAGCTAAGTATAACAGTCTGGCCATAATATCTTTAAATTTGAATAATTTGTAAGTAAAGATAATAAATAATAAAATTTGATAAAATGTATGCAATTTTTTTTACTCTTTTTAATCTATTACTCATTTTACCCAACCTTTATGAAAAAAAACAGCTCTGAACAGTTCTAAGTTTAATATTCTTGTTTTGAATACTAATACTGTTATAGAAATTATTTATAGATGTAAATGGCATAAATGGATTGCATAAAATAATACAAAAATCTGCATATTGAACATTATTTGTTACAGAAAACAAACAATGAATGAAGAATGCCTGCTTTCAACCCCTTTTACCCCACCTTACCCTAATGTTATGTAAAAGTTGAGTTCTTGAATTAAAAAAGAACTCATTTAAAGCATTTTTCTTTTCTTGGAAAGGGATACTTTATTTCAAATATACTGCATTTTTCTCTTATGAAATGGCCTGAAGAATCATAAAATCTTCAGGAGAAAAAAACGAAGAAGAAATAAATAAAGTACGAACGAAACTAAAAGTTTTAACGAGAGTTCTAGAAAAGTCTCGGCAACAAAAACGAAAGAGATAATGTCGCTAATAGAAAATCAGCACAAGAAAATGGGAGATAAAAGATTTTTCTATACGAACAATTTTTTAAAAAGTGAAATGAGGACAGACGAAAAAAATACAGTAAGTAAAGATTAACGCGAAATAAATTTAAAATCACACTGTAATTAAAATTTAACAACAACAACAAAAAAAGAATGTGGAGAATAAACATAATGCTATAATAAGTCACGTATTAAATGATTTAAAATGCATCACGAGAAAAGATTTTATTTTTTAATTTTTGTATTAATTTCTAAATAATGTCAGGAACACTGAAAGTCATTGCAATAAGATTACTGTCAGCTTTCGGTAATCCAAGATATAATAAAAAGATTCACCCCCCCCAAATAAAATGTTGTTAAAAGCTGACATTAATGAAATAAGACAGTGAAAGATAATAATAACATGTAACATGGTTGATACTTATCAACATGATCAAACGGTCTCCGCTTCTTCAGTTGCAGTGAAAACTGAAGTCATTTCTAGAGTTTTTAGGCTAAGAAAATGAAACCCCACCTTCCCCCCCCCTTATGAAGCAAATGGACCATTATCGTGTTGGTGCTTCACTCGGAATTTACATGCAGTTCTAGGTATATTGCATTTTGTTTCCCTCACATGTGTGACAATATCCACAATGTCCATTACTTGCTTCAACGCTGCCAGATTATCCGTAGCCCGCACATGCGCATAGTCGTCAGCCTCCTAACAGAGAAAGAGTCCTCTGTAGTCTGAAAAATGGTAAGGCTGTTTTTTTTTAAAGAACATGTGGTGAGTGGTTTCAAGAAGGGTCATCTTCACGTCGAACACCGGCACAGTGATGGAAGACAGAAGGTCCTCGAAAAGCCAGAATTGGTTATGACTGGTGTCAAAGTCAACAAAGGTTGTCACGATCATCGAGAGTGACTCAAGAAGCAATTTACAAATTTGTATTAAATGTATTACCAGTTTTTTTTTTACAATAAAACTTCGTCTTTTGGGTATGTGGGAGGTGGGGAGAGACGAAAACAAACTTGCACACCTAATAACTAAACTAAACATTGGGGCAACAGCCCACTTGGTGCAAAGGCTTGCTCTGCCCATCCACGCCTTCGAGAACAAAGTCTAATTGATGCTGAAGCTTATGCCCCGGCCAGGTGGTCAGTTTAGCATGCAGTGTTTGGGGACTACGATAAAGCTTTTTCCTCATTTTATCGATCCATTTAAGATAAAAGGCTGAACCAATCTTGCTCGGCCCGGTAATCGAACACAGGATCTGTGCAGGACAATGTGGTAACCATTTCGGCAATGAGCTTTTGTACACTTAATACCTATCCTTAACCCTTTGAGGCACAACCCTTTCCCAATGCTGGAAAAAGGGCAGCCGTTGCCATCGCTCGACTTAACTACCAGCAAGATGGCGGACGATCGAAACGTTCATCGCGTGCCACAGATCTAGAGACCCTTTTTTGACGACAGCTGGCTGTGCGCCGCGCGAGCAAGCTCAAATTTCCTCTCAGTTAAAATCTGAATGAAGATCGAAATAAAATAAATGTAAAATAGGATCCACAGCCTTTTGACGATTTCCTTCAATGTAAGCCATTCCTCGATATTTATGAATATTACGAAATCCTACATTCATTTCGCTCAATTAGTTTTAACATCCCAATTACCTAGTTGGAATCGGAAGTTCAGATATAAAGTCTGCCGAAAATGAATGGGTGGGCTCACTTAACAGCCACTTGAAAAGCCCCTTAATCATTCGCTCATCGAATTCGATGTTTATATTTGATTAAATAAGTTCGGAACTGGGATATGATTATGGGAGGAGGGAGGGACAAAGAATAATACAGCCCGCACTAATTTTCTGAAGTGCTTTTTCCTTTTCTGCACATATTAGTTGAAAACCGATCTCTTTTTCATTCTCGTTATTAATTTTAGAAAATTAGTTTCTAGAAGGCAGGCGCCATGTTTCTTTTGGATTTAAGTAACAGATGAAAAATAGCATATGCTTTTATTAAGATTCATTTTACAAATTTAGTGGATATACTGCACATATTAGTTGAAAACCGATCTCTTTTTCATTCTCGTTATTAATTTTAGAAAATTAGTTTCTAGAAGGAAGGCGCCATGTTTCTTTTAGATTTAAGTAACAGATGAAAAATAGCATATGCTTTTATTAAGATTCATTTTACAAATTTAGTGGATATACTGTACATATTAGGTGTACCGAAATTTAATGTTCTTTTTTTTCCTGTTTTTTTTTCAATATTTTGCCTAGCCAAAACGACAGAAGCCAATAATAAGAAATTTGTTTAGTATGTGAGTTTTTAGCACAAGAACTAGATTAGAGAGCATTTGCCAAAATTCATAACTTATGGGGGATAGGCGGCGAAAACTTTCTTTTGACGTAGACTGCGTCATCTCAAAGAAGAAAAGAGAAATCCATGAAATTCTTGCCTTAAAGCACAACACTCACAAATACTGAAAAATGGATTTCAGAACATTTTGAATAGAATCTTGAAGGGACGGTAGACGTGAAAAAGGGGAGAGGGTGGTCGTTTATCTTGAAAGAAAAAATAGATTATGTATAAAATTCTCGTTTTAAAATTTCACAAATATGAGTCCAGTGCTTAGGCACAGCTTGTTTGTAATTCAATACGTGTTGAAAATTTATTAGTTTGAATTTTATATTAAAAAGTCGCATTACTTCTCGGTAATATATATATATATCCGTTTTTGCGGTAATTACGGAGATCGTGTTAGTAAAACATTGCACATATGGCGACTGATTACGTACATATTGGGACTGATTCGAATTAGAGCCTCTAATACGATAGGCCGACAAAAGTTTCCCTTTTTCAGTACAGAGACATTTCGCCAAGATGCAGCTTTGGCTTAATCAATTCTCATTATGGGATTTTTATACTACATTTTCAAACTTCAACCATGTTTTCAAGGAAAACATTCCCTTGCTTACTCTAGAATTTTCATCTGTTTTAATACTAACTAAAAAATTAGTGTAAAAAGTATGACTTTTCATAAATATTTTAAGCTACTACCTGAAATTCATAGGCTATGTTTTAAAAAGACGTTTTGATTTTGGTTTTCTGAATGATGACATCACCCAAACGTGACCAAATTAATATGGCACTAAGATGCGAACCTTTCAATAGAAAATGAATCATCGAAACTGGTTTACGTAGCAAACTACCGCTGGTAGAACGTTATTCTATTGGAAACTTTCAAGGAAACGGACTTCCAATTTAAGCTAAAACACAACATTTATATTAGATTCTTATCGATATTCGCAATAAATTTGGCGAATTTTAAATAAAGTCGCCACAATTCACTGCCCGTCGTATTATTTTAGCGATATCTGCAGGAAATTTAAATATTTTATGAGTATTTCGGGGTTTATTACAGCAGTTCATTGCTGATTTAATATTTTATCAAATAGAAGTAGAAGGGTAAATCAAAGAGGAACTGTACAACCTTTTTTTTCACCGATTTCTAGTGTTTCTTTGTACTAGTGTACATCGACCCCCCCCCCCCCTTATCAATGCACTTTGTACAAGGTCGACAAGACTACGCATTCTTTGCAAACAAGATGTTTTCGGTTGGTCACAAAGACACTTTCGCGCCGTTTTACAAATCTATGTCCAAAGAAAATCAAGACATTCTTCAGGGTTCAAAATAAGTGAAAGTCAGTATTGAGCTCGACCTGAGCTGTAGGGAAGGTGTTCCAGAGTTATTCAAATTATCGATCAGAGGAATCGGGACAGTACTCGCAACTTCTCTCTGCGTTAAAACTTCTGTTAGAGTGGCCATAATGTATCTGCAACGGGAAGGAAGAAGGTATAATTAATATAAATTTTCCATAGCCACAACAGTACAAATATATTTTGGAGAGGACAAACGTTATTGCCCACAGGGTAATAATGTTTGTCTCAAAAATGTTGATGATATTTGACTGCCACTCGAGCATTTTCTCACACAGACATAATAAGGAGGATTGTTCTGACTTCGCGCCTGAAAAAAAAAAAAAGATATTTAAGATGATACACAAGCTTATGGGTCATTGATGTGATCATTAATATGCAATTTAATATATTATTTACAGCCAGGGAGAAAACATTATTTCAAAATAAAAAGTAAAAACTGTATATCACTGCAAGGATAAAATTGCAATTTAATTGAAAGGAATTCGAGCCGTCTTTTGTGAGTTGTGTTCTCGTTATTGGAGTTATTCAAAAATATTTCTTTAGAAATTAAGGTCGTACTACTTTAACCCCCCCCCCTCCTCGCCAATCTAAAAATCGCCGCATTTTGGCGAGCTTCGCAGGCATGGGTCGCTATGAGTTATGCACAAGTTTCAACGCTCCCCCCCCAAAAAAAATCATGAAAACGAAAGTGAACAAATTAGCGATAAACGCACCAGTTAAGGAATTTGAAGACACTTAATTCTCAAAACTACATTAATTTGCAACTAATAATAATAATAAATAAATAGCAATGCTGTACTAGCATTTTGTTCCGAACCGACATTTTAATTTTAACGGCGGCTACATAAATACAAAAAATCGCCATGGTAACTGCACAGGAATAGTTATTATTGGCGAGAGTGGGGGAGGGGGAGTTAAAGTTGGAATCAACCGAAATTTAAAAGAAAGACTTCTTTAGGAAATATACTTCTCGAAATATGTTTTATATTATTATTTTACTAATTACATTTATGAGGACTATGTAAACTACACATGAAGTATTACCGAGTCTTCGTTCATGTACGTTTACAGTGTCATTTATTTTTTTCATTCATATATACAGAACACCTAAGTCAGTGCAAATCCAACAACTTCAAAATAATTTAAAACAAAATGTCAGTATCGGATTTGTAGACAAATGTTTCATGGGTGGAATCCCTTTAATTCGCGGTCATTTGCATTTCAGTGGCTTTTCAGTGGCTAATTTATTAAATCTGTAAAGTAATTTCCAGGACAATAAAAAATTTTCAAACGAACGCCATATTAGCTAATTTTGACATAGTTGAATTTTTTAAATAATGCTAATACTTGAAAACAAAGAAGATATGTACGTTTTTAAACATACTAATAACCTAATAAATAATAATATAACATAGTAATGAAATTAAAAAGGCATTTATGAACAAGAGAACGTTTCATTAGTTCATTTGAAAATATTAAAAATTTGAGTAATTAAAGAAAATATTGCAATAACATGCTCGTTAGAATTTTACCTCTAATAGAATATTTTTTCTATACCATCAAACATATTTACTTCAAAACTGAATACAATAACAATTAAAAATTACGAAAAAAAGTACAGCTAAATTAGTTTTACCGTTGTTAATACTCAAAATACATAATTAACGCCATAACTATTTCATTTCCTAATTTTTCTTACTCCGTATGTAAAAAAGTAAAAAATAATATCAGACTATTTTTCGCTGGTAAAATATCTAATTTATTAAATCTGAAAAGTAATTTCTGGGACATAAAAATTTTTCAGACGAACGCTATACATCAGCTTATTTTGACATAATTAAATTTTTTAAATAATGCTAATACTTGAAAAGAAAGAAGACATTTACGTTTATAAACCTAGTATATTATTAACTTAAAAATGCAATTTTTATGTTTTCTGACATTTTATTCGCTTTCAGTTTTTAAAAGCTCTGATACTTCAAAAATATGTTATTTTTTAAAAAGATGAAATTTTCGAAACAATGATATTTTTGCTGCATTTTTAGCTTATTTGATTACAAATTAATGTTTTGAATAATGATGGTTAACAATGATAAAATATTCAAAATTGGATTAACATTAATATTTTTCTATCGTCAGTGAGATAAAAAAGGGTTTTTAATACTTCGAAATTGACACTTTTAGCACTATTGAAAGGAAAAAATACACATTTTATCCATGCATGCAAAATTTTTTTCTGATGTGTCATCATTAGTATGTTAACAGTTTCTGTTAATTTTTCTCGTGAAGTTCTTTATATAAAAATCGCGATCAAATTTCATGATTGTTTTAAGTTTCAACTACTTTTTGTATACGTAAAACAAAATTTATGTGCTTTTAGATTTACTTTTTTTGGGAGTTTTAAATTTTGAGATTAGAAATTATTTTACTGTGTCATGTAATTTTGTTAACTGAACCTTTTTTCTTTCTTTCCAGATATGTACCATTTAGGAAGTTTTGTAATGAGTTTTTTTTCTATTTACTCGTTATAGGTCTCAGGAATTCATTTATGCTATTTTTACGGTGATGTATGTATGTATGTATGTATGTATTATGTGTTGTGTGTGTGTATGTGAGTGAACATGATACCTCCTAAACGGGGAACTCGATTGAGCGCAAATTGGGTAGGTCTCGGTCGCAGGACCTGCATAGATTCTGATGGGTCTAGAGCTGATAGTTTGTTCATGGGGATGTAAACAATAATTCTTATACATTATAGTGCTTAAATAGTGCATTCAATTGAGCTGAAATTAGGTAGGCGTATTACAAGTTACTGTCTTACATCCCGTACATATTCTTGTGCATACGGCTTTAGCGGTTGTACAGAATCCTCCAGTCGGTGAATTCTGCAGACAAAATATTGAAAGTTTTGTTGAATGTTCGGCAAAAGCTGTAAACAAGAGAAAAATCTCTTGATTAATTAGCCGTTAACTTTTATTGAAAAATAAGTTTTTAAAACATTTTAAGAGATCTGTCAATGTTGACAACTTAATATTATATACATATAACGCTTAACCAAGTTTCATAAACAATGGGCTTTCCTCGGATAATTTCATATATATAATGAAAGAAACAATTCTGAAAAAACGAGTTTTATCAAGTGCAATCTTTGAAAGCGGGATTAGTCTTTGAAAAACCATGGTCGGAAAGTTTACTATCACTTGAACACTTCTTTTAAAGTGATTATTAACAAGAACATGAAGACGGCGTTTCCGACCCCGCATTGCTTTGTGATTCTGAACCGTCTCTGTGCCCCCTACACCCCCTGCAAGTTTGTCAGTCTGGTAGCGAATCACCCTGTGTATAAGTCGTCTGAAAAGTATTCTGATTTTATCCGGGTAAAATATATTACTTAAGTGACGAGATCGAGCCCTAATCTGCTACAAATTAGGATTCTTGCGCCTTTACATACTTAGACTTTCCGGTTTCTATCTGGAGAGTTCTTTTTGGAAAGTTGGGAGAACTTTTCTGGCATAATATGGAATTTTAATCATGCCCCGACCGCCCTACTCTCCAGTTATGTTTCTTTGTGACTTCTCGCGTAAACGATAATGTAATAATAACATCTTGAGAGGTAATGCAGAACATGTCGGTGGAGGAGAGGATCATTCCACAAAAATACTTCCTGAAGTGTTTACCGGCAGATGAAGCATCGGCAGTTTGAGAAACGACCCTAATTCGTAGTTAATTAAAGAACCGGTCTCATCTTTATAAGTAATATACTTTTCTCAGGCTACTTCAAATAGTTTTCAGACATATGCTCCATAAATATATATACAGTATGCCCATTATCCATGAAAGAATGTCCGGATTCGAAATTTTGGTTTCATCCACCATAAGCATTGTAGAGCGTTCGTTCATGTACATAAAAGAATGTCCCAGTTTTGAATTTTGGTAGAATCCATTGTGAGCTTTGTTGAGTGTTGGTTGAAAATTAGAATTAAAGAGAAACTCAAATTGTTTTAGATTAGCGCATGCGCGAGAACTGCTATGATCCTTTGGTGGTCGCGCCGTGGAACCACCTCTTTCCAACTGCTAGTTGCGAAAACATCGGGTTAAATGGTACCATATCCGAGAACGTCCATCCGTTGCCATCCCTCGAATTAACTACCATCAACATAGCGATCGATCGAATCGCCATGTTGCTGGTAGTTAACTCGAGGGATGGAAAGGGGGTGCACGTTACCGGCTTTGAGCACTATATAAATTAGCAGCTTTGAGCACTATATTCTTGTTTATACTTTTTAGAAAATTTTAGATAAAAGCATTCTTTGCGTGTATTTACGTGTCACGTTTACTTTATTATTGCCTGTGTTATTGTATTTATAGACTTGTAACCAAAGAAAAAATACAAACACACTCTTACTAATTTAGCGAGTGTTTATGCAATGACAACTCTTCAAGAAATCAGCTAAAATTGTTTAAATGCGAATGTGTAATTATGAATGCCATTGTGACGTGACATTTACGTATCGCGTTTACTTTATTACTGCCTCTGTTATTGTATTTATAGACTTGTAACCAAAGAAAAAATACAAACACACCCTTATTAATTTAGCGAGTTTTTATGTAATGACAACTCTTCAAGAAATCAGCTAACGCCATTGATCAGCAATGCCATTGACGTGACATTGCAATTAATTTCCGAATTTCCGTAAAGAGCAATTTTATAAAACATCAATAATCATAAATGAAATTATCTCGTTTAGGCATTCCTATTACAATCGGTTGTCAAATATTAAAAAATTGCGATAATTTGCTCTGTATAGGTGTGAAAATGGTTGCGCTCTAAAGGATTGATGTTCTCTCGGGTGTAGCAACACACCTGCAAAATGGCGACATCTGAGCGTAAAGCGATTATCTGAACATGCTGGAAGAGAGGCTCTTTACCTATTCAGCAGAAGATGAACTCGCCAAATTTGTTGGATATCCCTTCTCTTCTCTGAAATCTCTTTGAACGATAGCTGTCAGGGCAACACAGCTCTTTTTCCTTTTTCGCTCGCCTCCAACTTCACCTGACATATTGCCGTGATACTTTTTTCGGGGGGGAGGGGGGGGGTGACTTTATAAAAGATCGTGTGTACGTTCTGTCGCAACCTAATTATTTGCCAGATTTTACGACACAGCTTCGAAGAGGCAATTGCTTCCATTACTCAGACTTGTTAGCCAAAGTGTGGGAAGAACTGGATTTTAGTTTGGATGTGTACTAACGTATAAATAAAGGTGCAGCTGTTGAATATTTGTAAGAAAAACTAGGTTAGTTCACCTTTCATTTGATCTAAAATTTGTTGTTGATCGTCTAAATTTAAAAGTTATAACTAACCATAATGTCTGAAGAGCTGGACCTTAGATTGGATGTGTGCTAACGTATAACTCAAGGTGCTCATACTGAGCATTTGTAAGAAAAACTAAATTAGTTCACCTTCCATTTGATGTATGATATGTTTTTAATAGCCTAAATCAAACTGCTATAATAAACCATTGAAACTGGGACAACTTTTTGCGGACATGCCGTATTATTAAGGTTTAATTCATTCTTGTTTATACTTTTTAGAAAATTTTAGATAAAAGCATTCTTTGCGTGTATTTACGTGTCACGTTTACTTTATTATTGCCTGTGTTATTGTATTTATAGACTTGTAACCAAAGAAAAAATACAAACACACCCTTACTAATTTAGCGAGTGTTTATGTAGTGACAACTCTTCAAGAAATCAGCTAAAATTGTTTAAATGCGAATGTGTAATTATGAATGCCATTGTGACGTGACATTTACGTATCGCGTTTACTTTATTACTGCCTCTGTTATTGTATTTATAGACTTGTAACCAAAGAAAAAATACAAACACACCCTTATTAATTTAGCGAGTGTTTATGTAATGACAACTCTTCAAGAAATCAGCTAATGCCATTGATCAGCAATGCCATTGACGTGACATTGCAATTAATTTCCGAATTTCCTTAAAGAGCAATTTTATAAAACATCAATAATCATAAATGAAATTATCTCGTTTAGGCATTCCTATTACAATCAGTTGTCAAATATTAAAAAATTGCGATAATTTAATTACCACTGAAAAAATATTGTACGAATAAATAAGTGAAATATTCAACATTGTTTCTTTTTCTTCTAGTATCATTTTCTGTTTCAATTTCCTACATAATATAGACTTTTTTTCTCCCTTGATTTCCTTTTGATGACATTGCATTTTCTTAATTTTGTCCCTGATCTTTAGAACTCTCATTAAAGTTTTTGCTCCGTCTTTTTTTCTTGTTTTACGTTTATATTTACTTTTTTTTATTATTCTTTCATCACATTTATTCAGTGCCCTTAAGGTACATTTTCTTTAGTTAATGAACGTTCGAATTTTAAAATCGTTATTTATTCTTTGAGATTTGAAAAAAAATAGTTTTTTCTTTTTACTTTCCCCGTACAAAATACAGTTAGGAAAAGCACGCAATATTTTAAACATTTAATTTCAATGTTTTTTTTAAATTGGGCGTTTTTGAAAGATTCTTGATCACATGATTTTTTAAAAACCAAATCAATATTGTATAGTATATTCACTGAATATTAACTATACTATAATATATATATACCAAATTTGATCTCAATCAAATATACTGTTTGAGAGCTATCGTGTTCACTCACACACACGTATATCTGCAGGGTGTCCAGAAAAGGTGTAAATTAGAACAATGTTCAAAATAAGGTCGGGAAGGAGATTACGCTAAGAAAAAAAATCCTCCCGTGTTAATTTTCAGATAGTTATACTTTTTAAATTTGTATACCACCCTCGTACAAAAAAAAATCCACAGTTAGTAAAATATGCTTCATACACTAATGAGCTAATGTACAGAATTTGAGATTTATATCTTAATAAGTGTCAGATATATAGAGATAAACATATGCTGAGTTAAATTGTTTTTCAGTGGCTGTCGAGGGGGGGAAATCAGTTAGAATGATCGCGTTTCAATTGTTGCACGTAAATTACAATAAATAAATAATTTTTTGCACCCTAGCATAAAACATTTACATCCAAATTCATGAATAGTCCCTGATCATATCTATTTGAAGATATTCCTGTGATATTTTATGACGAAAGGCTGAAATTTTTCTCATCGCCTCATTAGCGCTTGTTGCACATTTTACTAATTGTGAATATCTTGTATGTGGGTCGTACAAAAATTTAAAACGTATAACTTTAAAAAAAAAGAAGATATAATTTTTTTCTTGACGTAGTCGTTTTTTTTTTTTTTTTTTACCTTATTTTGAACATGTTTTTCCAATTCCCTTTGCCCACTTATCTCTAATAGATAAAGAATTTACTTTAATTAAAACTTTATAAAATGACGCACATATAAGGACTTATCTGATTATAATCGTGTTTCGGTCGAAAATTTTTCGATCTTCTTCAGTAGCAGTAGGATTCCATACAAAAACTGAGGATGGGGACTGAAAAAAAAAAAATAAATAAGCAAAAAACTAAAGTGGAGAACGAGTTGCCAATTGGAGGAAGGAAAAAACAAGAAATAGGGAGGATAAGAGAAGAGAAGTAATCCTTTATAGGCAATCAAAAAAAATTTTTTTTTCGATTTTCTAATGATAATGTCATCAGAACCTGATCAAATTAATATGGGACCACCCCTAAACTGTCCCCTTTTTAATACGAGAAGACCTATCAAAATCTCTTCATACGGCAAAAAATTACAGCTCTATAAAAAACAGATAGAAACTCAAAAAGCAGAAACCGTCGAATTGATAACGCTTCCTTTTTGAAGTCCGAATGAAGCAGAAACATAATTAAAACATCAAATAAGCATTTGATTTTTGAATATTTTATTAATAGCAATACCATCATCATTATGAAATCATTAGCAAATAAAAGTAATTGCTTCGCTTGTGTTAGATATGTAGGTGACAGACACAAGCATTTCTAATCCCGTTATTGATTCTATTGCAATCGATTTACGATATCACTTGGCACCACCATGGCCGAGTGGATAAAACACTGAGCATGGTAGACAGCTGAAGTGGGAAGGTCCCACGCTCGGGCCTACCGCACGGCTGTCTATCTAAAGGTCTGGAGTTTTTATCAGTTCTGTCCAAATGTATTAGAACCTTTCAAATGTTCTCCTACCTAATCAGATGCCCCTAGTGCAGGCTTTCTATAAAAACTGACGTTTAGAAACCTGAGATTTGTGATATCACTGGGACTTTGAAAAAAAAAAAAAACGTGTTACAATCGAATCCCAGGGAAAACGGAAGCCATTATTCACTTTAAACCTGACTACCTACACGAATAGAAACGGGAACGGTAAAAAAATCTGGGTCACCACAACCCGACACTTTTCACCTACTTAATTTATACTTTCTGAGTAATTTATTCCTTGCACCTACGCGACGTGCAAAACTGACTTAGTACTTGAATTACTCCCATGTGACACTTCGGGTAAAATGCGTTTCGAATTCGGGGGTAATTAATTCATTTTCCCTGACACATTTATTCTGCTTCTTTTACTTTCACTGGGGACAAAGTTGACTTCATTATATGATTAATCTAGTGGCGGGAAAAGTTTAGATGTATTTGCAATTAATTAAGACTGAAAACTGTCTTATTCGTTCACAAGAATTCGTGCACACGTGCTTCCTCTCCCTTTAAGCATAATTCGTTATTTTTCATTCACAGAGAAGTAACCGTAAGAATTAATTAATTAATTAATTCTCTGCTCAGTCGCAGTTTTCTTGTGTTTCGGAGGTACTTTTTGAAAAGTTGTTACTTGCTGTTTAAAGTGAAAGTTGTCTCGAGTACAAACATAATTCATTTCACTCGAAACTGAATCTTTGTGCGTTTGTGCGAAGTTGAATATTTGTTTGATTGATTGATTGATTGATTGTGTCGTCGCAAATGTTCATCCTCTACATGCACTGGCTTGAAGTTTAGCATGGATATGCGAAAGACACTGAATGAAATCTTGAAAGCTTTAGGACCTGAAAAATTTACCTATTTCTGGATATTTAGCAGTTTGCACATTTTGAAAAAGAAATTTGCGATTTAACGAAAAAAACACTTCTTGCAGCTTTAAAAATGTCAAAAGGGGTGTTTGTTTCAAAAATAAACTTCAATAATCAATTAATAAGTAATATGTATCAATAATCAATTAATATGAAATTCCCACTCATTTTAGTTTTAAATATTTTTTAATTCCTGTTTTCTTTGCTTTTACTTTGAAACTACAGTATCACGACTGAAGAGTCTCTTCGCTTGCAAAATGCAGAAATATTCAATATAAAAGAATGTTTATAATTCTTAATTATGGAAAAATAGAATACGTACGTCAGTTACAAATTACTATTTTTCGCTTTCACTGAGTACAATGCAGCATAAAAGTTGGTAGATTATCATGTTGATAAATAAAATAAAAATGCTTTACTGAAAATTCCAAACATAAATTATAAATTCGTTTCATAGATATTAGATACTCGTGATATTTTTAAACTCGTAAAGATAAATTGAACTTTTCTATGACTTACCTGATAATAAAAGTCTATATAATTCTATGTATGAAAATATTTGTGTACGTCTGTTACGAATTGTTTTACACAGAAGCAACCAAGCTAACACAAGGAAGAATAAGAAATTATAAAGGTAAGAATGACATTAAGCTTGCTTATAATTTCAATTTTTTTTTTGTTATAAACAAACATATTATCGTAACATTTAAATCCTTGGATAATTGAGTGTAATAAAATAGTTAATCGTTATAAACCAACTGTCACTGTAAAAAATAACACAAATCTAAAATTTGAATAAGTATCAGAAAGAAAAGTATAAATATGGCATAGCATACATCGTAGAAAGCTGCGCTGTAGTAGGTCAATTTTAGAAGTACATGAAAGACTGATAGAGTAAAAAATTATTAATGTAAATATATTATAGAATTATTTCAAAGTGCTTTTAAATAGTTTTTCCCAGAAGATTTGTTTTAAGAAGTAAATGATTCATTGAAGCAATAACGTCACACATTAATACGAACACAGTTTTTCATATACTATCGTTACTCATTAAGCCAGAACTAATTAGTATGTGTATGTGTAATTAATCCTTTTGGACCATAGGTAACTTATAAAAAATATAAAAATTATAAAAATTAGCTATAAACTTCGATTTAATTGATGCACATGAATTATCTAAACAAAAAGAAATGTTTCTTGTATTAAAGTTACAGGTTATGCAAAAACCGTGCAATATTAGAGACTATTCAAATGAAATCCAAAATCCTTTGATACGTTAAAAAAAAAAAAAAACTTGAAAACTGAATTTAATAAACATAATATACATCGACACTATACTTTTCAACGTAATAAAAGAACTGTGTTTTCTCCCCTAGCAAAGTAAAATTTTATCGCGAAAGCTCACTTTATATACTGATAGCATAAAAAAAAACCACAGGTTATTTTTTAGGTGAAACTTGATTAAAAGTAACGATAATTTCAAATCCCTCTCAACTTCATTTCGTATTCCAATTCAGCATTTTCGCATGAAACTTGCCCACCGAAAGCGCCGGCTACATAGTAATTTGAATAAACTATTATTTTTTTTTACTTTCGCACCTTTTTATGAGTCAACGTGCATATGCAAATGCCTTCTACGCCCTTGGTCAATATTTAACAAGAGCTCTCTTTTAAGGTGTTGCGAGATCTTTCTTTTTTTAAATTAAACGTTTTTTAAGTCAGAGTAGAGAATCGAGTTTGTTTGTGTAAATGACTTAAAAAAGAATTTATGTTTTTCTTTTGAGCAATCAAATGAAGGTTTTTTTTTCTTTCCTAATGGTGGGCACTACCCTGTCAAGATACTGACCACTACTAAGAACGGAAGTGTTGGTCATTTTATCATGGGAGCAATTTATACTTGAACCAACGTTGGCAATATAATTTAGATGACCGGCAAAATTAAAGTTAAATATTAAAGTTTTGGCAGTAATTAGTGGCCTTATAGATAATTTACATTACGTCGGCAATCATCTTGAATTTGGCAATCAAAATAACAAATTCGCAGTATGATCATACTGATTTATTTTTAAAAAAAATAACTTTAAAGGTAATTTAACCTTTGCTGGTAGGATAGCAAATAACGCACCTGTCAGCTAGATAAATTTAGAGAAAATTGACGAAAAAGGCATGCCACACCAAAAGCAAAGTTAACGGAGCGCCAGGAGCAACATTAACCCATTTATGCCTAGCGTCCCTTTTTTGGGACGGCATTTTTGCTATCAGTCGAAAACGTTATTTATTTTTCCTAGCCTTTATTCGCGAGTATTGGACTTCAATTCCACAAAATATTTTAATATGGCCAAGTAGGATGTTGACATTTCAATTTTTATGCATAATGATTTTAAATGAAATCATCCCTTGTTCAAAAAGTTGACATCAGAAATTTATCAATTACTGCTGGTGTTAGCAAAAATCGAAGAAAGTCGTAAAAATATCCAGGCACGAATGGGTTAAATTATCTAAGATTTTGAATTTCTTTGTTATTGCTTAGTTCCAAAAAGTAAAGAGGCGAACATGATGAAAAAAGAAATTTGAAGACACAGCTTATACTTTTTCTGGGGGGTTTTACTTAGTATCATGGATTTATTTTTCAGAATTTCTTGAATATTTTAACTATCTGTAGGCTATCTATAGGAATGTATAGATTTTATGAAGATTTCACTAACGTAATCTATTGATCTGTGGTAATGCACGATTCTGGGAAGTATTACAGTACGTTAAAAATCACTAGGAGGAGTTTTAGAAGATTGAAACTAATAGCAATCTAGAACAGAAATTCCCAGTCTTTTTCTTTTTGTAAACCCCTTCCAAAATTGAAAGGAAATCGGCGAAATTCTTGTGTAGTGGCCTTATATACCTCTTATTTTCAAGAACTCCCTTAAAAGACCTCCCTAACTCATGGGAGTTCACGATGCATCGTTTAGAAACTACAGTTTAATATTCAAATTCAAGAAACTATCAACAAATGAAAGGGAATTTGAACATTTAGTGTGCTTCTAATCTAGAGAATAAGTCTTCCTATTAAAACAGTGAAACCAAATGAAAAAATTCTGCTTATATAATGAATAACTAGAGAAGTACGAAAACCATTAAAAAATACTCAGCATACTTTTTAATTAGAACTTTAATAAAATAAAATACTCTTCAACATTTTCCAATTACACTTCGGATTCTAAATCAGCATTTTCGGATAGATATTATCCACAAAATATAGTAGTCCCCCCCCCTTCCGACTGTAGAGGACACGCCCTGTCTACTTGTATACACTTTTTTATGCTACACAATAGCAGCCTAACCTTGTAATACAATGTATTCATGCAAGCGCCTAGTACGCCTTTGGTCAATATTTGATGAGTTCTCTGATATTGTTCAGAATACATTTGTTTTCTGTCTTATTTAGATAGGGTTATAATTTTTTATTCGTGACATTTTTAGAGCTTTCAGGAGGTTATTTTCTTTCTGAATAGATGATTTGAAGAACACGAAAAGTACGCATTTTAATGAATATTTTAGCATTAGTGCATATGTTTCTGATAGGTTGCTGAGTATATGGCTCTATTCGTTGTCCAGCATTTACTGAATTGTTAAAAATAAATCTTCTAGCAATCATCATTTTTGACCAGATCCGTTTGTTTTGTTCAGATAGTTACGTTTATTGAGGAAGATTCAACGCTATCTAATATTGAACGAACTATTATTTGCGAATTATTTTTTATACAAGGTGTCTTAAAACGTGGTAACAAGCTTTAATTCTTTACCCATTAGAGATTAGTGAGCAATAGTGTAAACTTAAAATCACTTTCATCTGTTTGTCATCTAGGAAAATAAGTAAATAAACTGTTATTTAAAAGAAAAAAAATTCGTCTTTTCTAAATTCATAAATCACCAATATATCACTGGAGTGATTGAATAGAAGTGTATTGTTTGCATATTTAAAGTTTACAAAAATTGTTGATTATGTTAGTTAGAAATTCAATAAAATGAGTAAAATACGAAAGTATTTGATGCTAATTCAACCAAACAATTTAGCTAATTCCACAAACTGTTGTTAACATTTTTTAACGGAAATAAATATCGTTAAGTCAACAAAATTATTGAGTTAAAGTAATGCCAAAAGCTTTTGTTGCCTTCAGGAAGAGCTGTAAATGTTTTTATTGTACACCGCTTAGCTACTTGTCCAAACCTAGATCCCCCTTTCATAACTACAACTCTCGTAGTTTTAAAGTTGATGGGATGACACAGAACTTGGCGCACTCACTGTATAGGTCGTACCTTGGCGTTCCTAGTTGTTCTTTAAAATACTGCAGACTCTAACTTGGAGTTATTTTTTAAATGAAAAAAAAAAATGTTGAAGAACAAACTTTTAAATCATTATCTTTTGTACAGATTTCGATAACTTTGACGTAGCATTACTTCTTATACAAGCTTGATGATCGATTTAAAAATATTAAATTCATCTAACAAAAACATCTGCGAATTGGAATATTTCACGAAAAAAAAAAATCTTCCAAAAACGGAGTGTTGTAATTATACAACATGAATTTGATATAAAGTGGATACAAAAGCAGAGCCATCTTTAATATACTCTTAAAATCATCTAACCATCATCATTATACTAGAATTATAATAGAAAATTCTCCGTGCGTACAAAATGTAAAACTTCTGTAATGAAATCATAAATTGAATTAACTGTAGTTATTTGTCTAGGAGGCTAAGTGGTTAATTGTTTCATCTTCGAAAGTCCTCGCCGCTATATTGATAAGATTATACAAGAATTAAGAATTGATGTACCATAAGGGAATATACCCGCTAACCTGATATACTAAATTTAGCCGACAGTTTAATTACATTTTCTTAATTAAATATATTTATTCTATAGCCCTGTTTATCTTAACGTTTATCTTAATGGAATATGTTCCAAAGTGTATTATGTGTGACAGCATACAATCAATAAATTCTACTTCATTTAAGAAAATTCCTAGAAAAAATCGTTGATTAAAACCAGTGAAATTTTGGCAAAGCAAAGCTCGAGTATTACATTCATCTTCAATTTTCAGAAATAAAAGTACTTAAATACAAAAATAAAATTATACTTCTATTGTGTCTCACATTATTTATTTATTCGACTTTATTAATTTTAGGAAAGAATTTACGTAAATTCTGTTACAAACTTTTTATTTTTCTTCCATGTGCTTCTGAAGCATGATGTAATGTATGCTTTCCATTTGGGGCGAGGGGGAATCTAAAATCAGCTGTTACAGTATTTTATTAGGTAGCAGATTTTTGGCGTATTTCTTAAAAGCGTGTACACAACTGCATACCGTTCTATCCGCATCGTGTTTTCATCACTCATCCAGTGGCGGGTACTTCAGCATGAGGCACTCGCGACTACTGTCTGACTACGTTTAGCGTAGAAAATTGGCAAGCTGCCAGTGAAGGTGAATCCAAAAGAACCGGTCGAAGAGGGGGGGGGAAGCGAGTGGAGTGAATGCACATGTTTCGTCTTGTTTATTTCTATGCGATTGATCACGGTTATTGTGTTTTGAGCTCTTAGTTCATTTGCTTTCATAAAACAAATCGTTATTTCTTGAAAACTGCGCCTGAATAATTTAGCGGGAAGAGCACAAGATGGCATAAATCTGCCGTTGTATTTTTAAAAGGAGTTTGGAATTTTAACCAGAGTTAATCAACTCTTAAAACGTCTTTTTTTTTTAATAAACCACCTAATACATTTTATTCACAGCATAAATCTAAAAAAGATAAATCTGCGTATCATAAAGAGGAAAGAAAAATTCCAATAGCCACAACAAACATTTAATGAATTAAACAACACACGTGTCTGCAATATGGGTCCAAAGCTCAAAATCGAAATTATGTTGTGCATTAACATTTGTAAACATTTAGCTGTTCTTTTTTTTCAAATAACATTAAAGTTTTGTTTTTAAAAAAAGCACATATTAATATTTCCTCTTGTTTAAAATCCAACTGACATTGACCCTGAAAGAGCTGCAAAAGTAACCTGAGTTGATGTAGGAGATTAAATGATGTTAGAAGGAAACCTGACAGGCCCACAAACGAAGAATGACACTTCGAACGTTTTCCAATAACATCAAGCCATTTTTGTCGTTAATTTAATATTTTAAAAACGCATTTCAAAAGGCAACCATCTAAAGAAGCACCTGTTCATCTACACACATATTACTTCGGGGATAAAAGATAGAAAGAAAAAAGAATCCAAAAGGTTTTGTCCAACATAAATAACCCGGGAAAATTTGTTTTGAAACTTCACTTAAAGTATTTCGAAAAAAGCAATCCTGATTTCAGTCATATACATTGAAATATGTCGCCAAAAACAGACATCCAAATCTTCCATAAGGTTGATAAATAAAAATGGCAGAAATTTTACTTCTTCCAACATGTTTAAACACGTTGTAGTAGCGTAAGAAAACCGCGTAGGCGTTCTGAAGAATTTGATCGGGTAAATTGTGTTTATATCATTTTTCACAAGAATCAGGCACTTAATATTGGGCCAAGAATGTATTACCTATAACGGTTTATTGAAAAATAAAAGGATTTCAGGGATGATTTTAGCCAGAAGTAAAAGTAATAAATAACGCACCAACTCTCTTGCTTTAACATACAATTTATTCAATCTTGATAATGTGCGGAGGTTGGTGTATGTTTTTTTTTCGGATTTTTATCGACTGGTGTGTTTTGGCATTGCGGCCAATTATCTGCACGTGGGATCTAGGCCGATGGGTGGGGTGCCCTCCGTGAGGGTCTTTCTAAGAGGTCCTAACCCGTATTTACACTAAGTTTCGGAGGAAACCACGAAAAACTCCGAACGGTTAGGTCGGCGGACGTGACCTGGTTGTGAACCAGGCACCTTCCGTCTCCAAGTTCAGTTTTGTTTTTGTTTTGTGTGATTATGGAAACGCTACGCTAGAGCGATCTGCCATGGATGAGGGGTGCCTTGGAAGGAGGACTTTCGAAGGGGTTCAACGCGTATTCACGTTACATCTGGAAAAAAACTACCAAAACTCCAGACCGTTACATCGACAGCCGCGCGATGGGACCCGGGACCTTCACACTTCGGCCGTCTACCATTTTCAGTGACATAACCATTGTGCCACGGTGGGCGGCGTCTCCCAGTTGAGAGTGGTGTACGCTTAGCCACTGGTCAGGCTTTAACGGCTTGCTAGTTTATTTATAGTGTCGCCAAAAAAAAATTTTTAAGTCTATGAACAGTCATTGTTTGGGCTGCGCCGAAAATCTCGCCATGTTTCCCTATGCTTATCGAAATATTGCAAAATTTATCACCAAAATTTAGTTTCCACGGCTGAACTCAAGCTTGGCGATATCTTTTAAATTTGGCAAGAAATCCTTAATATAGCCTTAATACATTAAAGTATTTTATGTCACTGTTAAAGGAAACAGGCTTAAATTAAGTGTATCAAAAATCTGTATAATTTAGCTCACATCAAAGTAAGTAATTTAGTGTTCACATCAGATTTTTCTTTTCAAACTCTGTTGCTAAGTTTTAAAAAAGAAATTCGTGTAGACACCAGTTTAAAGAAGCAGCTGTTCACACATATATTACCTATTTCTCAGGAGGATTGAGGGGAAGGGAGGGAGTGACCCTTTTTAAAAAATAAATGGGAGGTGGGATCAAGGGTTTTGTCTGTCATGAATAAGCCAGAGGATTTCGTTTTCAAACCTCACTTAAAGTGTGCATTTTCTAGCAGCCAAAAAAGAAAGAAATTCCGATTTGAGACATGTGCTTTGAAATATTCTGTCAAAGGAAATAGAAAAATAAAAAAGTAACCCAAAGCTTTAACGCTGCTGACAAATAAAACTATGTATATCTTATTTAAAGATTTCACAGTCTGTCAGGCAAGTTTTTCTCGTTTCAACATGTTGTAACAGTACATGATGCATAAGCGTTGAAAGAAAACATCTTGTCGAGTTATTGGAGAATATAAATAAGTGAAATTAGTAGTATTTGGAAGTGAGATGGTGGGGAATTTGGAATATTTTTGTTATTTTCTCAGGAGAATAATTCTCTGTTAATGATATTTTCTGCTGTAAGCCAAAATGTTTTTAATTGCTGATTATTCGTAAATAAATTTGAGAGAATTTTTTTCCAGTTTTACTGCAAGTATTGTTTAGGACATTACAGTTTAGATTTGATTTTTAATAAAATACTGGATAAGTTTTTTATTACTTAAAAGATATGAATTAAGTAGTATTTTTATTGCCGTTAAGTTAACCAAACAGCCCGGGAAGCATCTTTAACCTTTCCAGACCAAGCGTCCACAACTGAGTACGCAAATTTTGAATCAGTAATATAAAGAAAATGCTAATAATTTTAAGCCGGAAATGATTGTGTACATTTACAAAAAATTTAACAATCAGTATTTTTTATTTATTGCAAAATTGATCTCTATTTTTATAAAAATGTACATGTAAGAGATCTGTTCAAAAGAAATTATTTAATTAGGTCAAAAAGGATATATGTAAAAAATTTCATTTAAAAAAATGTTCTTCTAACTGTTGAAAAATGTAGCCACGGTGTCACTGAAGTGAAGTCACAGTTAAAAAGCAAGTACACAAAATCATGAATTTTATTTACTGAAAGAAGAAAAATCGTAAAATCCTGTTAGTGGTTGAACAATTCAGACAAAGGCAGTTGACTTAAATTTTAACAGGAAAGAATACTTGCCCCAATATGCGGGGCTGCTGTCTAGGAGACCGATTGGCGACACAGTTCGTTAAAAATTCAACACCTTTATTAAAACTTAAAAAAAACTGACAATCGAGCAGTCTCACAATTAAAAGCAATTAACATATTAAAAATTTAGATCAACATTCGATAACACATTAAAATTTATATCAAAACTCGATAAGTGCCATCACCAGCACATCATGGTACATACCCTTCCCTCTCTCCTCAAAGCTATTGACTCTAGAGATGAGACGGGCTCAGCCCGAGCCCGAAAGCCCGAGCCCGAGCCCGGGCCCGAACCGGGCTCGGGCTCTGTAATTCACGACTAAGTTCGGGCTCGGGCGGGCTCGGGCTCGTGAAAAATGTCTCCTTTATTGAGAATACTCCTTGAAACGGATTTTAAAAAGCGATTCATCAGAAAAATAAACGTACTGATGTGATGCTAGGACTTGCAAGAAAATAATGGATGGGTAAAAAGCTAGCTTTTTCACATAATTTACTAAATGGTGTGTTGTGCTATTTCATTTGCGCATGTGCTGTTAATTCAATATTTTGGCCTTTTTATTTACTGGTCTATCTTAGTTAAATGTATATAATCACACCGTATCTTAAAATATTTTTTAACAGTAATTTTGTTCCTATCAACTAAATTCTTATGCAATAATACATTCTTATGCAATTTTATGCAAATATGCAAATTTCTTGAATTTATTATGCAAAACCTCTTTTCTGGACGTGTTTTAAATATACATTTTTTAATGTCACTCTACGAGATTTATAACTTGTATTTTTCAGTATCTAACATTCTAAGTACATACGAATGTTTAACACTGATCTGAGTACTCAACGGAATTTTTAATAAAAATAGTAACATTACTGTTATTATTTGATAAACATGGATATAAAGAATTAGAAAGTGCATTAAGAGTTTGAAACTATATTTGTCTTTAATTTGCACAAACGGCAAAATTTATCGTATTGTATCAATGAAGTAACTGAATTTTATTTATCTAGCTGAATTTTCGGGCTCGGGCGCGTTCGGGCTCCGACTTAAGTAATATTGCTCGGGCTCGGGCGGGCTCGGATTAAAAGTCCTCGGGCTCGGGCGGGCTCGGGCTTCAAAAAATGAGCCCGAACTCATCTGTAATTGTCTCATCAAGTGTAATACCACAAAATCACCGTTTCACCGTATCGTTCGCAGTGCCAGCATTAACACTCTAGTCTTTGGTTTACTCTCGTGGTGCCGCTTATATTTCATATTTCATTCCTTAAACAAAATACATTTTAAATTTACAGAATTTTCGTTTAACAAAAACCCAATGCTGTACAGTCAAACTGAGGAAGTCACTTATCCGTCCTTTACTCAGGGAGTTTCTAGCCTCGTAGCAGCAATCAGCCCTCAACGCAGTCGACCTCAGCTTAACCCTTTGAGGCGCAACCCTTTCCCAATGCTGAAAGAAAAGGGCAGCCGTTGCCATCACTCGACTTAACTACCAGCAAGAGGGCGGACAATCGAAACGTTTATTGCGTGCCACAGATCTAGAGACCCTTTTTTGACGACACCTGGCTGGGCGCACACAGCCAGCTGTCGTCTATCTGACATTTAGTTACACTATTTTGAGATTAATTTAGATACACATTTATAAATAAAACCGCACAATTTTAAATCGACCCATTACAGCCATCTAAAACTACATTTACAAAAATAATAATAATGCTGTTCTAGTTTATATTTACCACGCTGTAGCCAATCGGTTCGAAGCAGAGTACATAAAATTAAACTTAAATTCCAACTTCTAGGGCAACCTGGAACAAGGGAATTGCTAACTCCCTCTATGGTAACCCAGAGCAACAGGAGGCAAAGACTGGTACTAATTACGGAGACGAATTAACAAAATCACGCATTTAATGTACAATCCCACCATATGTGTATGGTGATACAAATTACCCTATTAATAGGGTAAAACTTTAAATTTACCAGGGCCTTTGTTGGCTACAAAAGCGCAGATCAAGCGTCACCGAGTGCACTCTTTACAGCTACTGGTGTCTTAGCTGTGTGAAAAGTTCCTCCACATGTCAATTTTCACTACTTAGAACTGACTTATAAATATAGGGAATACACTAAAAATTCCATCAACCACCTGGAAGACTTTTGCAAGCGCAGGTTTAGCACGCAGTTACACTGTGGTCTTTAACGCACGGCCAGCAATTTAATTCGGAATTTACTATCACTAGTTCGATATCCAAACGAGCGAACTACCACAGACCTACTACTCAATAAATGAATTTACTTTTCGTTAAGTTTGACTTAAATGGATTTTGTTTGTTTGTTGATTAAGGCCGACTCATTCCACTAGGATCCTAGGCCTATAAGGGGAATGTCCTCCGTGGGGACTATCTAAGGGATCCTAGCCCGTATTTACGCGATGTTTCGGAGAAAACCACGAAAAACTCCGAACGGATAGGTCAACAGGCGCGACAAGGGTTTGAACCAGGGAACTCCCGCCTTCCAGTTTCGAGAGCAGAACCTCTCAGCCACTGGTGGAGCCTAAATGGATTTTATAATGATGACCATTTCCAAAAGATCATTAAAGAACTAGATAATATAGAACTAATAATGATAATGTAATGCTTAAGGCTAATTGTTCTACTCTAAAATGGTGCTAAATTATCTGCATATTACTACGGGAAAATATTGCTTCATCATTTAACCTTAACAAAGGGGCTAAATCATGTAGACAACGTTTCTCAAAAACCATTAATACCATTTGGTACCATTTTACTGTGAAATATTAAACTACTTCTATTAAGTTATTCAAGATGTTTCAATCAGTATTCATTATCATTTTCTAATACGTTACTGATCTCAAAATTCATTCCATTCTTTATATGCCTTCGAGGCTCAAAAACAAGCGAGCTAAGAAATGACAATAAATAAATAAAACATACAGTGTCATATTTTTTTCGGCGCAAAATATCACGAAGCGGTTCAGATAAAAGAGAAATCTCAAATATTCAAGATGTTCTGAAGCCACCTCATTTACACACATGCAAGTCGGAAACGATATTGGAAAACTATTAAAGCGTGTTTCCGAGAATGTGAATGGCTTCAGAGTCATACGATACTTTTGATTCTGGTATATGAAGAAAAAGTGTTCTTTTTTATTATTCCAGAGAGGCGAAATATTTTTAGATTTTTCTATGTCACTTCTTTCTATGGAAGAATATTTATTTCTTCGCGTATAAGTTCGCTGAAAATAAATGTTTAGTTGATTCAACAAAATTTTGGTTGGCTCTATTTCAAAGAAATATTTTGGTCAACAAAATTTTTGTTGATTCAACGAAATATTTTGCTAATTTAACAGAAATTTTGTTAAAAGCAACAAAATTATTATTTTGAAACAGTGCCAACCAAATTTTCGAAGAATCAACAGAGTGCTCAATTTAACAAAACATTTTTACTGTGTTTATATTGAATAGTTAAAAAAAAAAGGACAATTTGTAAATAAAATGTTTTGATGTGATTTTTCTCATAATTATAGGGAAAATGACTGTTTCAGTAATGCACTTGTGTATTCATATTTTGTCATCTGTTGGTTTATGGGGCAAGGCTATTTTTTTCGGTAAATGTACGATTTTTCATTCACTGTGTTAGTTTTCTTAGCTGAGAAAATCAAATTTTCGTTTAAGTGTTTTAATTTTTTTTCTTCAGATTTTCTTTTTAAAAGTTTGCGAGCCTTTTTATTCTTATTTCTTCTGTTATATTCTATGATAATTTAACATAAATAAGTAAGTTTTAAAAAAATGCTTTGTTAAGTCGAAAAGATATTTTTTTAATCAATTGTGGGTTGAATTAAAAAAAAAACTCTGTTTAAGCAACTTGTTACAAACCCGGTTTTTAGTTCTGAGTCTGAGGCGCTAATTTGATGCATTATTCGAGTTGGAATTGGACGGATGAAGATATTTTATTATCTTGCATATAATCAACTCCCTTTACTATTTTATGAACGAGGTATGGTTTATTTAAAATGTATTTTTCCCATTGTTCATTTTGCTGGGTAGATTCTTTTTTTGGCGTAAATTTTTGTAAATAGGAAAAATGTAAAATAATGAAGTGATGATCCTGGACTATTACATTTACAATTAGTTGATGGTGTCTTGTTTATTCTATATTGATAAACAGGACATCATCAACTAATTTCTGAATTAACAAAACGAAGCTACTAAACTGTTTAACCAAAGACGTTTTGTTAAATTCAACAAAATACATTTTAGCGTGCGGTGGCACAAACGTCGGCCACCATGAAGTATGGTATGTTGTACTGTACAATGTAAATTGTGGTAGTCTGTAAATTGTGGGAGGCTCTGGTGGTTAAGAAACACTGCTCTATAAGACACTTGTAATACGATTTCTTGTGACTTTACGAAATCATAAAAATCTGATGTGTCCAACACATGACTTCCTTGCACGTCCATTAGATCAAAAATATTTTCGACGCACTTCCTCTACATTTATTTGTTTGAAAGAGATAAAATATCAATAATAGTAAGGTTTAGCGAATTCTAGCCAAATATTTCGATATCGCCAAGCTGAGTTCAATTTGAAAGATTTCCTTCTGACACTTTATTTGGCGATATTTCACCAAAAGCCGACAAACTTGAGATAGTCAGCGAGATTTTGGGGATAGCCAAAGTAGTCATTGACCACAGACTTTCAATGAGTTGAATGCATCTATACACCTCAATGTATTCAAAGTCATTTGGCTCACCATGTAAATAAATTCTCAGTCGATTGCTGTCAAAAAAGATATTGAAAACAGTTAGGTATTACAATAGTTCTAAATACAAAGTTAAAAAATCTACGGGTTAAAGTTTTAGAGTTATACAAAATAGGAAATAATTTTTGGCACCAAATTTGGCGATATTTCGGCGAAACTCGTCAATGTCGACGACATTTGGTGATATTTTAAGCATAAACCAAACAATGACAGATTATCGCCAAATTTGGCGATATTTCGCCAAAACTCGCCAAGAACGATGACAAATGGCGATACTTTGCGCATGGACCAAATGACTGACTATCGCCAAATTTGGCGATATTTCGCCAAAACTGGCCAAGGTCGAGGACAGACGGCGAGATTTTGGGCATGTACCAAACAATGACTGTCTACAGTTGTATTATAATGAAGATGTCCATAGACATTAAGGTACTGAAATTCATTTCGGTGGTCCTGTAAATAAACTCTCCAGTAGATTGGAACCAAAAATCGAGATGCACAACTAGATGTTACAACATTCTGATATATGAAATTTCATAATAGTTTTTGAGATTTGAGAGTTAAATATGCGCACACGTACACCAAAAGTCGCCAAGCTTGGCGACTTTTGGCACAGTTCTTGAGGGAGGCACGTGGCCGTGGTCGGACCATTACCTAACTTATGTGGTAGGACGGTATTGTGCTTGAAATGGATGAATGCCCCTAAAATTGCTATTGACCGTAATGTATTGGAAATCTTTTGAGTGTTCCTGTAGCAGAATTATAAATGATAAAGACACTTTTTTTTTAATGGAGAAATTCATTTTCTAACTCTTTACAGCATATATCACTTCTGAGTCGTTTGAAATATCCCAATACCTCTAAAAAACGCTTTGAGGAATTTCGGCCCATAGAGCGTAATGTATTTCGACTCTTTTGGGCGGTCCTGTAGATAAACTATTCAGTCGAATGGAACCGAAATGGGAGGTGCACAACTAGATGTTACAACAATCCTAAATATAAAGTTTCAACATTCAACGCCTAACAGTTTTTGAGATATGCGAGTTTAATGAATTTCGGCCCATTGAGTGTAATGTATTTCGAATGTTTTGGGCAGTCCTGTAGATAAACTATCCAGTCGAATGGAACCAAAAGGGGAGGTGCACAACTAGATGTTACAACTATCCAAAATATGAAGTTTCGACATTCTACGCCTAATAGCTTTTGAGTTAGGCGAGTTTAATGAATTTCGGCCCATAGAGCGTAATGTATTCGAATCTTTTGGGCGGTCCTGTACATAAACTATCCATTCGATTGCCACCAAAAGGGGAGGTGCACAACTAGATCATAGAACAATCCTAAATATCAAATCTCAACATTCTACGACCAATAGTTTTTGAGATATGCGAGTTACATACATACGTACGTACAGACGGCATGGAAAAACTGGCCACAGTAGACTCGCCACTGGTCAAAATGAGTTGCAGACGCGTTAATATGATCGTGCATGCTAGCCTACGATGAGATGCGTTGAAAAAAATTTTTAAATTAAATTTAGAGGTAGTCAAAATCGGTTTTTATGTCGAAATTTGGCCCCCAAAATTTTTCGGGATCACATTACTTCCTTATACTACGTACAAGGAAGTAATAAATAAGAAAGGAAATACTGATTTACTAAACTGAACCTTCAATATCACAAGATAATGCAACGGGTATTTCAAAAAAGGAACATGAATAATCAAAGAATTAGAATAGCAATGCCTGCATTGTTTCAAAAAAAATCAGCGGGTATTTCAGAAAAGTAACATAATTAATCAAGTATTTTGTAGACATTAGAATATAAGTGCGGCACTTCAGAACTTCTCCTTGAATGTTTCAAAACATGGCCAATTAAATCACATTAATAAGATAAAAATATATTCAAATGCCATAATCGAAACATTTTACAATGGAAATTAACTGGAATAACTGAAAATACTCTTCAAGTATTCTTCAAACTATCCAATTTCAGCAGTTTATAACTTAGAGTTTCAACTTTCTAATGATATCGAACAATTAATATCATAATGTTCGAAACAGTTTCCTTTTTAAATCCTACATCAGACCCGCAATCGGGTTTATTAAGCTTATCCTGCAAACGGAAGATAACAGATTGAAGAGACTTTTACGTTTACTTGATAAATTGCAATGGGGGATTAAGAATGATTGTGGCTTGATAGATATAGATATAGCTAAGCCTGAAAGAGTGCTCATCACAAAGGATAAAATCTTAATAGTAAAACGAAAAGTGGTGGAATATAATTTCGTTCATTTCTTTGAAGAAAATCTGAAAAGTTTTTCCGATTTTGTTTTGTCGTCTTTTGCTTTTTTTTTACGACGGACAATGCAAATTAATTAAATACATTTGTTTTGTCACAAATTTGCTACTGTTCCCAAACGTTAAGCGTGCCCAGCTACGAAGGACGAATTCAAACGCAGGAGGGGGTATCGGTAGAAAGATGCGCAAAGCTAATTGCGCTAGACTACGACCTAAAGTGAAGAAAAGCACCTTTCCAGTATTAACCCTTTCAAACCCAATGTCCATTACAATGGACATACATTTTTAAACCTTATCTCTTTTAACCCATTGACTTCAGAGCGTTGAAACTTGCTCCATGAATAGATAAAAGATCAATCTTTTTCACATGTTTGCGATTTTTGGGTTGGCAACAGTGCACAGATGTTTACAGCTTGCTTTGTTTGAAAATGGCGTAAGGTTCTAGTCTGCAAAAACGCGAGTATTTTCTTTTATTTTGATTTATATGAATAATTTCTTCTAATGTGTAAGTAATTTTTTTAAACAATGTTTATAAGTTAATCTTAGCATTAGAAATAGTTTTATTGTATTACTGGTTATAATTTGGGAAAAAATGGAGCGTAATCACATGTCCATTACAATGGACATTCGGTACATCTGGTTGTGATTCTTTAGGTAGTTGAATTATTGATATTTTTGCTGTCGAATTTATTTTAGGCAATTGAATTGTTTTTAAAACAACAACAGTTTATTAGGAGGATCAAATATTCATTTTTTATTTTAGAAAAATATAATTTGAAAAATTCGAAATATCTAAAGAAAGTTTTAGATTATATAACTAGTGCTGAAATATCAGATACTGAAGAATTAGAATCTGATGATGATTGCTTTGTTGATAGTGGTAATCAAACTGTTGCAAAAGGTAAATTTTGTTAAAATTCTTGGAAATTTTTTTAGGAGTTTCAAAAAAGAACATATTAGATTTGTTACATATCAAAATGAGATCAGCTTCAGATCTATGTACAGTTGGTTTAGCAAAAAATAATTAAAAAATGGGAAGGCCATCATTATCACCTATTGTACAAAATAAAAGGATATGCCAAAGAGCAGTTGAAACTCGACCTCATCCTGAGATTATCAATCTGCAGAGACTCTGCAGATCAAAAGTTCATGATAAGCATGGAGCAACCCGGTGTAAAAATTACGGTTGCAAAGGTAAAACCCATATATACTGCAATAAATGTACAGTGCATTTATGCTTTACTATGGGGAGAAATTGGTTTTTTTTATATCCATGTCAAAAAATTTAAAGTTTATCTATTTTGGTATATGTAAAAGCAGGACTGTGTCAAAATTCTTTGTAAAACTAGGTATTATTGCTATGTACCTCCTCGTGTAGTAAAATTACTACACTATTAACTGTTTTAAACTTATTGAGTGATGTAACATTTTTATGTAGATTTCTTACTTTAAAAAATTGATATTTAGAACAAAAATCGTAAGGGAAGTTCAAGCATTGAATATTTGACTTTTGCAACCTCGTAGACCGGTTGTCCATCCCAATGGACATTTGCATATTTTCTTAAATAATTACATTTTCCTTAATTTTTTACTTTAACATGCTTATTAGTATCCTATTATGATATTTTAGAATGGTAATTATTTTTTTTACTCACAGCATTAAAGTGGGGTCTGAAAGGGTTAAAGCATCAATAATATTATTTAATCAAAAACAAAATTGCCCGGTTGTAGCTGTCAGTTCTCTTTAATTCCGAAAATTTCCGCATCTCGTAAACATTCCATCTGCTTTGTATCTTCTACCCTATTTTGCCACTGGACTCGTTCAGTTGGCGCATGCGTGTTTGCGTTCATGGCCACGCTTAAGCTGAGTGAGCATTCCATGTCCTGAACATTTATTCCATTCTGTTCTTTATTAAACAGCTTGGATAATTATTTAGATGTTATTTAGTAACAGTGTGTGCTTGTGTGTTATGGCAAGCTTACACGAGGGGCATCTGCCTACTGGGGGATCACCTTGTTCGGAAGACTTCCTAAGGGGTTCTTACGCGTATTCACGTCACATGCAGAGAAAACCGGCCAAAACTCCAGACCGTTAGATCGACAGCCGCGCGGTTGACCCGAAGGCAGAACCTTCAAACTTCAGCCGTCTGCCATGTTTAGAGTCTTATCCACTCGGCCAGGGTGAGGCCTGTAAAATGGCAGAAAGGAATCCTGTGCAACGTCACCTTGGCATGTCTATATAAGCCAAGATAAAAGTTTTTGCTTTAGGGGGAGATACAAAAATTCTTGACTTGTGCATTGAAACATAAGATACAGGTTGTCCGAAATTAAACGATCCTAATTAAAAGTTGTCTACAGACGAAAATATTGTCTAGAAAATTATGAAATTTAGTGTAGGATGTAATGAAGGCATGAGAATTAATTGAACGAATTTAAAAAATATATATACAGTCGAACTTCGATAACTCGACTTCCTATAAGTCGAATAATCCGCTAACTCGAAATTTCAATCAAGGCCCGAATCATTCCTATACTTTTCTTTAAAAAACTGTCTCGATAACTCGAAGTGAACATCTTCTAAGTCGATGTTTTTGTGATAGACTTCCCCGGTAAAAACACAATTCAGTTCAAAACCGAATGCCAGTCCACTCATGTCTTCCTTCTGTGAAATGCAATGGCATCCACTTACGTCACACATTCTTGGAATGCCCTTCACCCCCCTCCCCTCCATTTTCCCATAGATCTTTTAAGGACTAGATAGGAAATCGCCATGCTTTGCTTCGACCACCAGGTCATGTGATTCGTAATCCCCACCCTCGAGTTGAGGACTGGGTTAATTGGCGGTAAAGCCTCTTTGCGTAGTTTGAGTGAGAGCTTGTTCAGCAAATAGCTTTCAAGGCTTTCAACCTTGCTGGTATGATTGATGGCGATTACGTGCGTTTGAGTTCGCAGAGCCAGCTGAGAAGGAGGAAAAGAGAAAAAGAAAAGAAAAAAAAAAAAGATTATTTAGGTAAGATGCTAAGTGAAATGGCGTAGCTCGATGATAATATTTATGTAGGATAATAAATATTTCAATCATATTTTTTTATTTTCGATCGTAAATTTCACTACATATTTTTCAAATAAAATGCTGCAGAATATTTTTGTATTTATCACCCTAATGTTTATATTATAGTATTTATTTATAGTAACGTGACCAAAATTTCTATTTTGAGGCAGCTAGTTAATTTTTAAAAGTCAAATAAAGCAGAAACTAGTGCAATACAGTATTCTATTTTAAAGTTTTTTTATAGACGAAACAGTTTTGTTTTCATTGAAGGAATAATTACTATTCATAGTGTTCTTGGTATTTAAATATTTGCTTTCAGTATTCAAGGCGTCCTCGAAAATAAAGAACATCTGCTCATTATATTTATAGTGAGATATTCACTTTGCTCCACTAAGAAAGTTATTTCCTTTTATATGTTCCGACTGAAAATCAGCTGTATTAGTTTCGGCGCGATCAACAAAAATCGCTACTTTTGACAAGCACCAACGTTAAGTTTGCTCTGAATAATGGCCTTACGACACTGTGCTGTTTAGCTAAAAAATGTATGGCTATACCGTAGTCGCCCTCACATAATTGTCGCACCCCCATTTTGAAGCAGAAAAAATAGCTTTAGAGTTCCAATATTATGTACTAGATTTTCCCCTCATAATAGTCGCACCTAGACTTTCACCATGAAAAACTGGCAAAAAAATGCGATTATTACATGAGTGAAGATGTTAATGCTATCGCTATGAAACATAACAATTATTATTATTACTATTATTTTTCATAAAATTAGTCTCTCTCTCTCGTATTTTAAATTGATATCAAAATTTACAAATTTTTAAACTTAAAAGGTAATTTTTCTTAGGATTGCCAGTAGGGCAGTGATAAAATCACAGAAATAGAAACGGACATTTATTTTTTCTGTACCAAAATTTGAAAAATTGATGGCATTAAAAAATATACATAATTAAAAAAAAATAAATTATGAATTTCCCACAGTACCATATATGAGCCTCACCATGGCACAGTGGTTATATCACTGAAATGGTAGACGACCGAAGTGTGAAGGTCCTGGATTCGGGTCCCATCGCGCGGTCGTCAATCAAACGGTCTGGAGTTTAGGTAGGTTTTCGCCAAATGTAATGTGAATACGCGTTAGAACGCCGTAGAAAGTCCTCCTACCAAGGCATCCTCCATCTTAGGCAGATACCCTTCGCGCAGGTTCGCCCTAATCACACACAATCCAAAATCTACCATGTAGATGGAAAAACGTTTCTGCTCCCTTTTCCTAGGACATTCTTATTACATTTCTTTGCTACATTTTGAGTGGTCCTATGAAAAATTGTGATGCAAGGCCTTTTATTAGATGACAGGTCTTTAAAATATTAATCATTGAAAAATTTATGTCGTAGTTTCTATAAACTGATTCATTATCGACGTAATTTATAGCCGATTACAGAATTATAAAATTAAAATGATATATTTTTTCTTCAAAACTTTTGTTTTTACTACTAAATTTATGTAGAACACACTTTGTTAGCAATTTCTTGTACGGTGAGGATCATACCTGCCAACAACATTCTTCAGAGATTTAAGTTCCGCGAGTGAAATAGCTAGAAATTAAAAACTGCAAAACAGTGTAGATTTGAAAGAAAAGTCTTCATGTGCATGTGCTTAAAGCTGTTTTGTAATATAGCAATGCCTGAAAAATATTTATTTCAAGAACGCCGAACGATCAGAATAAATCGAAAGAATCAGATAAGTTACTCCTTTCAACTCTACCGCTGCTTTTGTGAATATTCTTTCAATTACTTTTAAGTAGACAAGCCAAACAGAAAAATCCACTGTACTCTATTAAGTGCATCCCAAGTATTCATAAAAAAAGTACCATTTTAGTGCAAACCATAGAACAGAAGATCTATGGTGTAAACGTGCTATGTACAAAAGAGTCGTAGTCGTTTGTCAAACAACTAACACACGAAGCGGCAAAGATGTTTAACAAGTACTTGAAAGAGATCATTAGTCATATGACAGCCTAAGTAAAGGGTAATATATTGCAGGCACACACGAACGTGCAAAGACGAGCTTATAAAAGCCTATTGTGTATAAAAATCATTAAAGTAATATGGTAAGAATTACCAGTACACTAGTGTATCGTTGCGCCCTGCGATGCTGAATGCCAGCATAGGATGCCGACATAAACAGTTGCACTTCAACACAATGTGATTGCCGTACAATATGTTTTCGAGTTGTTTCGCGACCCGAAGGGAGATCTGGAAAACGGAAAACGCCCACCAGTAGGAAATCTATCCCTCCTTCCGCCCGTCCTCCCGTAGGTGTTGCGGTTGGAATCTCCATACTCATTTCTCTTCAACGTCCCTATCCTAGTTCTATGCATTTTCCGAGAGGGTAAACAGATAAGAGATTGTGGAGGGAAGGGGAGGTTGGAGTGGGACTGAACAAAGACTCCAAGGTGGTCACTGTCTTGGGGGAGGGTTCACTTTGGAGAATCTAGAACACCTGTTTTGTGAGGGGGAAATTCTGTCCTTCCCGGCCGTGTGTAGAAAAGTTGCACATTCCTGATAAGGATTCCCAGCTGGACGCTCTTCTTTCTCTGACTCCGTGACGCTGCAGTTGCGTTCTTTGAATTGCGCTTGTTGAATTAATCAGCATTTTGTATCCATAATGGCTAAGCGGAAATTGATCACGCTTACTTTAGATCAAAAAGCAAACCTTATTTTGGAGATTGAAAAAAATCCTCAGTTGAAAAAGAAAGATGTGGCTGCTAAGTATGGCATACCTCCAAACACTTTATCTACGATTTTGAAAGATAAACAAAAGATTTTGAGCCGCCATGAATCGGGTGCCGACTCTTCGAGCAAACGCGCAAAAAAGTGTGCTTTTCCTGACGTCGAAGCAGCACTCCTGAAATGGTTCGAGACACAGCGAAGCAAGAACATTCCCCTGAGCGGAGTGTTACTGAAAGAAAAAGCCACGGACTTCGCTCACCTGCTGAACGTCGATGGATTCAATGCCAGTACAGGATGGCTGGACAAGTTCAAAGCCAGGAACAAGATCGTGTTCCGCACCCTACACGGACAAGCAATGGATGTTTCAGATGAAACATGCGAGAACTGGAGGAAGAGTTTGCCACAGCTTCTACAGTCATATGAACCCAAAGATGTTTTCAACCTAGATGAAACCGGACTCTTTTTTAAATGCATGCCGAACAAGACAATGATGTATCGCAATGAGAAATGCTCTGGTAGAAAGCTCAGCAAAGAACGATTGACAATTCTGGTAGGGGCAAACGCCAATGGGACTGAAAAACTGCCTTTGATGGTCATCGGCAAGACAAAGAAGCCCCGGTGCTTAAAGAATGTAAAATCACTGCCCGTGGAGTACCATGCAAATAAAAAAGCTTGGATGACATTGAACTTGTTCGAGATGTACATACGGAAACTGGATTCAAAGTTTTTCAACCAAAACAGAAAAGTGTTGCTCTTCATGGACAACTGTACTGCTCACGGTGATATCACAAACTTGTCCGCGATTAAGTTGCTCTTCCTGCCGGCCAACACAACGGCAAAACTTCAACCTGCAGATCAAGGCCTCATTAAGTGCCTGAAGCATGCCTATCGAAAACGCTTAGTGCGCCAATCCATCGAGGATGTGGAGAATGGCGTAGAGCACAAAATCAATGTGCTAGATGCCATGCGCCTCATTTCGCACTCCTGGGAGAGTGATGTTTCTCAAACGGTGATCGAGAACTGTTTCAAGAGCTGTGGTTTCTTCAGTGCAAATGACAGTGAAGCGAAAGACGACAATTGGGATCAATTTGAAGGCATGGGTGATATGGACTGGGAAAAAGATTTCATGTGCATCGATGACAATATTGCAACGTCAGAACCCTTGTCTGACGAGGCAATAGTGAATGCAGTTTGCGGAGAGCCCGAAGGAGATGAGGACGAAGAAGAGGCTGAAATCCCCCCTCCTCCAACAAGCAAGCAAGCGCAGGACGCTGTTCACATCTTACAACAATACCTGGAGAACACCGAAGGCACAGACAACACCCTATTTAACTGTGTTCAAAAATTAGGTGACTTTGTGAATGCCAACAACCTTAAAAAATGCAAACAACAAAAAATAACTGTTTTTTTTCAAATGAGATTTACACGGTATGTATACTAATTAATATGTAATGAGGCCAAATTTTGTGAGTTTTAATAAATCTTTTGACCCCATTCTTCTCTTGTTGTTTACATAGGCTATTAAAAAATTGAAATGCGTACAACTATAGTATTATGGCACATATCAAACCATTTAAACCATGTCGACCCATCTTAAGTGCCAGTAGAGAGGAATGGGAGGTAACTTCGATAACTCGAACTTCGGATAAGTCGAATATTTTTGAGGGTCCCTGGGACTTCGAGTTATCGAAGTTCGACTGTATTTCAACTTTTCGCCACCAGGGGGCGTTTAATAATGAATTACACATTTAGCATACATTTATGATAGTTTGCAAATATTATTACAAAAAAAAAAAACATGTTGGACATGACAGTCATCCTTATCAGCTACCATCTGGAATCGTAACAAAGAATGTTCCACAGCTGACCGCAGCGTGTACGGGCAAATGTTACGAGCATGTTGTGAAATGTTGTTTTCAAGAGCAGGCAAAGTTCTTGAATTATCACGACTTACCAAATGTTTCAAACAATTCCTCCAAAAGCCAAAAGTCACATGAATAGAGGTCTGGAGACGGCAGAGGCCATGGAACGCCCTCTGGTGGCGAATATTTGAACTAGTTTTTTTTTTCATTTGCGCAAACAAATTCCTATGCCTTCATTATGTCCTACACAAAATTTCATAACTGTTTGAACTATAGTTCCGTGAAAAGACAACCTTAAAAAAGGGTCTTTAATTTCGGACAACCTGTATTTCCCGTGTCGGCAAAGTCAAATTATTTTAACAGCGTAAAGACTTGTTCCGGGAATCGTTTCCTTCAAAATTCCTATCTGCAATTAATATCACGAAAGACTTATAATGAATAAAATTTGTAGAAACGTAAAGTTTGCGCTTAAACAGATATTCAGGGCAAAATTTAATAGAAACTATACTTTTGAAAGTTGTAAAATTAATTGAATAAATTTCGCTTAAATTAAAGATCCACCATCGCTTCCTTTCAACTCTCTCACGGAAGTTTCGATTTAAAAAATTTCGAGAAACGCTGATATGTGACATATTTAAAACGCAATAACCGCAATTAGATTCTGAAATGCGTATTCGTCACGTATTGGACGTCTCCGTGAAAGTGCATAACGAATTTAATTCGATTATTTATGAAGCATGAAAACTTTGCAGTTCATCACTTGACGAATGCTTTGATTTGTTTATGAAGTTAAGTAACAAGATGTTGTTTAATGAGTTTAATCAGTGGATGCAATTACAAGTTTGGGAAAAATCAAATGCGTAATGAGTACTCAGAGTTTAAAATAATCCTAAGTATGCATCCAGTAGTTTAGACAGTACTGAACTTTGATATAGTTTGTTAACTTTAGTTTCATTTAACTCTTTGAGTAGTGCAAAGTTTCTGTATGTAAGTCAAGTGCTTAAAAGTGTTGGTCGCAATTAAATTAGGTGAATTATAATTTAATTGGAAATGCATAAACGGTTTGCAGTTTAAAATGCATACAAAACTTGGATGAAAATTGGAGTTTTACAACAAAAGCCTGAAGGGTTGCCAGTAAAGAGTGGTATTTGAAAGTAAGAAGTCGCCACGGTTTACCACATTTGGCGATTTATTGCCAAGATTGGAGATTAAAAATAAATTCCCAAAACTGAATCCAGCTCTGCAATGGCAATATCTTCTATATTCGTCGGAAAATTGCCAAACCTAACAATTTTATTAAATTAATAATATCATTAGAAAATCGTTAAACTTAGACTATATCGTAAAACTTTTAGCTTCACTGACTATCAACGTACATCAAATATATTAAATAATAATCAGCAAAATAAATGTTGTTCTAATTAGAAATTTATTTGTATAATACTTGATTGGATAAATAAAATACATACTTATGTAACACTGTTTTTTAGGCGGAGGATAGCCTGAAATATTTTTCCTGTTTTCTGCTGATCTGCAGATTTCAGAATTTGGGAAGCACTGTTTCAAATTATTGCCTAAAATGTTACCTGTAGAGGCATCCGTAGTTGCATGTCAAAAGTCCCCAATTTTGCTGATTTAACTCTAAGCTTGGCACCAAAAAAAAAGAAAGAAAGAAAAAGAAAAAGAAAAAGTTTTCGAAGCTGAGTCCAGTCTGGCAATATCATCTACATTTGGCAAGAAATTGCCAAACTCTACTATTTTACAATGGGAATATTTTTTCCGTTAAGGTGAGGTAATTTAAAGCCAGAGAGATTTTTCTTTTTTTTTTTTAATTATACTTGATTTGGAAATATATATTTTAGTAACTTTAAAATAACGTTTACTTTTTAAATTGTTTACGAAATATGACCGAGGGCGGATCCTGGGAGGGGGCGTAGGAGGTGCGCCGTCAACCGATAGAAATAATAGATTTATACCACATGAAATAGATTTTCTGATAACGTTGACATGTTCCATAGAATTCTGCGTTGATACTAATAATGCACCGCAAACTATGCCTATTGAATTTTGAGTTGATTTAAAAAGAACAGAAAACGATAAAGACAAAAATATTGTTACGAATTTTCGGGGCAACCCGCTGCTCTGGGGCTTAAAATGGTTTAAAATTCGTATTCTACGCTTCAAATAGATAAATTTTGCTTTTTGTTGCATCAAAATCGGTCAATTAGAACCGGAGATATGGAGGTTTCGGTTTGCCATTGTTTTTCAATGGAGGTTCTAGAAATCTCGAGAAATATTAGTCCTAGGGCTTCGATCTCTTCACATTTGAGGACTTATTTTTGGCGCCAAATTTGGCGATATTTCGCCAAAAGTCGTCAAGCTTGGCGAATTTTTGGTCATTTGGCGCGATTTTCCCAATGGGGCCTGGAAGTAGTTTTTCCTGCATTAAAAACGCATAATAACCTAACATTTCTCTTCTATGACGCAATCAGAAGTCCCGTTTTATCTGGAATCTTCGTGGAATATACTTTTCTAGAAACTGCTCGCAGCTTCTGCCTACTCTATAAATTCCACCAGCGCGCTGCCCCGACAGTTCAGTGCGAGTTGAACGCCCAGTGTGAGAGAGCGCGTATTGTGAAAGCTCTCTCAGCGAGTACGCTTGCTATGTGACTTGATAGTGCTATAGCAGCTGTGTTTTGGCTTGCTTTTATGAAGCTGTTTTTAAAGTGCTGTGTGTAAATTCTTCATTGCTGTGTCTTAAGGTATTGTGTACGATATCTCTTGAGTATTTTCACTGAATTTTTACCTGTGAAAGTGACTTATTTTGTGTGAGAAATACAGCATTTGTGAGAGCTTCTGATCTAAGAGAACTGTTAAAAGCACATTACTGTTTAATTGTGCTTGTGAATTTTGTACAGTGATTGTTCACGAGTTCTAGAGCAATAAGTTATATTCTATCCTGACCAGTGGACTTTTTACCAGCACGTTCTACACCAACTGGATTTTAGAACGACGAACCCCAGGAGTAGCAGAGTAATTCTGCAACAATATATTCCTTTTTGGCTATCTCAAAATACTCTTTAATGTTGCACTAAAGAAACAAAATTGGTTATTTTTCGAATATTCTTCATGCACAAAAACAGGATGACAACAACAGCATTTTTAGAAGCATTTCACTCGTTGCTTTTGATCACGATTTAAAACAAATGATAAAGTTAAATTACGCCGCATTTGCTAAGATAATGTTACCTTTACTAGATATAATCAGACGTCGCTGCGATCTGCCGCTGCCGAATTGCTAAAACACTGAACATATGGCTAAAGTGCGATGGTCCTGTGTTCTGGTCTACCGCGCGACTATCTAACAGTCTCTGCAGTTTTGGGGGTGTCTCTAGATGTAACGTCAATATGCGTTAGAACTCTTTGAAAAGTCTTCCACCCAAGGCAACTCCTTAGACAGATACCTTTCATGTAGGTATGCTTTTAACACAATACAAACTGCGATCTGTTAGGAAAAGTGCGGAGAGTGCATACCTAGTACAGCAATGGAATACGTGAATTACTTCCGTTTTGAACCTCAAGAAAATACCTCGGCATGGATTTCACTGCTAAAGACATACTAAAATAGTTATCAAAGTTCTTATTTTTTATTTTTTAAGGAAGCATTCATAAATTTAGACTAGACTTAAGAGATTCAGCTTATGTAAAAAGATTTAACTGCATTCTATATATGAATAAACTCGTTGGAAAACCAGTCAATACCTTGCTGTTGGTTATTAACTAATTTTTCACCACACTTCCAAAAATATTTCTAATCAAATTGAAATGAAATGCTGGGTTGGCGCATCAATCCATTTTTTTTCCACAATGAATTGGGTGCAAATAGGATTGAGAACGAAGTTTTCCCTAAAAATAGGTGAAGTTCATATACGAAATCGATTACAAAAGCAAAGCGCAGAAGTTAGATTGATTATACTAAAAGACATGGAAGTAGTGTTTTTTTAATTTAACATGTGGAAACATGAATAATTACCCGTCCCCGCATCTACTACCAATACCTTTACTGGAGCATTACTTAAAAATGATCTTAATCAACCCCTTAGAATAACAAATGGCATTTTATGCTCGTCGAGAAAATATTCAATGATCCTTTTTACTGTCTCAATCAAGATAAAAAGAGGAAGCTGAGCTGACCAATAATATTTTTTAGTTATCTTAGCTGGTAGTTATCCCAAAAATTTTTGTCCAGAATTAATGCAAATCATACAAAGAAAATATTCAATTCCAACTGAAGATAATTTATGTTGAAAGTTGTCCATTATAGGACGTTTCTTTAAATGAAATTTTGAATTCTGAATACAAAAACATCTTATGAGGACACTTAACGTGCTTGAGGACACTTGAGGTTGAAAATTGTCCATTATAGAACGTTTCTTTAAATCAAATTTGGAATTCCGAATACAGAAACATCCTATGAGGACACTTAAAGCGCTTGAGGACACTTGAGGTTGGAAGTTGTCCATTATAGGACGTTTCTTTAAATCAAATTTGGAATTCCGAATACAGAAACATCCTATGAGGACACTTAACACGTTTGAGGAAACTTGCTGTTGAAAGTTGTCCATTGTAGTATGTTTCTTTAAATCAAATTTGGAATTCTGATGCGTGTCTTCATAGGATACAGAACCATCCTATGAAGATACTTAACGCGCTTGAGGACAGTTGAGGTTGGAAGTTGTCCATTATAGGACGTTTCTTTAAATCAAATTTGGAATTCTGAATACAAAAACATCCTATAAGGACACTTAAGGTTGAAAGTGAATTCTGAACACGGAAACTTCCTATGAGGAAACTTAACACGCTTAATTAAATCCTAGAGAGAAATAAACTTCATGTTTGCCGTTTATTCAAATGAATACATTCTTTCTTTCGTTTTATGCAATCAATGAATTCGATAATTTTACAGGAACAAAAACTGCCTCCATCTACCCGTCATGCAACTGTTGCACGTAAAAGGAACAAAGGAAAGTTTCTATTACGAAGCTTTCATTTGCCAACTTTGTCCTGCTAATCACTCCTTCACAAAGTGGAACAATCCATCAGATGCTCCTGAGCAGTTGTCACCGGTACGCATATTCATCAACACATAATGGCCACCAATCGATGACCGAAGCACATGATTCACCTATTATATTCAGCGGCATGTCCGCGGTGTTTCCGCCAAAGCTATCAATAACCCCACCAAGAGCCCCCTTTGCACGCATGAAGCACCTGCTATCTGCAAATGTTTCCTAATTGTTCTTGCGTCCATCGATAAACCGCATTATCTACAGGACAGTGTTTTCCATGGTTACCTGGTCTAGATTGCATCTGTTGTGCCGAGCCTCGCGGGATAATGGATGATATATGAGGATCTAATAATTCATGGCATAGTCAAACTTGCAGTGTAACGTGGGGCTTTAATGGGCTGTAAAAGGTTATCGAAGGTCATGCAGTGTCCCTGCGAGAATTGGATATCGACGTGATGTGTCAGATGAAGGTTGTTATCAAGATGTACCTGAAATTTTCTATCCCCCACGCAAACTTATTATGTAGAATACCCGATATAATTCGTGTATTGCATTTTAAGTACCTAATAAATCGGCTCGTAAATATATTAATGAGTTACCTGGTATTTGTTAATATTTTATATAATATTGCAATAATACGAAAATTTGTAAATAATTTAGTTAGTCTAGTTGGATGAAAAAATTGATTATCGATTCTCTATGCATAAGTATCCAGTATATAAGTATGTCTTTTACATAACAGCATATATTAAAGGACATTTGAAAAAGAAAAATCACTGGTGTTATTTAAATAACGTTACATGGAAGGGGTGGCGTTTTAACAACAGCATTTTCGTTAGATAACTAAATCAAAATGCATAAAAAAATACAATCATTGTATTAAAAACATACGATTTGATACACCTCCAGCCCTTGTTCTATAAGATGAATGCAATTTTACATATGTCAACTTATATAATACAGTTGATCTTAAGCCATGTACATTATACTGTGGAAGATTTTTCTCTTATTTTGGTAGAATTTTGAGTAATAAACTCCTTTCTTTAGTAATGTAGAATTTCATTTTTTTTTTCCACTCTTAGAAACATTTTTGAACCAAAAAGTAATGCTGCTTCAAAATTGATCTCGTAAAATTCAGCTGATCCATCTTAATAAAACTAAAAATTGTAAAACTATTTTATTCCAAACACAAAATTTCGTTGATGAGTTATTACTTATCATATTTACGACCAATCTATCAGAATATCAAGGTTAGAAATGTTCCAGAGACCAATAAATAAACGAATTGAAAAAATGGAACGAAAGCTGTCAACGATTAGAAATGATGAATTAGCAGTTAGTATTTTTTTTTTAAATCACCTTATACCTTATTTTAATAGATAAAACTAACATAACATCGATAAAAGTGTACACTTTTTTGAACAAATCATGAGAATGCACTAAAAGAATGTACCAAATTTCATTTTTCGCTATACTAAATTGAATTTTTCTCATTCAAGCCATTCCAAGGTATTAAAATGTTTTGAAATAATACGTTTGAATATATTTATCTGAGCAAAATAAATATATTCAAACGTTATTAAACATTCATTAATTATTATCAAAAATATTTATTTGAAATAGATCCAATCAAAGTTTATTGAATCAACAAAACAATTTTTTTTCAGTGTTGATTTATTCTAATCGTTTTATAATTTTAGAAAGCGCCCAGATTTACTTAATTTTACAGTTTCATCTAAAGCATTTTTTCAAAAAAATCTTCATTTAGGAAGCATAATTAAGCATTTGTTTCTGTCATTTTATCTCGAATTTCTTTGTTTCACTGCTGTGCTATTGGCTATGTTCCGTTTTATTTAACATGATGCTTATTTTTTGTCGAACATTTGTCTTTTACTAACTTCCTATTCATTTTAATTTCCTTTCTACTTGTGCTGAATTTCACTGGCAGACTTCTATGAATACTTTCCCGTTATTATTAAAAGAAGAAAGAAAAAAGAATTTAATATCCTTTCTTTTGCAACTATGTTCTTCATCGCAGATTCAATATTAAGTGTTGAATCAATTCGCAAATTGTTTTCATCGTTATTCCAGCAGATGGGATGGCAGCGGGACTGTACTCGGGTACAGTTAATTATACAACAGAAGAATTTGTTATTAAAAAAGCGTATGCGAAATTCGGGCAGAAGATTTATATCGACAGATTTATTGAAAACGCAGAATTCAATTTAGGAAACGCTAATAATCTCTTTCCAATGAATAAAACAAAAAGAAAGAAAGAAAATCATTTTATTAAAATACTGTATAGATAGTAATATGAAAAACATAATTGTTTCTTATTAGTTACTGACATTTATCAACCTGACATACAGCTATTTTACATATCTCTGAAGCATCAGGTATCTAACATTGGATCTGGTGGTGCAAACTGGTGTAAGTTATTTTTACTTATATAATACTTTCAAGGCGTGCACAAGGTGAGATAAATTGTATGTTTTGACTTGTGTAATTTAAATACGATGTGAACACGAGAAATATGTACAGAACCTAGTTAAGGCAGGGTAGCCGGGGCAGGTACCCCGGGACCCCAGTCAAACGGGAGTTAAAATCAAGAAATAACCCTATCAAAAATAACCCAAATCATGAAATAACCCTACGTTATTTTTTAAATTTATTGTTTCTAGAATTTTTTTCTTGAATAAACTTCCTGTATAATAATAGCTACTCATATCAAAGATTTTTTAAACGTATTAGTTATTCACGTATGCAAAGTAAGAAATTTGGCTTATGCTCGAATACAGCAATGAGTACGTTATCTACAAAAGTTATTATACTATGCTGAAAAAAAAGATTTTTAAGTAACTAGGTAAATAGAACATATTGAGTAAAATGATGAATGTCTGGTCAATATCATAATTTTGGGTGAACGTTTTGTACTGTCCCAAATGATCATTTTTTTAAATAAGTGCAATTTAATCTGTGTTATAAGTTTTTGTTAATTTTAATGCTGATGCATCTTGCCGATACGATTAATGATGATAAATCTTTTTAACTAATTCATGATTTTTGTGATGGTTTTAGAAGGATTACAGTTTCTTTTCCATTGTTATCAATTTTTCTTTAATGCAAAAGACAATCTAATTTTCTAGAGTCGGCGAAGTGGTTTCTAAGGTTCAGGAGTGGTGGTCTGGCTCATAGGGAGAAGTTTAGGTTCAGTTAAGTGGTTCAGGAGTAGTTAGACTCAACTAGTTGTGCTACTAGTTATCATTAGAGCTCTTGCTGCAAACTTCATAACGTACTCACTGCTGTATTCGAGCATAAGCCTAATTTCTCACTTTGTATACTTGAACAACTAATGCGTTTAAAAAAAAACTGTGATATGAGTAGCTATTATTATATATTGCAGTATTATATGTACTTTTTGCGGAAAACAATTTATTCATGGCATTTGCCTTACACTCAAATACCCATCTAAGGGAGTGGTTATGTGAATGGGTTTGTATGAAAGAGAGGGGGGTGGGCTAAGACAAATATCTTCCGCCCCGGGCCCCTAGTTAGCTTAGTCAGGCTTTGAATTTGTAAAATATAAATAATTTAAGAAAATGTATTGCACTGGAAATTGCTATGCTTTAAGGTAAAAACTCGATAAATTTTCTAAACTCAACGATTTTCCCAGAACATAAAAAGTAAAATTACTCAGTAGAAATACGTAGAAGTCTTCAAATTAACCAGCAAGATAAGACACGTTGAAGAATATACCAATACTCTTTATTATTGCAGCTTATATACAGGATTGTCACAAAAATCTATCCCGATGTACAGACCTCTAGTGATCGTTCCGTTCAGTCGATCGAAACGAGATTTTGGATATAGTTATTCAGAGATACTAGCTCAGAATTCTGTAAACGGCAAAAAAAATGGCGCTCACATACGGTTACAGTTACAGAAACTCGAAATTTTAAATAGCAACGCCCATTTTTTCCCGTCGCAAAATTCACAGTGCATGCGACAACCCTAAAGAGCGTTGGAACGGCACGTGTATCACAAAAATACGTACGCCTTATGAAATCACATGAAGCTGCTCTGTGAACGACCAATAAAAACACGATCGGGTCATACGAAGGAAATACGAGACAAATCACCAATCGCTAAACGATGTTCGCCAGATATTCAATATACAAAGCCGATAAAAATAAGGGTGGCAGTGTTAGTTCTTCAGTCGTGAGCTTCCACATGCCGACGTAATAACTCTGGCAGCGAAAGCTTAGTCGTTTTTCTTTCGTGCATAACGCGTGTCCGTTTGCCCGCTCAACTGGAAGACGGAAGGTGCTTGGTTCAAAACCAGGTCGGGTCCGCCGACCTAACCGTTCTGAGTTTTCCGTGTTGCTCCGAAACTTCGCGTAGTTACGGTTTAAGATCCATTAGAAAGTCCCCCACGGAGAGGAGTCCCCCCCCTCGTGCAGATAATCGACCATAACACCACACCACACCACAACACAACAGAATAACACGTTCGTATTTTGTAATGCACGTACCTTTCCAACGTTCTTCAGGGTTCTCCCATGCACTGAGGATTCTGCGACAGGAAAGAAATGGGCGTTTCCATTCGAAATTTCCAAGCTTTTGTACCTATAACCGTAACCATGAGCGCTACTTTGTTGCCGTTGACGAAATTCCGAGCTCATACCTCTGAATAACTATATCTGAAAATCTCATCTCGGTCGACTGAATGGAGAATGGCCGCTAGATTCCGTATGTCGGGATTTTATATACACAGGGTGATTATAATTAAACTTCCCCTATGAACAGTGCTCTATAGCTAAAACGGGCAAACGGATTGTAACCAAAATTGGTATATTGGCTATACATGATATGCGTTGAAGGAGTTTCGAAAAAAAAAATTAGTTCAAAAAATGTCTAATAGGTGGCGTTTTGCATGAAAAACTGCAAGTTTAATGATGAAAATGGCTATTTCGAACTATATAAACAATTTTAACATTTATTGACTAGTTTTTGAGCATTTATTCACTAATTTGGGTCATATTTGAGCAGATTTCACCATGCGAAGTGCCATCTAGTGGACATTTTTTAAACTAAACGTTCTGAAAAAGTCCCTTCCGCGCATCTCGTGTACAGTCCATATGCCAAATTTGGTAGCAATCTGCTGACCGGTTACAGCTGTAGAATGTAGTTTGTAGGGAAAGTTTAATTGCAACTACCCTGTACATATATAACAATAACCTTTTCTTTAAAGGCTCTTCCACTTGAACATCACGCAGGTTTGAACAGCTTTTAAAAACCTTTAATTGCGCTAAGAGACTCTTAAAAATTTAGAATGTCTTTTTAAAAAGCTGTACTGTGAACTGACACAAACAATGAACCTGTAGTAATTACGAAACTCACAGGAAAAAAGTGCTAAACATGCGGAATTTCCCGATATTTCTAAAAACGGTTCAATCCTTGGCGCATTTTTGAAGGCAACCTTTCTGCTTATAAATGCTTTCTGAAAGTTCCATGAGATATAGAGCTTTACTGTTTGCATCAAGTCCATAGTATTGGGTGAAGAAGCATTATTCATTTTTTTCGAGTGTTTAACACCATTTGTTTATTATAAAGCTGTTCGAAAGATGTGGCGACAATTGCTCTTCAGGTACAATACCCTTAACGCAAAACTTTATTAGTATTAAATGCAGTTAAAATAAATCTTTTATAATATTAAGAACAAAATTATAATATAAACATCGGAACTAATACGCTTGTTTTCTAAACATTAAAGTAGCAAAAAAATAACATATTTTTTGTTTTCACCAAAACGTACAGATACATACGTATATATTTTTTTGTAATCACAATAATATGTATTCTTTCCACCACACGATTCTAAAAGTATCAGCGTTACTTCCTTTTTACCGCAGGCATAAAATTCTTTGCTTTTTTGCAGACATTATAACGTTGCAAATAAAACCGTGAATAAAAAGCAGTGTGTGATAAAACGTACCAGATTCTATAAAAATAAATATCGTTTTAACAGGACAAAACAATGCAAATCTTGATCATTTATTAAAATCATTAACCCATTAAAAACGTATAATTTTGAAGAAAAACTTCATAAAAGTTTTTATGAAAATTGAGCTTTTAATGTAATATTAGATTTTTTAAAAAAATTGCGCAAATTTAAGCTGTTTTTGAAACACACGGAAAATACAATATTTAGAGAGTTTCTAATATCTAAATTTATCAGTTTTCCAGCAAATAAAGGGAAATCCTTGCTCATTTATATATTATTATGAATTATTCTTTATTCATGGGAGATTTATGCTAAAGAGAATATGTGGCTTTAAAAGTTTCAAAAATTTAAATTATTCTCTCAAAGTTTTTAAGTATTCAACGTTCTCTTAAATATTACTCTGAGGCACGCGATTTTATGCGGCAATTTTGTTAATGCTCTAAAATATTTATGAAAATGCCTAAAAGAAACTCGGAGACATAAAATATAATAACTAAGTAGATGTCCAATTCCTGGTTTTTAAATCTTAATCTAAAAAAGAGGTCTTGGGAGGTAATCATGGAAAACTATCAAATTAATTTTTTCTCCTCGTGTCTTATATTGCACTATTTTAATCTCTACCTATAAATTTTATGATGTATGTTTATATGACGAATGACACTAAATTTTAGTAAGTTTCCCTTTTTTCTTACGGAAGATGAACTAGAGAAATATTAAGTAAAGGATTTGCGCTAAAATGTATGCTATTTTGCAAAGGATTTGTTTTAATTAAAAATATTGTAATCCAATCAAATATCATCTTCTTTCGTTATGTGAGTCTTTTCCTGTTTACCATTCTGTGACTCGGGATTTAATTAAACTATTGAATTATTTAGCATAGGGTCTTTGTTTTGAATAGATGAATCTTCTGCCTATGTACCACAATGATTTAGTATTTAATTAAAAAATTGACATATTTACTAAGCATATGGTCATATTTAGCGTAGTGACTTTCTTTTCGTTTTTGAATATTCTCCCTGCGTGTCACTCTAATTTAGGATTCAGAAAAATATTGACATGTTTAGTGCAGTGTCTTTCTTTTCGTTAATGAATCCCCCCCCGTATGACATTTTAATTTGGAATTTAATTAACATATTGTCTTATTTACTCTTATTTACCATCGTGTCTTTGTTTTTAATATATATGAATCTTTTCCCTACGTGTCATATTGATTTAGGATTTAATTAAAAAAATTACATACTTACTAAAACATATATATGGTCATGTTTCGCATAGTGTCTTTCTTTTCGTTTTTGAATATTCTCCCTGTGTGTCACTCTAATTTAGGATTGAGTTAAAATATTGACGCGTTTAGTGGTGTCTTTCTTTTCGTCATGTGAATCCTCCCTGTGTGTCATTTTAATTTGGATTTTAATTAAAATATTGGCTTATTTAGCATCGTGTCTTATTTTTTAATATAAATGAATATTTTCCCTGTGTGCCATACTAATTTAGGATTTAATTAAAAAAATTTCATATTTACTATAGGTGGTCATGTTTAGCTTAGTGTCTTTCTTTTCGTTTTTGAATATTTTCCCTATCTGTCACTCTAATTTAGGATTGAGTTAAAATATTGAAATGTTTAGCGAAGTGGCTTTCTTTTCGCCACGTGAATTCCCCGGGGGCCATTTTAATTTGGAATTTAATGAAAATATTGGCTTATTTAGCATCGTGCTTTTGTTTTTTATGTATACGAATCTTTTCCCTGTGTGCCATACTGATTTAGGATTTAATTAAAAAAATTACATATTTACTAAAACATATATATGGTGATGTTTCGCATAGTGTCTTTCTTTTCGTTTTTGAATCTTCTCCCTGTGTGTCCCTCTAATTTAGTATTGAGTAAAAATATTGATATGTTTAGTGCAGTGTCTTTCTTTTCGCCACGTGAACTCCCCCTGTGTGCCATTTTAATTAGGAATTTAATTAAAATAGTGTCTTTGATTTATTTAGAATTGTGCCATTTTTTTAATATATATGTATCTTTTCCCTGTGCGCCATACTGATTTAGGAGTTAATTAAAAAATGTACATACTTAGCATATTCTTTTTATAATGTGATTCTTCTCCCTTTGTGCCATTCTACAAAAGTATTTAACTAAAATATTCACATATTTTAGCATAGTGTGTTTCTTTTCGTTTTTGAATCTTCTCCCTTTTTATCATTCTAATTTAGAATTTAATTAAAGTGTTGGCATGTTTAGCCTATTGCTTTTATTTACACTGTTTGAATCTTTTCTCTGTGCTGTACTGATGCGGGATTTAATTGATATCTATATAAATAAAATTAGACTTTTGTCTGTACATTTCTTGGAATTCAAAAATTTTGCGATTTCTATCCTTTTCAAGCACCCGGGAATCCGATGCGACACTCAAAAAAAAGTTTGTCTGTCTGTCATTCTGTCATTCTGTCCTGTCATTCTGTCATTCTGTCCGTGACGCTTTCTTTGTTTAAGCATTACGTAAAAACGACTGAAGCGAATGATATGAAATTTGGTGTCATGATAGTTGGTCACTCAACTTAAAACATAGGCGTCAAAGTTTTTAAAAATCTTGATTAGATTTTCAGATTTTGCGAAAATCGTTTCAAACTGCGTAAATTTGTGTTCAAGCATCACGCAAAAACGACTAAAGCGAATGATATGAAATTGGGTGTCATGATAGGTGGTCACTCAACTTAAAACATAGGCGTCGAATTAAAAAAAAATCTTGATTGGATTTTCAGATTTTGCGTAAATCGTTTCAAACTGCTTAAATTTGTGTTCAAGCATCACGTAAAAACGACTGAAGCGAATGATATGAAATTAGGTGTCATGATAGGTGGTCACTCAACTTAAAACATAGGCGTCAAATTTTTTAAAAATCTTGATTAGATTTTCAGATTTTGCGAAAATCGTTTCAAACTGCGTAAATTTGTGTTCAAGCATCACGCAAAAACGACTAAAGCGAATGATATGAAATTGGGTGTCATGATAGATGGTCACTCAACTTAAAACATAGGCGTCCAATTTTTAAAAAATTCTGATTGGATTTTGAAATTTTGCGAAAATCATTTCAAACTGCGTAAATATGGGTTCAAGCATCACGCAAAAACGACTGAAGCGAATGATATGAAATTGGGTGTCATGATAGGTGGTCACTCAACTTAAAACATAGGCGTCCAATTTTTAAAAAATCCTGATTGGATTTTGAGATTTTGCGAAAATCCTTTCAAACTGCGTAAATTTGTGTTCAAGCATCACGTAAAAACGACTGAAGCGAATGATATGGAATTGAGTGACATGATAGGTGGTCACTCAACTTAAAACATAGGCGTCGAATTAAAAAAAAATCTTGATTAGATTTTGAAATTTTGCGAAAATCATTTCAAACTGCGTAAATTTGTGTTCGCACATCACGTAATAACAGCAAAGGTGAAAAAATGATATTTGGTGAAATGATAGGTGGTCACTCACCTTAAACTATAAACATCTAATTAAAAAAAATCCATCAGATTTTGAGATTTTGTGAAAATCGTTTAAAACTCAGTGAATCTTTGTTCCCGTATTACGTAATAACGACTAAAGCGAATGATATGAAATTTGGTCATACGATAGATGGTTGCTCAACATAAATTATCGGAGTCCAATTTTTTAAACATTTTTATTAGATTTTGAGATTTTGTGAAAATTCTCTCAAAATACGTTTATATTTCTTCAAACATCACGTAATAACGACTAATACGAATGATACGAAATTGAGTGATATGATAGGTAGTTGGTAATCTTAATTTATAGGCGTTGAATTTTAAAAATATTTTGCTTACATTTTGAGATTTTTCGAAAATCGTTTTAAAATGCTGAAAATTTGTTCCGGCATCACGAAATAAAGACAGCAGGGAATGAAACGAATTTGGGTGACATGATACGTTGCCACTCAACTTAAATTCTAGGCTTCCAATTTTTCAAAAATGTTGATTAAATTTTGAGATTTTGCGAAAATTATTTCAATATGCGTAAATATTCGTTCGCGCATCACATAATTACGACTAAAGCGAATGAAATGATATTACTTAGTTACTCTCTAACCTGTAATATTTTAACAATACATGAAAATTATAACTTCGCTTTCTTTACTTTGGCAACATACTACATCCATTCTGTGTACTCCTACAATGCTGACGAAAGTTCTTGCTTTTTGGAAATTTTCATTCACTAACCCGTCGAGGACGGGTACTTCAGCTAGTACATATATATAAATCAAAATCTTACAGGAAATAATCTATATAAATAAAATTAGACTTTTGTCTGTACATTTCTTGGAATTCAAAAATTTTGCGATTTCTATCCGTTTCAAGCACCCGGGAATGCGATGCGACCCTCAAAAAAAAGTTTGTCTGTCTGTCATTCTGTCCGTGAAGCTTTTTCTGTTTAAGCATCACGTAAAAACGGCTGAAACGAATGATATGAAATTAGGTGTCATGATAGGTGGTCACTCAACTTAAAACATAGGCGTCGAATTAAAAAAAAATCTTGATTAGATTTTGAAATTTTGCGAAAATCATTTCAAACTGCGTAAATTTGTGTTCGCACATCACGTAATAACTGCAAAGGTGAAAAAATGATATTTGGTGAAATGATAGGTGGTCACTCACCTTAAACTATAAACATCTAATTTAAAAAAATCCATCAGATTTTGAGATTTTGTGAAAATCGTTTAAAACTCAGTGAAACTTTGTTCCCGTATTACGTAATAACGACTAAAGCGAATGATATGAAATTTGGTCACACGATAGATGGTTGCTCAACATAAATTATCGGAGTCCAATTTTTAAAACATTTTTATTAGATTTTGAGATTTTGTGAAAATTCTCTCAAAATACGTTTATATTTCTTCAAACATCACGTAATAACGACTAATACGAATGATACGAAATTGAGTGATATGATAGGTAGTTGGTAATCTTAATTTATAGGCGTTGAATTTTAAAAATATTTTGCTTACATTTTGAGATTTTTCGAAAATCGTTTTAAAATGCTGAAAATTTGTTCCGGCATCACGAAATAAAGACAGCAGGGAATGAAACGAATTTGGGTGACATGATACGTTGCCACTCAACTTAAATTCTAGGCTTCCAATTTTTCAAAAATGTTGATTAAATTTTGAGATTTTGCGAAAATTATTTCAATATGCGTAAATATTCGTTCGCGCATCACATAATTACGACTAAAGCGAATGAAATGATATTACTTAGTTACTCTCTAACCTGTAATATTTTAACAATAGATGAAAATTATAACTTCGCTTTCTTTACTTTGGCAACATACTACATCCATTCTGTGTACTCCTACAATGCTGACGAAAGTTCTTGCTTTTTGGAAATTTTCATTCACTAACCCGTCGAGGACGGGTACTTCAGCTAGTACATATATATAAATCAAAATCTTACAGGAAATAATCTATATAAATAAAATTAGACTTTTGTCTGTACATTTCTTGGAATTCAAAAATTTTGCGATTTCTATCCGTTTCAAGCACCCGGGAATGCGATGCGACCCTCAAAAAAAAGTTTGTCTGTCTGTCATTCTGTCCGTGAAGCTTTTTCTGTTTAAGCATCACGTAAAAACGGCTGAAACGAATGATATGAAATTAGGTGTCATGATAGGTGGTCACTCAACTTAAAACATAGGCGTCGAATTAAAAAAAAATCTTGATTGGATTTTGAGATTTTGCGAAAATCGTTTCAAACTGCGTAAATTTGTGTTCAAGCATCACGTAACAACGACTAAAGCGAATGATACGAAATTGGGAGTCATAATAGGTAGTCACTGAACTTAAAACATAGGAGTCCAATTTTTAAAAAATCTTGATTGGATTTTGAGATTTTGCGAAAATCCTGTCAAACTGCGTAAATTTGTGTTCGAGCATCACGTAAAAACGACTGAAGCGAATGATATGGAATTGAGTGACATGATAGGTGGTCACTCAACTTAAAACATAGGCGTCGAATTAAAAAAAAATCTTGATTAGATTTTGAAATTTTGCGAAAATCATTTCAAACTGCGTAAATTTGTGTTCGCACATCACGTAATAACTGCAAAGGTGAAAAAATGATATTTGGTGAAATGATAGGTGGTCACTCACCTTAAACTATAAACATCTAATTTAAAAAAATCCATCAGATTTTGAGATTTTGTGAAAATCGTTTAAAACTCAGTGAATCTTTGTTCCCGTATTACGTAATAACGACTAAAGCGAATGATATGAAATTTGGTCACACGATAGATGGTTGCTCAACATAAATTATCGGAGTCCAATTTTTAAAACATTTTTATTAGATTTTGAGATTTTGTGAAAATTCTCTCAAAATACGTTTATATTTCTTCAAACATCACGTAATAACGACTAATACGAATGATACGAAATTGAGTGATATGATAGGTAGTTGGTAATCTTAATTTACAGGCGTTGAATTTTAAAAATACTTTGCTTACATTTTGAGATTTTTCGAAAATCGTTTTAAAATGCTGAAAATTTGTTCCGGCATCACGAAATAAAGACAGCAGGGAATGAAACGAATTTGGGTGACATGATACGTTGCCACTCAACTTAAATTCTAGGCTTCCAATTTTTCAAAAATGTTGATTAAATTTTGAGATTTTGCGAAAATTATTTCAATATGCGTAAATATTCGTTCGCGCATCACATAATTACGACTAAAGCGAATGAAATGATATTACTTAGTTACTCTCTAACCTGTAATATTTTAACAATACATGAAAATTATAACTTCGCTTTCTTTACTTTGGCAACATACTACATCCATTCTGTGTACTCCTACAATGCTGACGAAAGTTCTTGCTTTTTGGAAATTTTCATTCACTAACCCGTCGAGGACGGGTACTTCAGCTAGTACATATATATAAATCAAAATCTTACAGGAAATAATCTATATAAATAAAATTAGACTTTTGTCTGTACATTTCTTGGAATTCAAAAATTTTGCGATTTCTATCCGTTTCAAGCACCCGGGAATGCGATGCGACCCTCAAAAAAAAGTTTGTCTGTCTGTCATTCTGTCCGTGAAGCTTTTTCTGTTTAAGCATCACGTAAAAACGGCTGAAACGAATGATATGAAATTAGGTGTCATGATAGGTGGTCACTCAACTTAAAACATAGGCGTCGAATTAAAAAAAAATCTTGATTGGATTTTGAGATTTTGCGAAAATCGTTTCAAACTGCGTAAATTTGTGTTCAAGCATCACGTAACAACGACTAAAGCGAATTATACGAAATTGGGAGTCATAATAGGTAGTCACTGAACTTAAAACATAGGAGTCCAATTTTTAAAAAATCTTGATTGGATTTTGAGATTTTGCGAAAATCCTGTCAAACTGCGTAAATTTGTGTTCGAGCATCACGTAAAAACGACTGAAGCGAATGATATGGAATTGAGTGACATGATAGGTGGTCACTCAACTTAAAACATAGGCGTCGAATTAAAAAAAAATCTTGATTAGATTTTGAAATTTTGCGAAAATCATTTCAAACTGCGTAAATTTGTGTTCGCACATCACGTAATAACTGCAAAGGTGAAAAAATGATATTTGGTGAAATGATAGGTGGTCACTCACCTTAAACTATAAACATCTAATTTAAAAAAATCCATCAGATTTTGAGATTTTGTGAAAATCGTTTAAAACTCAGTGAATCTTTGTTCCCGTATTACGTAATAACGACTAAAGCGAATGATATGAAATTTGGTCACACGATAGATGGTTGCTCAACATAAATTATCGGAGTCCAATTTTTTAAACACTTTTATTAGATTTTGAGATTTTGTGAAAATTCTCTCAAAATACGTTTATATTTCTTCAAACATCACGTAATAACGACTAATACGAATGATACGAAATTGAGTGATATGATAGGTAGTTGGTAATCTTAATTTACAGGCGTTGAATTTTAAAAATACTTTGCTTACATTTTGAGATTTTTCGAAAATCGTTTTAAAATGCTGAAAATTTGTTCCGGCATCACGAAATAAAGACAGCAGGGAATGAAACGAATTTGGGTGACATGATACGTTGCCACTCAACTTAAATTCTAGGCTTCCAATTTTTCAAAAATGTTGATTAAATTTTGAGATTTTGCGAAAATTATTTCAATATGCGTAAATATTCGTTCGCGCATCACATAATTACGACTAAAGCGAATGAAATGATATTACTTAGTTACTCTCTAACCTGTAATATTTTAACAATACATGAAAATTATAACTTCGCTTTCTTTACTTTGGCAACATACTACATCCATTCTGTGTACTCCTACAATGCTGACGAAAGTTCTTGCTTTTTGGAAATTTTCATTCACTAACCCGTCGAGGACGGGTACTTCAGCTAGTACATATATATAAATCAAAATCTTACAGGAAATAATCTATATAAATAAAATTAGACTTTTGTCTGTACATTTCTTGGAATTCAAAAATTTTGCGATTTCTATCCGTTTCAAGCACCCGGGAATGCGATGCGACCCTCAAAAAAAAGTTTGTCTGTCTGTCATTCTGTCCGTGAAGCTTTTTCTGTTTAAGCATCACGTAAAAACGGCTGAAACGAATGATATGAAATTAGGTGTCATGATAGGTGGTCACTCAACTTAAAACATAGGCGTCGAATTTTTAAAAAATCTTGATTGGATTTTGAGATTTTGCGAAAATCGTTTCAAACTGCGTAAATTTGTGTTCAAGCATCACGTAACAACGACTAAAGCGAATGATACGAAATTGGGAGTCATAATAGGTAGTCACTGAACTTAAAACATAGGAGTCCAATTTTTAAAAAATCTTGATTGGATTTTGAGATTTTGCGAAAATCCTGTCAAACTGCGTAAATTTGTGTTCGAGCATCACGTAAAAACGACTGAAGCGAATGATATGGAATTGAGTGACATGATAGGTGGTCACTCAACTTAAAACATAGGCGTCGAATTAAAAAAAAATCTTGATTAGATTTTGAAATTTTGCGAAAATCATTTCAAACTGCGTAAATTTGTGTTCGCACATCACGTAATAACTGCAAAGGTGAAAAAATGATATTTGGTGAAATGATAGGTGGTCACTCACCTTAAACTATAAACATCTAATTTAAAAAAATCCATCAGATTTTGAGATTTTGTGAAAATCGTTTAAAACTCAGTGAATCTTTGTTCCCGTATTACGTAATAACGACTAAAGCGAATGATATGAAATTTGGTCACACGATAGATGGTTGCTCAACATAAATTATCGGAGTCCAATTTTTTAAACATTTTTATTAGATTTTGAGATTTTGTGAAAATTCTCTCAAAATACGTTTATATTTCTTCAAACATCACGTAATAACGACTAATACGAATGATACGAAATTGAGTGATATGATAGGTAGTTGGTAATCTTAATTTACAGGCGTTGAATTTTAAAAATACTTTGCTTACATTTTGAGATTTTTCGAAAATCGTTTTAAAATGCTGAAAATTTGTTCCAGCATCACGAAATAAAGAACGGGAACGAAACGAAATGAAACGAAAGGAATGAAACGAAATTGGGTGACATGATAGGTTGTCACTCAACTTAAATTCTAGACTTCCAATTTTTCAAAGATGTTGATTAGATTTTGAGATTTTGCGAAAATTATTTCTATATTCGTAAATATTCGTTCGCGCATCCCATAATTACGACTAAAGCGAATGAAATGATATTACTTAGTGACTCTCTTAACCTGTAATATTTTAACAATACATAAAAATTATAACTTCGCTTTCTTTACTTTGGCAACATACTCCATCCATGCTGTGTACTCCTACAATGCTGACGAAAGTTCTTGCTTTTTGGAAATTTACATTCACTAACCCGTCAAGGACGGGTACTTCAGCTAGTATTTACATATTTAGCAAAGTTTCTTTCTTTTCAGTATGTGAATCTTTTCCCTCTATGATATTCCGATTAAGGAATACCATACACTAATGTTACACATACTAGCATACACCGATATTACAAACATTAATGTCAGATTCCACACATTATCTTTCTTTATAGATATCCTGTAGACACTAAACATTTCTTAATGCTAATATTTATTTTATTATCACACATTTTTGACACGAGCACGATTAATTATATTGAGAGTGTAATACAAATTCACTGGTGGCAACGTTCAAGCGATGGTATTTAAGAATAAGAAATTATTAGAATAAGAAAAGTACGTAGTGTGTTGTATAAAATTCAAGTTACGGTATATGTATGAATTAGTTCAAGTTAACGCTGTACGTTATGTTAGAAATAAATGTTTTGTTTTGTCTTTAATACGTTTACGTTAGTGTGTTGAGCTAACAATTCAGAAGCGGGATAAACTAATCCAGATTTTACGATAAGATAAGTACGAGAAGATAAGTTACGATAAGAAAATAGTATAAGTTCTATTTTTTTCAAGTGTACGTTTAAATACGAATTCGTTTTTGAATTAATTAAGAAATTCAACATGTCTCTGTTTGGAAAAGCAAAGAAGTGTGACTTAAAAGTATTAGCCGAAGAGTTAGGTGAACAAGTTAATGACGATCTCAAAATGAGTGATCTGAAAAAAATGATTTTGGCAAGTAAAGAGTATGACGAAAACTGCGCCAAGGAATGGTTAGCTACGATAATTAATGAGCGAAAAGATAGAGAAGAACTGGCTGAAAGAAAGCGCCAAGAAGAAATGACAGAAAAATTACGGCGAGAGGAAATGGAAGAACGTAAACGTACGGATGAGATGGAATTTGAACTCCAAAAATTACGTATCGAAATGGAAGGTAGAGCTGCAATTCCTGTCGCCAATCAAAATGGTACTAGTGTACAAGTGAAACCAAAATTGGAACTCCACCACTTGATGCAAAAATTTAATCCAGATGAAAGTGATATAGGCTTGTATTTAACAATGTTTGAACGCTTAGCCAAACAAGCAGATGCGCTTGAAAATACGTGGGTGAGTCATCTACTAGGATTGCTACCATATGATGTTGCCCAATTAATCGCCAGAGAATCAGATGAAATAGCAAGTGATTATAAAGAAGTTAAAAAGATATTGCTGCAACGATACAAGTTAACGCCAGAAAAGTTTCGCCAAAAATTTTTCACACATAGCAAGAATAGTGGATGCACGTGGAAAAACTTTGCATATGAGTTAAAAAGTTACTTTAATGAATGGATAAGCGGTGTTAAAGTTGATACCTTTGAGAAATTAAGTGATTTAATTATTGCAGATCAGATAAAACGCAAAGTAACACAAGAAATTAGAGATCATTTTATTGATGACTGGCCGAAATTAATATCGCCCGATCATTTAGTCGAAAAACTGGACGATTATGAAACTGTGAGATCAACTTTCAAGAACAAGCAACCACGTAAAGAAGGGCATTTCGAGAAAAAGAGTCGTTTCAAAGATGATTATGTTGTTTCGACCAACGAAAAGAAAAGGTTATACAGTGCAACTCATAATGAGAAAGGAGAGCCAAAATGCTTTAACTGCAATTTTTACGGACATATTTCTAAGGACTGCCCACAACCGAAAGTCGTCATAATCTGTCGTAGATGTGGAAAAACTGGACATAAAGCAAAGAGCTGTACGGCTAAGACTGAAAATAATAATTCAAACGAAAAAAGCTTGTCCGTTACTCACGTTGGAGGACGTCCAGATCAGTGTGCAAAATATTTAAAGGAAGCAAAAATAAATGACTGTGGAAAAGTTGAGGCTCTTGTAGATACAGGGAGTTCTTGTTGTCTGTTAAGGATTTCAGTCGCTCAAAAACTCGGATTGAGACCCAAACCTACTGTTAATGAACTATATGGTTTTGGAAACCAAATCACTCCTGTAGTAACTTCCATGGGAAAGATTGAAGCCGATATTGAAGTTGATAACGTAAAAGGTCAAAATATAAATATATACATTGTTCCTGATGACGCACAACCAGTTGATCTTTTAATTGGACGGTCATGGCTTGATCTTCCGTACATCGCCTATGCTAGAATTGGAAATACATTTCATATCGCGTATCATGAAGATGAGCCTTTTAGAAATTTATTAATTGATGAAAAAGTAAATCGCATTTCTCTCAGAACTCTTGAAACAACTACATTAGAGAAAAATACAATCAATCTTGTCAGTTCTCAGACCGATTTTATTGACAATGGACTAATTTTATTGGAAAACTCTGAAGTCGGTTATCTACTGGAAGTTAAAGATGGAAAAACGTATATACCTGTGATGAATACGGGAGATGAAAATGTTATGCTTCTTAAGGACCAGTGTGTTGGTAGAGCAAGCATGGTCGAGGATTTAAATGCTGAAGGTAGCGAAGAAGTTTCAAACGATCCACCTAATTTACGAGATATAAAAGAAAAGACCCCCATAACTTTGAATGAAATCAAGATTGACCAAACTATTGAAAGTGAGAAGAAGCAAGAACTACTTAATTTGTTGAATGACTATAGAGACTGTTTCGCACTGAATATTTCTGAGCTAGGATGCACAACAATAACAGAGATGGATATTAAGGAAATTCACGGATCAAAACCCATATGTATGAAGCCATATAAAACGAACGCCTCTCAAAGAGCTGCTATAAAAGAAATTGTGAAAGAGTGGAAGGAAAATGGAATTGTGTCGGAAACAAGATCTCCGTATGCAAGTCCTGTCATATTGGTAAAGAAGAAGACTGGCGAAAACAGATTGGTTGTTGATTATAGACGCCTTAATAATCAGACTGTAAAAGATAAATTCCCTTTACCTAAGATAGACGATTTGTTGGAGCAGTTACATGAATGTAGCTATTTTACTACACTGGACTTGGCACATGGATACTTACAAATACCTTTAACCGAAAAAGCAAAACTGAAAACAGCTTTTATAACACCAGATGAAACAGGACAGTTTGAAAGAATGATTTTTGGGTTAACAAATGCTCCGGCGGAATTTCAGCGTTTGATGTATCACGCATTAGGTCCATTATACAACAGGGGTGTATTATGCTATCTGGATGATATACTTATTCCAGCAAAAACTTGGAACGCTATGATCGATAAATTAACCGACGTATTTGAAGCATTGCGTTCCGCAAATTTAACTTTGAAATTACCTAAATGTGAATTTGGAAGGAAAGAGGTAGAATACTTAGGATTTGTTATCAATGAACGTGGGATCAAGCCTGGGTTCAGGAAAGTGGAAGCTATATCGAAGTTTCCTCAACCTAAAAACATACATGATGTACGAAGATTTCTTGGCTTGACATCTTTCTTTAGACGATTTATTCCGAATTATGCTACGAAGGCGAAGTTTCTGACTCAACTTACCAAGAAGAATGCACCTTTTAAATGGGAAAAGGGGCAAGAAGAATCATTCGACACTTTAAGACGTGAATTGACAAACAAACCAATCTTAGCCCTCTATAATCCTGAGGCAGAAACGGAAGTTCACTGTGATGCATGTACGGACGGAATAGCTGGCATGTTGTTTCAACGTGGAAACGATAACAATTTGCATCTGGTGTACTGCGTGAGTAAAAAGACCACAGAAACTGAGAATAAATACCATTCGAGTAAGCTTGAATTAATGGCAATTGTATGGACACTTGAACGACTAAGACAGTTTTTGTTGGGTATCAGTTTTACAGTAGTAACTGACTGTCAGGCCTTAGTTTATATGAATGCAAAAAAATCAAGTAACCCTCAAATTGCTCGTTGGAGTCTCCTCATTCAAGAATTCAATTTTGAAATTCGTCACAGGCCAGGTGTCAAAATGTCTCACATCGATGCTATCAGCAGAGCTCCAGTTTTGAACCCTACGGATACACTAGACTCCCTGATAGAAAACAAGCTTGAAGTATGCCTAACGTTGAGTATAGAAGACCAAGTTCTTATGATGCAGCAAGCAGATGAAACCTTAAAAGAATTAATAGAAATTCTCAAAAAAGATAAGGATGAAAGAAGTCCAGAAGAAAATAATAAAGTCGATCATTATATTCTCAAAGGAAATAGACTTTTTCGGGTAATCAAGGCAGATGGAAAGGAAAAACTCTTGTACGTTTTACCGAAAAGTATGAGGAAGAGTACGGTTGTAAAATTTCATGACCTCATGGGACATTTTGCAGTAGACAAAACGGTATCGAAGATCAAGGAACTATATTGGTTTCCATCAATGAAAAGATACGTTCGTCGACATATATCAATGTGCTTCGAATGCTTAGTCAATAAGGTACCAGGTAAGAGACAAGGTCTTCTCCATCCTATTCCAACTGGCCGCAGACCTTTCGCTACTATACACTTAGACCACCTTGGTCCATTTGTAACAAGTAGTAAGAGAAACAGGGAATTACTTGTAATTATTGATAACATGACGAGATTCGTACGCCTTTATCCTGTCAGAGACATTTCGACCAAGAATGTTCTAAAATCATTAAAGGACTTCATTCAAGATTTTGGATTACCAGATCGTTTAATTTCAGATCGAGGATCATGTTTCACCTCACACGAATTTAGAAAGTTCTGCGATGAAAATGGTATTATGCACACCTTAAATTCTACATCACATCCACAAGGGAATGGAATGTGTGAGAGAGTGAATAGAACGATTTTATCTACGATCATACCTTCTATCGAAAAGATCAATCAAAAGGATTGGGACAGCAAAATTAAGGATGTAGAAAGAAACTTGAACAATACGGTGAATAACACTCTTGGAAAAACCCCTTTTGAAATACTTCACGGATATGTACCACGATTTAAAGATGGAATATTGAGAATATTAGCTGATGAAAATGCTCAAGTTTGGAACGACCCAGAAAAACTACAATCCAAAGCTAAAGAAAAAATTAAGATGGAACAACAGAAAATGAAAGCACATTTTGATAAAAAGAAGTCTGGCACATTATTATTTGATAAAGGAGAAATAGTTGTGGTAAGAAGAAATCCAAAAGCAACCGGTGAGCCAACAAAAACTCAACAAAAGTACCGAGGACCAATGGTTGTGACAGAAGTACTACCTGGTGACACATATAGAATATCGCAGTTAGAAGGAAGCGACGGTCACCTATATGCAACAACAGCTCATATTAGTCAGCTAAAAGCCTGGAGGAGCTGGAATGACGATTGCAGTAGCTCGAGTGCAGATTCAGATGAGGAATCCGAAAGTCAGAGACCTAAACGAACTGTCCGAAAACCGTTGCGTTACGGCAATGAGAGTTCAACTGAGGACAGTTGAAATGCCAGGATGGCCGAATGTAGACACTAAACATTTCTTAATGCTAATATTTATTTTATTATCACACATTTTTGACACGAGCACGATTAATTATATTGAGAGTGTAATACAAATTCACTGGTGGCAACGTTTAAGCGATGGTATTTAAGAATAAGAAATTATTAGAATAAGAAAAGTACGTAGTGTGTTGTATAAAATTCAAGTTACGGTATATGTATGAATTAGTTCAAGTTAACGCTGTACGTTATGATAGAAATAAATGTTTTGTTTTGTCTTTAATACGTTTACGTTAGTGTGTTGAGCTAACAATCCCAACTAAAGTCATTTTATTTTTCTCCGCGCGGCTGTCTCTGTGAACTTAAAGGAGCCACGTGTAATTGAGACTCTTGTCCTCATTGCACTTAACTTGAAAAATATTTATCTTTTTAGCTGTTTTGTGCGCTTTTTTAAGAACTCGTTCTCTTGAACATAGTACGTGGTAACAAAACAAATTGAATCAGGTAAAAGCATTTTAAAGAAATTAATGCATGTGGCAGTAAGAAAATCCGAAACTGTTAAATTATTTACTTTAACTTGCATTCAAATTATTAATAACAACACCTAACAAGAAAATATTTCCATCAAGGGTTTAATTAACATTAGTACAATTTCAGTACAATTTAAAACTTTGTCTAAAAGTTACGTGAAATAATATAAAAGGTTTTAACTAAATATCTCGCTTAAATTAATTATGAAACAAAGTTAAATGCGCATTTCCTTTTCACACAAATATTTCTGTAATATGATTCTCAACATATTTCTTTAATTATGAATACCGTTGCACACAAAGGTTTTAAAGTAACGTTTGGAAGTTTTTGCTTGAGGACTTAATGGGCTGTCTAAATTAATCCTACGGGGATGTCCCTATAAATAATTATTTGAGTTTCCTGATTTAAGAACGAGAGTCCTTTATTACCTATTGTTGGAATTTAACTATAGCTTCTTATAAATAAAACCCTTAAAACTCTTTCTATAGGAAGAAAAGTCATCAAATCAAGTCTCCAAAAGCGAGAGACTGATTAGAAAAGCCAATATAAGAAAAATAATAGAAATATTTAGTTTCTTGCATTATATTTGGGGAATCAAGGGACAACTATATAAGAAATTACATCCCACTATTTTTTTTTTTTAATTACCGATGGAGACCACCAATGAATGCACTGCTGAATAAGTAAAAAAAATTGTCATGAAATGATCCAGACCGCGAAATTGACCAAATATATAAATAGGGAGAAATTCCTTACGCATCGATTTTTGAATTCATAAACTTTTGGAACTTCGTGTTTACAAATAACGTACGGTACATTTAATATATAAAGTGTGACGTATGCTGGGTTTCAAAAATCGACTATCACACTCTAGAAACGAATAGAAACGCTTTAGAGCGGAAGAGCATTTTTTGCTGATTTCACAAATTTCTTCCAAAATTCAAATTCCGATAAGAAGTTGTTTTCTCTCATTGAAATGATTGAAATACGCCAAATCTAAAATACATTTGAACTTCGTTAAGACGAAAATGCTTAACACTGAATTTCACTTAAGACTGAGGAAATTAATTTACCCGTCACGTCTTTCCTTTTGCTGTTTTATTCGTTAATACAAATTTCTGTCAATACGAAAAGATTTTTGTTATCCTACGACTTCGTCTTAACTAGTTCGATTGTACTAAGATAGTACTTACTTTTATAAAAGCAAGCCCCAAGTCGGCATACCAACGAAACTGAGAGATAGAGACCGACGAGTGTTGTCCAGAGAAATTCGGAAGAACCGCACCCAGCCGATGGCCCTCATCTTCGAGGAGTTTCAACAGGCATCCGGGAGTATTGTTTCAATGAATACCATCCGTAAGGAAGCACATCTGCTTGGATTTCATGGTCATGCTGCTGCCCATAAGACTTTGATCAGAAAGTCCAACCGAGCTGCTCGGTTAATGGGGTGCAAAGTACATCGAAATTGGACCGTAGATCAGTGGAAACGGGTTCTTTAGAGCGACGAATCAAGGTTCACCTTTTACCGTTCGGATGGCAGGGTCTGGGTCTGGGGTTTGCTTGAAGAACGTCTCCTGCCAGAATGCATTGTGCCAACAGTCAAGTTCGGCGGAGGTGGAATTATGGTATGGGGGTGTTTCTCCTGGTATGTACTGGGACCCTTGGTCCCCATTCATGGTAAGCTCAACGCCGATGCCTACTGCACTATTTTGCATTACAATGTGCTTCCTACGTTGTGGCAGTTTTACGGGTTGGACCCCTGTTACTTTCAGGACGACAATGCCAGTTTTCATGTTTCGAGGTTAACCAAGGCTTGGTATGGTGCCAATGGAGTGCATCGAATGGACTGACCTGCCCAGAGCCCAGACCTGAACCCTATCGAGAACCTCTGGAACGAGTTGGATCGCCGATTTAAGGGGTACACAACCCGTCCAAAATTGGTGAAGGAACTTCTATGTCTACTCCAAGCCGAGTGGAAACAATACCACTAGCTGTAATACAAAGATTTGTGGAAAGTATGCCCCGGAGGGTTCACGCTGTAATTGCCTCTTGTGGAGGCTCTACCAACTATTGATTTTGAATATATTTTTTTTTTCTATCGCAGGTGTCCAAATACTTATTAGTAGACAGTGTATACACGCCCGTTGCACATACTGAATTTATCAGAAATGAGCTTGAAAAAAAGTTTAAAAAATTTAACTGTTCACTTTGCAAGAATATTTTCAGCTTACTAAATTCCGCTGGTGATTTATATCATTGTGAACAGATAAAAGCCTGCACAAAAAAAATAAATAAGTAAGTAAGTAAAATGTTCAAGAGCATAATATATTTTTAATTTTCATTGCTCCGATTAGATATCCTTTTCTTTTACATAACTATCAAATAATCTCTAAAACTGCATAACTTACGTTCTCATATTCCTATACTGCAAGTCAAAAAAAAGTCCAAGGAATGTCTCCGAATGAATGTAGAACCAATCAAAATGTAAGTAGCTTACCTTAACAATATCGTATTGGGGGAAAAGCAGAAGAAAGGAAAGAAAAGAACATACATTTAATTGTGTCTTTTACAAAAGTTAAATAATCTGGTACCCTACTTATTTTTTTAATAAGCGAGTACTTACTGCTAATGTATCGTGAAATATTCACCTGAGTTAAAAGCAATCTAATTGTTATTTTCTCCGAAGGCAGTCAAATATTTTACTTCTTAGCATGCTCTTTTCTATTTTAAGAATATTTTATTAAAGTAAGAAACTAAAAGTGGAGAGTTATATTATCGTTCACCAGTAATTGTTTTTTTTTTTTTTGTTCCCTCTTTAGGAGGAGTAAAAGAGCGTTTTATTAAAATATAATTTCCTTTTCTGTTGTGCGTGTATGAATCTTTTTACGTATTGAATGCCTTTGTATTCTTTAAAAAAATGAGGAATTTCTCTTCGTGAAAAGTTCTTTTAGAATATTCTTGCTTTAATTATTAATTTCAATGAATAGACATACAGTTTTCTTAAAGGAAGCTGACTTGAAAAAGAATGCAGTTAAAAGAGATGCACTTGGCGTTTATCGTATTTACAACACTTTATTCAGTTATAATGATTTCCATGAGGATACACATGTTCCAGATTGAAAGAATAAACATAAGTTTGCCTTCTTCTCTCTTAATTCCAAGAACTAATATTGGGTTGGTCAAGAAATTCATTCCTTTTATTGTCATGAGATGGAAATTTTGGCAACAATCGAGCATAAAATACTTTATTTATTATCCAATCGTAATGCAATTTTAAAAAATTGATATGGTGTTGCTTTATTAGGAAAAATAGTAAATCAGAGTTTATCTAAGATATAAGTAATTCAAGAAAATATTAAAATATGCTAATCAGTCCTATTATCTAAAACAGTTTTATGAATATTAAATTTTGTTGAGTCCTGATGAAATTTAATAAAACGATTCTTCATAAGTGTTAAAATAATCTTAGTTCTGGTTTAATCAGAGTTATTTTTTTAACTTTTTTTGTGTGTAAGTGTTTTTCTATTTGAAATTGTGCTGAAAATTACATTTGCTAAAATATTTTTTAGAAAGAACAAACTTTGTTTGGACCAACTCAACTTGAAAGTGATCAAATAAAAAGACTAATTTAAAACAATCAACATTATACTACAAGTAAGATACCAGTGAATATCGATTTATTCAAATAAAGCGTTGCAAATCGTTTACATTCAGAATTTGTAAAAATATAAACGAATAGCCCAAGTATTGGAAGAACAGCCAAATAGACAATAACGGGTCTCTAACTTGAGACGAAAGTAGGCTCAAGTTTTCTCATGCTCGCAGCTAAGTCTTACATGTTCAGAGAATTTCTATCCTAAAATCATCCACTGGTCAGCATCAACTGTAAATCTTTGCAAGATATTTTTTTCAATGCCGGACCACTGCCTTGGACGCATTGGCCGCTAGTAAGGTTTGAGTTGTCGGTCTCTTTATTATGGGGGCACTTAGCAGGGGGACTAACGTCAACCCCCATGAAGGGACGGACACAATGACAGCCACGCCCAGTCGGGGATCGAACCCCGAAACCGTAGTACGATGCGTTACCCACCATACAATCTGGTCGGTATCTTTGCAAGATATTTCCAACTAGAATTGTTAGAATTTATAAATAGTTTTATCTAGCTCTATTCGTTTACAGAATAGCACTTTCAAGATTTTGAGGTCATAACGCCTGTCCCGTATCAAAATCATACTTCAGTTTGTGCTTGCGAAACGTATAAAAAAATATTCATGCTGAACTTTCATGAAATGATGCATTTTGATCTTCCCTGACTTATGGTGAATCAAGAAGGGCACATTGCGATTGGTGAACAAACATGAAAACCTTTGTGTGAATCATTACAAAAATGCGAACAGTCCAGTTCTTGAAATAACTGAAAGAGACATACTCTTAGCCCAGCTTAAGCGTTCTCGTGAAAGCAAACACGCATGCGCTAACTGAACGAGTCCAATGGCAAAATCAGGGTAAGGATACAAGGAAGAGGGGGTGTTTATAAACTGTGCTGAGTTTCGGAATCAAAGGAAAACGATCGACACAAATGAGCAATTTTTCTGACCTTCTTAAATTCCATCTACACACTGTTTGGTATTTTAGATACGAGGAAATTAATAAAATCTTTTAATACTTAAAAATCTCTTTTCTTCACTTTAGATCTTAGCCCAGCGCAATTATCTCATCTGCTCATCTTTCTACCCATAAGCCCCTGCTGCGTTTGAATTCTTCCTTCGCAGCGGATCTCACTTAACGTGGGGGGGACAGCTTTTACATATCACTGTAGTTGTCCTGTATGTGATAATTGTAATTATGAAACAGTCATTTTTATGTGCTCAGCAAGATAAATCATTATTAAATGCTATAAGTACAGAATCAGTCCAAGTATTTCTAATACTTGCCGTTCATACACTGCATGGTACTTCTATACTTTTATGTCGATGTAAAAATATAGAAATCTATGCTCATTGTTTTGCCGGAGAGCTTGTGACAGTTAATGATGGTCATGAATGAATGAAACTATTCGAGTAAGTCGATTGCAAAATGCATTTGAGAAAATCTATTTTTAAAAATCCATTCGAACGCTCAGCACATATCATTCGAATGGCATACTTGGCATTCGAAATCTCGAATAGAAATCACGAATACTATTGGAATAGTGAAACTGCGAATGATATTTGAATTGTAAAAATCGCGATTATTCACATTCGGTTAATCGATTATTGATTGTATTCGAATAGTAGTAATCGATTATAGAAATAATTTTGAATAGCACATCACCAGCTTCAGTATACGCTAATAGACATTTTTTGCATATAATTTCTTCCTACGTTAACGCGAACGCTATTCGCTTTTTCGGAGTTTCCAGCCAATCTTGAAGCTTATTTTGTACGTGCGCATGCGCTGTACTGTCCAATGGCACTTAACGTTAGCGTTACTGTGAATGAAACCGCTATGCAGAAACTCCCTAATAACATATTTCCGCTTCGTGGCAGTGGATGTATGCTTACGTAAGTTTAAGTCAGAAAAACTGACGTACAGAAATTCGTAGTAGTAAATTAAAAACAAAACAAAAATAAGTCTGTAAATATCTATTAAAGAGTTAGCAACGATTATCGTTCGCCAGTAAAAGATTATTAGACTTTTTCATTAATTTAGCCACTTCTAGACCATATCTGAATTATTTGCGAGTCCCGATTTATTTCTTTTCATTTATCCAATCATTCCTTGCAAGGTTTTCAACATTACAACAAATTTTACATTTCCACACGATCAATTAATCTTTAAAAAACGACATTGCTTTGCTGATGCTCGTTCGGGCAGAAAATAATTAAAACTCGTAATGTGTGATTAATATGAAATCTAAAATTAACTGCTTAATCTAAAATGGTTGTTTTATGGGCAGATTAATTATGCATGCTCCCGGAATCTGATGATACGAATCTGGAAAAATCGAATCAGCAATGTGATTCGAGGCAGCACCTGAAGGCCACATTATGTCGGGTATAAAAATGATCCGTTCGGCTCGAAGCTCCCTAATTATCAGTACATAATTTCAAATTCTGATCAATCATTCAGTTTATCATGCAGGGAGGTATTAATGGATTTCTGAGGCGATTATTGATTTCCGATTAGCATGAATATCATTATTTAATTATTTCATGTCATTACATTGTTATTTGTGGAGTTGGAATTTGTTAGTTTTTTCTTTTCCCCTAATTTTATGCTTGTAACGGAGTTTATTTAATGACAGACAGAGATGTTAATGCTAGATTTTTGTTTGTTTGTTTGCTTGAGCAGAATTATAAAGATTTGTTTTAGTGCTAAAAGTTTAAATAATAGAAAAATCAATTAAAAGTACTTTTTGTGCATGATTACTTGTTCTAGTTATTTTCAGAAATCGCAATATGATTTAGATGTTATTAATAGCGACTAAGAAATAAAATTTGTTGTAATGGACAAAGGAAATGGATATGGTTTTTTTTAATGACTTCAAGTCTCAGTAGTCAATAAACTAAAAACAATTGAAATTTTTATATAACAATGGAGGAGGAATAGGTGGTGAGAGCAATTGTAACTCTGAACTGAGAAACAAGCATATAAGCCACGTGACGTATGGAAATAGAACTACAAAGAGAATTTCATTATTTCACTCGTCCCTCGTTTTCTTTCTAGAGGGAAAAAAGTGCTTGATTTTGCTAAAAAGATGCCGATAAACAGACAAATCCATTATTTTTTTCCCCGTGATGCTATTATTTTAGCTTTCCTCAAAAAGCACAACTGGGACGGTCGCTCCACGTAATTCTCCTCTATGGGTACAATAGAGAAGTTTCTATACTTCTGTTCTATGTGAAATTACCCCTATCGACTGAATCTTCCCTCACAAAATTACTCTTTCCCTTTAAAAATTACACTTTCTGACAAATGATTTCGCTGTGAAAAGACAACCGTTTCAAGATACCGAATTGAAGAATAAAGATTCGTACTAAACATGAGCTAACCAATAGCAAAACCCTTTCAGATCGCTTAAAGCAACGGTATAAAGATTTTAAAAGAAAATAAGATTTAAAATAGTCGTAAATTAATCGGTACACGGAGGGAATGCTAAGATCACTCTATTGTTGATAGAAACTTATTAATAAGTAACCTATATAAATTTTAGCCAAAGTAATAGTAAATGAAATAAGAAAATGAAAAAGCGTGCACACACATATGCAAATACAAGTATCTAAATCCGAGGTACGATAAGCTCATTTTAGAGCAATATCTAACAGAAATGGGGGAATTCGGAGCATGTTATATCAATCTCATTGCATCTCTCTCCAGTATTAATTGTCAATCATTCTGAACTGTTACAGTAATGCGGGTGCCGCATTATCGCTGCCATATTGCGCATGCAGCATAACGAATAGTAGGATGAAGCGGTTTCTGGAGCTAATAATTTTGGCTTAATCTGAATTTGAAACCCATAGTACTATTAATTGCTCTCTCGTTATAGGATATAATTAACTCGGAGAAACTATTAATAGGAAGTAGAGTTTTAGTGTGCATTCGATGCCGTTTCAGGCTGACTTCAGATTAAAGAAAAAATTTTGGTATTTTTGAGCAATATATATACATACATATTACAGGTTAGGAAAGCTCTAGATTTTTCCGTCAGACTTCAATAAATTGATATTGTATCATTAATAATGGAAATTAAAAAATTAAATTAAAAATTTTTGGCTTCATCTTAATTTGAAGACATATTGCCTGAGACAATAGATTTTTAAATTTAAAACATTTTTGCCACTGGAAGTATAGGGGAGAGTTCCCCAAAACGGGATATTGAGCCTCGGAGCTTGACTGATGGTGCCATCTTGCGGGAGACAGGCTAAACTGTTTCCTGACCACCATGACAGCATTCTCAGCTGTTCTCTCAACGCTAGCCACGTGTTTCGCAAAGAAATATTTTTTCAAAGTTTTCAAGCAAGATTTTTTCTTACTTTGCACTTTTTTCGACTGCAGAAAAACTATCCTTGTGCTTCTCCGTCCTTCGGAACAATTCCGCTAAGTACTGTATTTTGTTCATAGCTCTTTTAACAACAATTTCATGTATTTAAATATTGCTAGTGAGTGATGGTTCAGGGGTCAGCCATTTATGTTGTCAAAAGCATCACGGTCGGGCAAAACGGGACACTTTTGGGGTGCCCAAAACGGGATACAATTTTGATGTGTCCCGTTTTACCCGACCATTTCCATTAATGTTTTGGCAATGTGTTTAAGCTATTTTAATTGAAATAAGTAATGAATTAAAATATGTATAATAAATTACAACAATTTATTTTAATTTAAATAATTATATTTTCGAAATAAAATAATTTGGAGGGATTATTATCTACGAAGTAGGAAAGATGTTCAATGCAGAATTTCAACGAGCAGCTCTTGTCCAAACTGCTGTGAATGGGTTCAGGAAAACAGGCATTTTCCCATATAACCCAGATGTCTTTCCTGAATATCTCTTCACTCCTTCTCTTCCAACAGATCACCCGTTGCCGGATGCTCAGAACAGGACGTCCCAACAACCATTAAATCTGCAACAAAACGAGGCCAGATCCGAAGGATCTTCAAGTTCAGTCATGCATCTAAGAGTTTGCAGTCATCACAACCACTGGAGACAATATTGAATGAATCACCTAGTGATGGGGGCACCGATAACACTAGCACAAACGCAGGACTTATCCAACCGTCCACTTCAACAGGAAACAAAGGACTTGGGCTATACTATCGTCCTTCACTGCCATTTTCTATATCACCCAAAGAAATTCTACCTCCACCACGAGTGACTAGACCAAGACCTCAAAATAAACACGATAGTAGAAGAGGGAAAACCGCAATTATAACAGGAAGCCCATATAAAATTGAGTTGAAAGAAGAAGATCGTGAAAGAACTCAAAAGGGCTGCCAGAACAAGTCTCTTGAATATTCCGAAGACAAAACAAACGAGGCATAAAAGAAAACCAAGTGGAGATGCAAAACAGGCAGATAAAGTTTTAAAATGTTACTCTGAACCTGAAGAAAAAATCACAATCATAATTTGCAAAAATCGAAGAAAATGGTCTTAACATAAGAAAACCTAAAAAAAAATCATCAGTTAGCCAAGGTTGGACGTCGTCGTCTTTAGAAGATGAAGCTGAAAAAGATGAAGCATGTATTTTCTACAACGCTCTGTATCTTGAAGCGAAATCTGGAGAATTCTGGATACAATGCTCGAGCTGCCAGGGATGTGCCCACGAAGCCTGTTCCAAAGCAGAAGAAGAAGACGACACATTTTTATGCGATTTCTGTATTATGTAATTTTTCAAATTTACAATTAAAAAGTTTCTTCCTATAAAAACGTAGCATATTTTGGTTCTAAAAACTAAATCAAAAGTAAAATCAGCAAAAACCTAATAACATACAAATCCCTATCCCTTTTTACCCACCCTTGGTAGGGTAAAACGGGATCGTGTAAGACTTTGTGAAACCAGTATTTTTCACATAAATATTATCGAACAAATGTGACAAAGGTATTTTAAGTAGTTGAAAAGGTGTATACTTTTAAATGACGTCTTACTTTGGAATGTTCCTTGTACACAATAAGAAATAAAGCGAAGAATAGATAAGCTATCCCGTTTTGGGGTACTTTCCCCTAACTGTTTTTGGAAGCTGAACAGGAATTAGCCATTGGGCCAATTGTAGCACTCGACGCTTTGTATATTTAATAATGATATTTTAAATTTGTGTAACTGACTTTGATGGTAAATCTTGTGCTAATTAAAAACAGCGCATTACTAACTGATTTTAAATCTTATTTAATTAACTATTTTCTTTCAGAACGACGCCACACGTTCCTAATATATATTAATTATAATTTTGATCCGAGGGAAGCTCTTACAAATTTTTATAAACTTTTCCCTTTTATGAACATTGCTTCAATTAAGATATGCGTTAATAAGTCGTTTACACTTCATTTTGTAAACAAAGTTAAGGCGCTCAAATAAATTTGAAGCTTGTTAAGTTGTTGACATTGATGGCGAAAGGGAAATTGAGTTAAATTATTCATCACTAATTAACATAGTTTCGATATTTAGAAAATATTTCAGTAATATATAGTCATAAGACACCAAATAATTAGAACAGAAGCAATAGGGAGATGCAATTATTTTCTGTCTATTATGTATAAAAGATTTTACTTTTAAATTCTAGTCTAAGTCACTTTTGTTGCTTCACAGATTTTGTTGGTAACAGATTCTGAAATTCAGGTGGGTTTGAATGCATTAAAGATTTTTTAAACGTGTTTCACCAAAATTGAATATCTCGTGAGATATGACATACATAAAAATGCCTCTGAAGCTTCAGAGAAAGTGAATTTTATTATTTATGAAATATCAGTTTGATTACATATTACAAGATAAAAGAGAACAAAGGAAGGGAAGTGGGTACTATTGCGTAGGTTTGCCAAGGAGTGCAAAATGCAAACAACTTCCGTATTTAAACAAATGAAGCCACGTGGTTTACACAGGAAAAGCTCCGCCTCCTTCTCGCTTCTTTTTCAATCAAAAACAGCTTATATGATCACTTCTGCACAGGAGATGAGGCTCGGACTTATCCTCAGTGAGTCTCAAGACTATAAAAACATAACATGAAGAAAAGGGGTGCCTGTATTCATGTATAAATCGACAGCAAATGATACATAGAGTAAGAATGTCCTGTTTTTAAGCGAACAAAAACCGAACTCTCTTTTACTATCCCTTTATACATACTCCCTCCAAAAACAGTATTCGAGTAAGAGATAACTTTCCTATTTTAGATTTGCGAATAATAATTGAATTTTTGAAAAACGCACAACTTGACAGAAATATGGAAAGTCATATTTATACATCGACTAATTCATATTCTTTGATAAATAATTTTTAATATACGAAACCAACGTAGGAAATTTATCTCTTACTCGAATTGTGGTTTTAGAGGGTGTACATGCGTGTATATATATGTATGTATCCATTAAAACTTTTATAGTCATGAAGTCATTAACAGAAAATGAAAAACTATTTACATTATTGTTCAAATAAATCAGAAATTTACAATACTTTAACAATTCTTCAGAAAACTTTTTTTTTTCTAAATGGCTCTGCCTTGGGAGCATTGGCCACTACTAAAGCCGGAGTAGTTGGTCACTTTATTATGGAGGCACCTAGTAGGTGGACCAGCGTTGCCTCCTATAAAGGGACGGACACAATGACAGCCACGCCCAGTCTGTGACCGCCCAGAGTTGAACCCGAAACTGTAGTACGGTGCTTTGTCCACCATACAATCTGGTCGGTTACGAAATAGTTTCTCTTTTCCATAACGATGATAATTAATTCCAGTTAATAATAATTAGTCGCGATATTATAAATATGTAATTTATTTGCTTAGAAACTTTCACCCTCATTTGCATCTTCAGCCTTTTCTTAGATTTAAATATTTAGACATAGCTCGGGATATATTAACGTAGTATTTCTTATAATTTAGTTAGTTGTAAGGTGCCCATTGAAATCTGATGAATATGACGCTGAATTTCAATAAATATTTATTAACACGTTATACTGCATTGTACTCAGCAGTACTGTAACAAATCTACTAACCAATTATTTATACCATCTAGATTCGTTTCTCCCCTTAAATTCTCAGTTAATGTATTTCGTGAAAACTATCAGACTGGGCCATCTCGAGGAGTTATTTAGTTGCGTTGTGGGATTAAGGCCAATTATCTTCACTAGGGATCTAGGCCTATGGGTGGGGTGCCCTGCCCTCCGCGGGGGGTCTTTCTAAGGGACCCTAACCTGTATTTACTCTTAAGTTTCGGAGGAAACCACGGGAAAACTCCGAACGGTTAGGTCGGCGGACACGACCTGGTTTTGAACCAGGCACCTTCCGTCTTTCAGTTCAGTACGCTATGCACCATGCCACTGGTCGGACTGGGAGTTATTTAGAATTTCACAAATTGAGAATATGGCGTAAAGTTTATGGTAGCGTTCAGTCCTTGATCATCGCACGGGCAGTTGGGGCACGTGCCCTGGGCTCAGGTACACAAATAGTTCGTAAAATTGTGTGTAAAGCCAGAAAATTGAGGGGCATAAAAATTATGCGAGATATACGTGAAATGACACTTCGGATTAATCAAGAATAACGATCACAATCACGAAGTACATTTAATGTGGACGAATACATTTACAATTACAAACAAACACTTAAAACAAAAAAAATCATGTTCGTGAAAATCAGTCCGTCTTAAAATAAAACAAAGCTGCGTCCTTCAAAGTTACATCTAAAGTCCATCATGAAACACAACACACGGCATTCGATTCTTTTCCTCTTTTTCTCGTCGTCCCCCGAGTTGAGTAGTCGCGCGGCTGTTGGCAGCGCAGAGGGTTCTGGGAGCTGCTGCTGACGTCATTCCCACAACGCGAGAGGCATGGAGATCTGAGGGGATTCACACTCGGGCATCCTGGCTGGGCAGGTCCTCCTGGCAACGTGGATCAGCCCTATAAGCACAATCTGCACCTGAAAGTAGAAAAACAAAAAGGAGAAAGAAAAGTATCATGGTAAATCAATTTCGTGCCATTAAAATGCGTCTTTGGCCGTCTTCTAAACTGAACCACTGAAGTGTCTTTTTGAGTCCAGAATCCGATTGAGAATCGATCTAGTACAATGTCCAGTTGCCAGGGAAATTACCACGGGTTGAGGAAAGTCACTAAGTTGGCCATTTTTTCATGAGATCGGCCGCTGTAGACGTTAAGTTTGGGCCGTCATGCTGACCAATTTTTTTCACATTATATCTTTCGTTTGGTCGCACCTTCACAATCTCGTAGGGACCGTGAAATTTGGGTCGTAGTTTAGTGCCTGTTCCGAATTGAGTTTTCTGGATTGCCACTGCATTCTGGATTTCGGGAACATCAACCAACTTCATTGGTTGATATTCCCATTACACTTCATTGTGTAATAAAATTAAAAACAAAACTCACCGTTTGGTAGTTGAGAACAAAAAAATTGTCACTTGAGAAGTAAGCCACCATAGAATATTCAGTCCAGCAACGTCGGAGATGATACTTCGCGTATTCCACAGTTCATAAAAAGTTTCTTTTTTTAAGTTCAATAAAATTACATAACTTCGCAAAATCTAGGGGTTTTATCTTTGATACGGAAGGCGCGAGCCCCCATATGAAATGACACTTCGGATTAATCAAGAATAACGATCACAATCACGAAGTACATTTAATGCGGACGAATACATTTACAATTACAAATATGTGCAAATATGTTCGTGACAATTATTACAAATATGTACAATATTACAAGTATGTTCGTGAAAATCAGTCCGTCTTAAAATAAAACAAAGTTACGTCCTTCAAAGTTACATCTAAAGTCCATCATGAAACACAACACATTCGATTCTTTTCCTCTTTTACTCGTCGTCCCCCGAGTTGAGTAGTCGCGCGGCTGTTGGCAGCGCAGAGGGTTCTGGGAGCTGCTGCTAACGTCATTCCCGCAACGCGAGAGGCATGGAGATCTGAGGGTATTCACATATATACAGGGCCATAAAATTTGAAAAGTGCCGTGGGCAGAAAAATTTTGGGGAGGCCCTGGTAGTGTTTATGAACCTCACGTAATTTTTAATTTATGACGTCACATTTTTGACTGCTAATTTCGGGTAGTTAAGTCAGTTCATCTGCTTATTTAAACTCACCGTTAAGAATTTCTTTACATAGTACCGTTAGGCTAACCCAATAAGATGTTAATAGATCGACGTTGCAGTGGTCAGCTTTGCGCTCCACTGGATGTGTCAGGCCCTGAAGTTTCCAAAGTCTTCTTTTGCTCTGAAATGCAGAGCTTGATTCTAATCCACTTACTGCCCGTATCTTAACATGCATTAGTTGGCACGAAAGCCAATTTTACTCCAGTCCTGAGAGAGGGTTTTTGTTATTTTAAACCTTGCTTGTAATGGACTTGATCTAGATGAGGGGTGGCCACATTTGACGAAATGTACGCAAGTGGCAATTTGATGCAAGTGGCAAATTGCACCATTGTGCCTTAGGGTGGTGCGAAAAACAATTTTTTTTGAACGTCACCATGTTGCGATTTTGATAGTAAACTTAAACCCTGAAATTTGGATGATATTGTTTAATATGTTAGGCCTCCTCAAGATCTACGAATTTTGGAAATTATAGGAAAAAATGCTTTAAAATGAACTGCTCTTTCCATTAAAAAAATAATAAAAATATGAAATGTCACCAGGTTATTTATTTGCACTTTTGAGTATATAAACATTTGAAAAAAGCTAGCCAATGTAAAAGTAATTCTTAGGCATCCCTTAATTCCTTGAAGTTGAGCGTTTCTCACTGAAAATGGTACGCGAAGATATGTAAATAGAGGAGATACTAGTCTTACCTTCTCCTGTAAGGAGTAGGTTATTTCACTCAGAAATCGGACTTTTTTTCAAAACATGGCATTAGCTTCCTATCGAATGTTTTTGCTCGGATGAAACCATCTCTTGCATGGAGGCAACACACATGAAGAGCAGATTCTGTCACAATCCTATTCATCCTCTCAACTGCTTGGGAATAGCAGGGTATTTTTAGAAATTTGTCGCAAGAACTTGGATGTTTATCTTACTTCAGTAATTCCTGTATCGCACTATTTGTCCATTTCTTTGTGATGGGAGGCTTAGTCCCAACACATTCTTGCCAATGGAAAAGGTCAATGTAGTCATTGCTTTCGAAATTCACCTTTGGAATCTGAAACCTTCAAATGCTCATTGTTTGTTCCGAAGATTTTCTAGCCTTTATGATATGCTGAATGGCAAGCTGGTGGACAGATATTCTGTCGTCGAATAACATTGCAGCGAGTACATTTTCTGCACGAGCAAAATACGCGTTGTTTTGAACAACATTATTCATTATACCCTTTAAATTATCTGGGAGATACTGAAATCGAGATATCAAATATTGCAAATTCTTTGGGCCATCCTGAAAGGCACTGCTACACTTGATTCTGAATCATGTTAACTTATTGTATTAGAAACTTTCTTTACGAATGTTTCTAATACAATAAGTTGTGGTGTTGGATAAGATGTTCCAAAATACAAACGCAAAATGCGAAAGTTTTCCAGGGTCTCTATTTGCTAAATCTTGTGGGCAATAACCAGAGGAAATAGCCTTACAAATTTCCCACAAATAACGTTGTTCCGTGCTAAGATCTCCAAAGTCAATATCGGACTCAAACGAATTCAATTTCCTAGAACTTAATGATAGGAAAGTTAGTGCATGTCTTCAGGAACTTACCAATCAATCCACTGAATGTGCTTGGTCTTGATTTTTCCCGTAGACTGCACCTGTAAGATGGCATAAAGGCAGTTTGTTAAAATAAAATTGACATATTTGTCCAATGCACGGGAGAATTGAGCTTTTTTTCAAAATTACACGTGCATTTACACCGGTATTAGTCACTTCCAACAAAGGCTAATTATGATAAAGCAAAAGCTTTGTCATTTGATAAGCTGAAGATACCATCGGAAATGTCCTTTGAACTCTTACTCTTCGGTGCAAAATTTCCCAAATAGCCAGAACCGGGTTCTTCAACTAGTGTAATATCCTCCTCCGATACTTTTCTCTTATGCCACTTGCTATCATCCATTTTCGTAATTGTAAAAGTTTTATCCCTTCTTCCGTCAAAAAAGAAAGCTATGATGTTCACTTACATCAGGAAGCAAAGCTGACGCAAGATCGGCTGCAGCTCGATCACTGACGCTTCGCCTATCACACTTTCTGGAAAACAGATAATTTTATTAGAGACTTAGGTTTGAAAATCAGCTGAGAGCGCTAGAATGAAATCAGGATCTTTCTGGGATAGAATGAAAAGGGGAGGTGGGAGGAGTAATAATTTAAAGAAGCATGCAAGCTGAAAATCAGGACGATGTTTACAAAAGTATGTGAGAGGGTGAGATTTGTTTATATCAAGCTCATGTTGGTAATGATGTGGATGTAGACAAGTTTGTTTATCCAAGTTATCGAGCTATTTTTGGAGTAAAAATGGCAAACTTTAAGGGATTTGGAGAGTCCTAAGAATTAATTTTACAGTGGCTAGCTTTTTACTAATGTTTATATACTGAAAAGTGCAAATAAATAACCTGGTGACATTTCATAATTTCTTTTTTCTTTAATGAAAAGAGCAGTTGATTTTAAAGCATTTTTTCCTATAATTTCCAAAATTCGTGTATCTTGAGGAGGCCTAACATATTAAACAATTTCATCCAAATTTCAGGGTTTAGTTTACTATCAAAATCGCAACTATTGCGCATGATGACGTTTTGAATTTCAAAGAAAATTGTTTTTCGCACCACAATATTGTGCCTACTTGAGACAGATTGAAGACTTGTTAAATAATACAGTGGTCGTAAATTTCTTATTTCTAATAATTTATGATTACATTTCAAAAAGAAGCATTTGTACACACCAAAGTTACAATGTCAACAAAGATCGAAGCATCTCTGATCACCTACCCAATATCCGAAAAATTAAGTCAAGACAATCATCTTCATCAGAAAAAGCATTTCAATATTATATTTGCATGCTACTAATTTTTCTCCTTTAATATGAATCCTATCCGTATTCATATTTCCCCAAATCTACCAGTGAGTGTAAGGAAGTGAGTTGTACGGCGTATCTGAACTAGTCTTTTGAAAAAACTGGCGCATTGTATGCAAAAGGTTGGCCACAAAGGAGACTACTTGAACTTTAAAAAATGAATGAATAAATAAAATCCATGACTAGTTTAAATTATTTTCAACATTTGATTTTGATAAAACTGTTTATTCAAATTAAGTGTTGAAAATTTTCACAGCGCATTTTTTTTATTTCTTAAAATATAAAGCATGGCATGCCGAAAATTTTGGTTCATGATTTGTGAAAAGTTTATTTGGAAGAAAAATTAATTTGACTGTGGCTAGCCACTATGTATTGCTTTAATTTCCATTTGACAAAAATAAGAAAAAAAAATTGACTGACCTTATTTATAAGCACGTTGTATGTAAAATATTAATGGAACTCAAAACCTTTCAAATCGAGAGAAAAGCATAAATTTTTCAAATTTTTACCTAAAATACAGTATGGCATGTCTAGAACAATCCAGCGAAATTTTGAAAGAATCTGATCAATATAAATGCAGTAAAAAAGTCTTCTAAGTATTTTAACTATACTAACGGCCTATTAAATGAGACTCCATTAAACTGAGATTTCTCAGCTTTAATTTTTAACAAAATCTCTGTGTTTAAAGGGAGAAGCTTTGAGTAAACATTAGCATTTCTTGAAGTTTTGGGTAAAACTTCAAGAAATATTCGGCAATTAACTTGAAATTTCGTGTGTGTGTGTTCAACATGATTGGCTTAGTTGAATAAGGGATGGAATTTGTTTTATCTTGAGAAGATAAAATGTTAATAATAGAAAAGTAACAGAATTCATGTTTTTCTCTACGCTTTTCCATGAATGGAAACTTTTATTTTTTCATCACACATACAAATTCTTCAATAGTAAAACTCATCTTTATTGTCCTAAAGTATTCTATCATAAGTATAAAAAATCTAACTCTAATCTAATAAAAAACTAATATTGTAATTTAATTATTTGTAATTCTATTATTTTATTATCAATTCTATTATTAATTCTATTATTCTATTATCAATTATTTGTAATTCTATTATTACAAATAATTGATAGATAAAAGAGGAAAAGCAATTTTTAAAGTCTCGTTTTTTTCATGCAAATTACTGTGATTTTTTTATCTCCGATGCAGCAGGCACAGGAGACATTTTCCTTGGCACAGTGAGCATGTATAAACTTATAAACTTATCAAATGTGTGATGTCGCACAGAATACACAAAATATTACATAAACAAAATCAAAGCATTGACTAATAGCAGACAAAAGGTCACTATCTTCCCAATAACGGGAGGTAATAGAGGAGGTATGAAGCACCGGGCACTCCAGAAGGTGATCAGCAACCATCAACTTGGCATCATTGCAGAGGGGATACAAGGAGCTACTCAAGATGCTGATTCGGTGAAGGACAGCAGCGGGGCAGTCATGCCCCTTTGCTAATCTATTTCTAGAATTATTAATGCTTGTTTTTCATATATTTTTTATTTAGTAATAATCTTTAGGGATATGCACTTGAAATAAGTAAAAATCCGCAAATTTAAAAGAAATCCATAAAAACGCTTGTTTGTTAGAGCGATTATGGCAACGCTACACTAGGGCGATCTGCCAGGGAGGGCGGTGCCTTGATAGCAGGACTTTCTAATGGGTTCTAACGTACATTCAACGTTACATCTGGAGAAAACCTACCAAAACACCAGACCGTTAGATCGACAGCCGCGCGATGGGACTCGAATCCGGGACCTCCACACTTCGACCGTTTACCATTTTTAGCGACATAACCACTGTAAATCCATAAAAAAGTGCCAAATGTTCTTAAAAATATATACATTAGAGAGTACATAAATGTAGACATTAGAGAGTACATAAATGTAAATCTTCATTAGCTGAAATTTTCACATTAACAAATATTCTCTATATTTTAGCCGAAAATATTAATGAATTACATAAATTATTTACTCTTAAAACTACCACTGCAGAGACTTATTAACTGTTTTATTACAGGCACGTCACTCATAATTGAAACACTGCACAAGGCACTAGCAAACTAAAATGCCTCCTCATTAAATTAGTAATTATTTTCCGAAGAGACACTTTATGCCAGCGAATAAATATTAACTCTTAAGTTTTCTTCCCGAAATGACTTCCCGCTCCTAATTTTTATAAACTTTGCCCTGCATAAACATTGTTTCAATTAACGGTCGTGTTTATATCTCGCTAGTAATCTGTTTTATAAACAAAATTAAGTAATAAGGGCTGAAAGGGGAGATTGAAACGTGTGTATTCTGTTGACTTTGATGTTTAAAAAGGAAAAAGTGTCAAAATATCTTCGCCTTACAAGTTTGCTACAGAAGCAACGAGATTAAATACTGTATTTTCTATCAGCAAATTCTGAGAAAATTATCCACGTAGTTTTGCAATGCCAAAACATCCTGTTTAAAAACATTTATTTAATTACAAACTTTTTTTTGAGAAAGGATTTACGCTTCCTTTGTATCACCAGCCATTATTAATTTGAATAAGGTTACTAATTTAGTTCCCACTCCTGGATTAATTTGATGTATATTTTTTTTAACTGTCGAACTACAGAGGAACCTGTATAGAGGGATCACCAGCGATAAGAACAAGACTGGCCACCTTTTTAAAGATGGTCTCCTTAAAAAGGTGGTAAAGTGTGGTGGTTGTAAAATAAAATTGCACAAAAGTGGTCAGTATCGACAGGCGGTCATTTTACTCAGGTGGTCATTTTAGCAGGTTCTACTGTATTTAGTACAGACTGCTGGACAAACTTGATGTAGATGATGGAAAATAGTTTTAAATGTAATCTGTAATAAATGCTATATGTTCTTCCCATGTATTGTAGTGGCTAAAGATCCATTCTATTACATCTTGGGTCCGGGCTCGATTCCAGGCGTTGACTTGGGTATTAACTTGTCCGTCCCTTCACAGAGGGTAATATTGGCCTCCTACTGGGTTCTGCCATAATGAAATGGCCAGTAATTCCGGTCTTAGTAGGGGCGAATGCCTGATGACTAAGTATCCACCCTTTGAAAAAATAAATTAATTAATTAATGCTGTATCTATGCACTAATCTTACCTAAAAACAGAAGACCGAAAGCAAGGCAATTAGTTGTACGAAAGAGTGCAAGGTGCCATTCCTGTGACAGTGGGTTGTCATTTGCACCAACACCTCTTAGATATAGAAAGCCTAACAACTGACAATTGAGCGTCATTACATCGTTAAAATATGTAGTTCAACGTTACACCATACAATGGAGCTGAATAAGCTACATCCTTTCTATTGAGAAACGTTTCATCATGATTTGGTTCCACTGATCAGTTTGAGCACTAAATCATGGTTCAACGTTTCTCCATACAAAGATTGCAGCTGATTCAGAACCACTTTATGGTGAAACGTTAACTAATTTTATTAACAGTGTACTAGACCTATGGAAATGACAATATCACAGTTTTACTTTCAAAGAGTAATACTATTCTGAAAATATATATATGGTGGATACTACAAATATTTAGCAATATCTTAGGTTATATTAAAAATAAAAATACACTTCTATTACAAAATAAATTTTTGATACATTTCCTTATCCTATTATATATTTAGTTATGTTTAAAAATTGTAATTGCCGTAAAATTGAATTTCTCAAATCACTTAAGTGTTTTTGATACGAGAATAATTGCACCATAAAATTTTAATGGTCTTACTTTATTTGCAAAACTGTGATGTCATTTTCATAATCTAGCCATGACATCCAACTGCCACTTCTTAGGCTTTATATATCTAGGAGGTGTTAATAACACCCGCAGCGCTCCATTAATTTAGCATGCGTGGTGGCGTACCCATTGTGTAACTTAAAAAAAAATTTCTTAATTAATAAAAAGAAAAACTAAATAGCTGGGTTTTCAATCCTGAACAGCTCTAATCACTTCCGAAAACGTCACAAAACATTCAAATTTCTACAGATGTTGCTACAATAATGCGACGGACCGTGAGCAGGAAAATCAAGTTTTGGATGCTCTTTGAACAAGCTGAACTCAAATTACCACTTGTAACGTTTTGTTATTGTTTTGTATTATGACAAAGCTGTGCAAGGCTATTTGACAAGGAGCCAATTAAAACGACATAAGTCAAGCAATTACTGTTGGTTGAAATAAAGTCAAATCGATAGCCATGCTGAAAAGCTTATTGGTTTCATAGACAGGGTGGTTATAACGCATTTATTCGTGTATATTGCGCATGCGTGTATGACGCGCACCTTATACAGCACATGAAAAACAGGCGAAATTTTTTTTAATCTCTTATATAAACTGAGGACGATATCATTTAAGAAATCATTGACTCGGTCAGTGATGACAAGGACTGCGATAATAACATTAGTAGCGACAATAATAATGGTTAATTAGTGATAAAAAATAATGATACTAACGATTTTATATAACAAAAGCGTAACGAGTGAAATAATTATGCTGCAGTACTTTTATTGAGAAGGATTCTCTAGTTATATTAAATATTCTGAATAATAAATTTCATGATTTATAAGTATATCGTGGATTACAAGCAGCTGTAAACAAATATTCCATGTATAACATGTACTCAAGAGTTTTTGTTGTAAATTTTCGAAACAAAAGTGCGCGGTCTACACGATCAAATACGGTAATTAAACTTCCTCTATAAACAAGGCACAGCTAAAACGAGTGGACGGATTTTAACCAAATTTGTTGTATATGCTGTACATGAGATGTGCTCGAACAATTTCGAAGGAAAAAAAATATTTTAAAAGATGTCCACCAGTGACGCTTTACATACAAAACCCAGAAAATTCAATTATGTAAATGGCTTATTTGAAATGTATATACAATCTCAACATTTACTCAATAATATTCGAGCATTTTGAGTCACACTTTGAGATGTAGCTTCCAAATCTCGCCATTAGAGGTATTGCAGCACTGTGGCGGGAGTTTGAATTCTGTAACAATATTTATCATGTATGTGTAAGTGAAAACAGATTTAAGTGCTTAGCGTTTGGTTGCCATAAAATACTAGAAAATTTATTTCAAGTTGTGTGCATTAAGAGAGACTAAAGAGGAGCATAAATTAAAAAAAATTAAAATAAGTTTATTTACCCTAGGGGATTTCTTTAGATTTCATTTCTTAATATACTTTCTATAAGCTCAATTTTTTTGTTGTTGCTGTTGAAATATCAAATTTGCTTTGTTAACATAAAAATAGTTTACATCAAGAATAAATATAAACTATAACTGCTTCGTCAAACCCAAAGAAAACTAATCCCGATTCATGCATTGAAGCAAATGTTAATAAAAAAAAATTTTTTTAAATAAAATCTTAAACAATTCTTTAGTAATCTTTGGTATCTTTCTATCAAACTATATCATTTTTGAAACTCTTCCTTTTTAACTGAAATTGTGTATTATCTCCAATATACCCAACTTGTTTAAAATAAGTCCCTTTTTATATCAAACGAAGTGCAAAAATGATGAGTAAATTTTATTTGATAAAAACATGACTATATACATAACTTTATATTAATAAGACTTCTCTTTTAGGATTTTTCTCTGAATAAACATTGCATCAATCATCGACTACTTAATATTTTTCTAATACTTCGCTTCGTAAACAAAATTAATAAGAACCAAAGAAAAGACTAAAAGCGTGATAATTTGCCGGCTTTGATGCTAGAAGGAAAACTCAATTAAAATATTTGTCTTCTATTAGTGCGTCTCTGAACTCGCAAAATATAATATTTATTAACAAACACCGTGCACAAGCGAGTTAATTATCGATCCAATTTTTGTTTCTTTCAAATTTCCCGGGTATATTATTAATAAATAATAACCATTTAACATTCTTTGGCCGCATCGAACTGAAACTAAAGGAACTCTTGTTTAAATAGCATAATTGCGGTCAATGTGTAACTTAGGTTTGTTTTATGTAGGTTTTAAAACTACGTTTACGTATAGGTGTTTGATACTGCGAGTGAACTATGATTTGCTTTATGGGTCATTCGTTCCATAGCAATAAAAAACGCTAAAAATGAAAACTTTTAAATTGCTGGTTATTCTAAAATAGAGTTAGCAGAATTCTTTAAAAATGTGTGTCTTCAATCAAGTTAGTTAAATAATCAGCTAACCTTTATTACAATCAACAACACTCAACTTATTTCTTTAAATTGCAGAACATTTAGAGAGAAGAGAATTTATGAGACATCAAAATTATACTTATAAACGTTTAATGCTCCAAGAAGGCTCTATGCAACAGCTTGTCCTAGGGATAAAAACAAAAATCTCATTTTATATATCACACAAATTTTATTGAAAAATTCAATCATAAAGAAAAGGTTCTTTCAAATCATATTACTTTTGTGGCACTCTTAGTTCCAAAGCCTTTCCACCGCGGCAAAGGTGGTGCCACATCGTATAGGAAAAATTGGCGGGTTTTAACTGTCCAGAGCCAAAAACGGCATAAAAAGCAGACATAATCGGTTTTTAATTGTCCAGAGCCAAAAACTGCATAAAAAGCAGACACATTTTCGGTTTTTAATTGTGAACCAAAAACTGCATAAAAAGCATTATTCATTTATATTTTAAAACTTAAAACAAAAAAAGGCAAGCTAAAAGCTTCCTAATTGTTTTACTTTTCGCCTGCTGTGCATTACGGCGCAACACTGAAAAAGCAATCGTCCAAAAAACTTTCCATAAGATCACATGAATACTGAGGAGAGTATTTGGGTCCTGCAACACTTAAAAAGCAGTTGTCCAAAAAACTTTTCATCAGATCACGTGGATACTGAGGAGAGTATTCGGGTACTGCCAGAGAATGCGAAGGCGCCGTAGCGTAGAAACCAAGCGAAGAGTTGGCATCCATAAATTCGTCGACGTGAGAGTCCGACTCACTTTGTGAGACAGTGAGACTCGGAACTGGTGCAACGAAAAACATTTTGGGAGAAAAAAAATTGAACAGTTTCATTCAAAATGCTTAAAAAGCATAAAAAATACAGTTTCAAGCACAGAAATATAGCAGTTGCATAAGACAACGATGGAATACAGGCATCAATTTGAAGAGCTTAGATAGAAATGATTAATGTTGTTTACTGTTGCAGATTTTTCTCATCGACAAAAATACGTCCCCATTGTCACTTTGAAACAGTAACTTGGTATTGTTTACAACAATGTAGTGAGGTATGAAATGAAGTTTTGTTGTGTTCATTCGTTTACATAAATTTTTGCGTTATGTTGCGATGGGTTGGTTTAACAACAAAACTCTTTAAAGGCATGTTTTTGGAGATACTTTTCTATGCACTGGTCAATTGTCTGACCCACGTACACAGTCATCTCTCAAACTACAATGTCACTACATTAGTCTACACTTTTTAGAGAATTAAATCAATAGTCAATAGGCTGGTGACAATTTCTACGCTGTGGCATAGTGGTTTGGTCCATAATATTCATATTGCTTTCGAGTTATTAGCCACCTTTTGGCTATATAAACGATTTGGCAGTGTTGATTGTAGTACTCTCTAGCAAAGGAACAGTATGAATCACAGTTCTTTTCGCTACCTGTAAGGGATTATCGATTATACGCACGCGGAAGTCATAAAGGAATGAAAAGTCACCATGGGTAGCAAATACCCTGTTCTTCACCCAATGGTCCACAGTAAATTATATAAACCCATGACAACTGCTGTTCCATTGGCCCGCCAACCCAGTTGCTCTGCGAAAAACACGTGTTTGCAATCTCCAATGCAACTTTTAACAAAGTCTGATGTGGACACTACGAGATCGTTGTTTATAACAAATAGAGAAGATAGCTGTGTGTGTGTGTGTCCTTCGGCGGTGTTACGGACAAACGGCTACACGTAGAATTACCAAATTTGCTACTCAGGAAGTTATAAACATGAAGCTATGTCCCTCAAAGCAATTTTTTCAAAAATCGAATTCGATTTTTTTTATTTTATGTTTTTATGCGATTTTTCGCATTTTTTCTCACCTAAATCGTTATAACGGCGGTAATTACGCTTGCAGCAAAACGGCATTTGCGTCATCGGATAGAGGAGATTTTTTTTTCAAAAGCAGTTTTTTACTGAATCTGCAGCATAATTTACGGATTTTCAGGAATTTTTTAAAAAGATGATATTTGACAAAAATTTTCGTAAAATATTTTTTAAAATATCGCATCTTGAATTCTATCCGTGATAACTTCTTGATATTTTGGCAAATGATAAAACATTAGTACCGCCCTCTTTTAAAGTGAAAACGAAAAAATTATATAAATTAGGTGATTTTTTACGAATTTTAATGCAACACAATGTTTAGAATTTAATAACATGAACGCGGAGAGTTTACGCCATTACATTAATAAATCATGGCACAAGAATTTATGTTGGATTGCCACAGAAAGTATAGTGAAAAAATGTTTTTCCAACCTACCGAGGAGTTTTTAAATCGTGCACCGGATTTTCAATTCGCAAGCGAGGATCTATGACGTCAATTGCTTTAAGATACGTAAAAGTTACGCCACAATTTTAACTCATTTGTTCCCACTTTTTTTTTAACAAGGAGGCGATATTTATATGGAGAGCTTCCTTATTGGTAACCATTATGTGAAATGATTATTATATATGCTAATGCGTAAACTGCAAAGCATCGCCGTGCCATAGAGTAAAAAGGTCTCATTTGTGCAAAATAATGGAAGCTGTTTCTTTAAATGGAGCCTTGAAGAGGGAGAAGTGAAGGTAAATAGTATTTAGTAATAGGTAGTGTCAGTAGATATGTAAAGATAATATGAATATATCACTATATAGAGCGTCAATGAATATTTCTTGAAATTAAAAGGATTCTGTTCATCCTTTTTCAAAGGTTTTCTTACAACTAACTAAACGATAAGTAATTCTAATTTGCGTTAATATATACCGCAATAATTTCAACAGAGGTGATTACTCGAACTTTTTTTAAATGAAATTCTCTTTTGGCACATGCAGATATGATTTTAGTAAAATATTCGCTTCTTCCCGTATGAAGAGCGGGTGCACAACTATTTTAAAATAAACAGTTGTCCATTTCTTGTAGTTTCTGAAGTATTTAATGCTACAACTTGAACCTAAAAATCAGTATGATGTAGAAATAACACATTTTGAAAGAGTGGAGTTCTCTGCAAACCGCTAAGCTTTTCATTTTCCTGATCGCGAATGACACTGATGTAGCTTTTGGAGTCCTTATACTGCAATGATGCCAGGTAAGTACTCATGACGCAAACTTTACCTCAAGAGTCAAATAATTTTGCTTTTTTTTAGATTCCACATCACTGAAATTGATTCGAATTACACATGTAAGGAAAATTTTCGTTTCCTACCGTGCGAAAAACAGGCAAACAGCTATTTTAAATAAAGAAAAAAACTGCCTCCACTTTACCGCTATTGCCAAAATTTAGCATATTGCCGTGAGCTGAATAAAGAACTCACAGCACTTTTTGATGCCAGATACAAAACCTTACTTCGAGCCCTGTCACACTCTGTGGCCCACACTAGACCACAATAGCAGATAATTTATCTTCCTTCTCAATTCCATTTCCGTCCTTAGCTTTAGCGCGAATATTTCTTGTCATATTCAAAAGAACTTCATCCTCAAAAAATTCCAAAGCGTCAGCTTTCTTTCGAGAGAACTCAAATTACCCATATTACTTCACGGAATATTTCAGCGTAAGAGAGAAAAACGAAAAATCCACAAACGAGTGAGTGAGAGAGATTTTTGTGAAAAACTATCGGAAATAATTAGGGAGTCACGTTTAAATACCAGAAAAGGCTTTACCATGTGACAGTAGACTGCTAACGAAAGAAAGAAAGGTCTTGTTCTCCTTGTTACTTTTGTAAATCCTGTGAGGTTATGATTCTAAGACTTTTTGGCGAATATTCAGGTGGAATATAAGATGGCAGATAACCAGGATTAAGGTCATATTATGTCGGGAAAACTAGCTGAAGTTTCTGATCTTTCTGGAGACAATTCTAATAAAAACTGGTGTCTCAGTTTTTATTTGCGTTGTCTGCAGATGATGATTTAAATTTCAGACAAAAATAAAGATTAAAATCTCCAGAATATTTTACTACGAATGATAAAGGCATCTGTTATAAAGTACTCAATTTTTTTAATGGTTATTTTTTGAAAGTTTGAAATGTTTTCTTTCTTTTTATAGAACTGTTTCAGTTTAAGGAGGTTTAAGTGATTAAGTCAGAAAGTTGAAGCATTTCTAAAAGTAATTTTGTAAATATTTCTATGCATTGTAGTTTATATATATTGGATGTTTCAAAAATACTTGGCAAAAAGTAAAGAAAATACTGAACACCGAAATAAGCAGAATTACTATAGGAATGTGTGTGCTGAAATTGTCCTTTGATGCGGTAGAGAGCGCTGTTGAAATCCATGTAGGTAAAATAGTTTTACTCTCTTAATCATAATTAACGCTCAGATTTCAAGAAAAATGCATCTTAGCACAAATTCAAACCTCGCCGAAATGCATTTCATGTAGTACTAGAACCTACAAGCGGAATTCCTTCTGCCATATACTGGTCTCAAAAGCACTTTCTACTGCCTAAACGTGGCATTTCCATAGCCATATTTTAATGTTAAATAGCTTGATTTTGATCCCTTCTATCTGTTATAATTTTGAAAGGCATTTTTTAAAATACCAAATTAGGTACTCATATACATTATGCTAATTTTAAAATAGGGAAGGTGGCCCAAAATGATCCTAGCGGGCAAAACGGTCCATATACGTTTCCTTCCAGACAGGCAGCGCTATCAACTAAATAACACATAAACTAGTTGTGGCCAGGCAAGAAGAAACAAGGATGATATTTAAACAATTGGTTTATTTCGTGTTTGAGTAGAATTCTACATAAAACTGGGTTTATAATATCTCTCTTAAGGTAAACACTACTTTTCCTATTTATTTATAAATATAGTCTTTAATGTACAGAAATATAACTTGACTTACTGAATAGAGTGTTTTTAGATGTGAAGTACGCTTGTTTACTTTGTTATGTTTCTCGGCCTGTTCCAGTAATATGACTTAAAGTGGGCAGTCATACTGCCGGGTAAAATGATCCATCGACTGAAGAAACTCCAGTACCGGGTCCTAGTCATCATGGTAGCCCTTCAGTAGTTTCCAAAATGCGTGAATAGCCTATACATTATATAATTCATTTCTCCGTTTTTCGTAGGCCATATTTTTTATTAATAATTTTGAAATATTCCATTTTATTGTTTGTGACACTCTTTTATTTTAAATTTTTCATAAAATAAAGTATACATACTATATGATTGTAAAACTTATTTTATTTCATTATTTATTGTCATAATTACTTTTACACCTTTTATTTCGCCTATAAAAAATAATGTACAATTAATTTCAAATGAAGAATCATTTTACAATTGGATGAGGGTAAAATGATCCTTTGGACTCTTTTTCAAAGTTCTATTTTTTTTTTTTTTTTCGTTACTCAATTTGTTTTTAAAATATTATTAAAATATGTTTATGGTGGAAAATATAGTGTAAAATATTGTGGCAAAGGGCCTAAATTTTATTTAACATTTATGCTATTTTATGCAAGTTTTCCACTTAAGGGGATCCTTTATGGGCCACCTTCCCTACTTAATTACGCAATAATAATAAGATAATTTGCATAGCTGGATAAAATATTCATTAATAAAAACAGGTATTTTCAAAATATTTTATTATATTATTTTCCTAAATAGATAGGTAGACCAAGCCCTACCTTCTTTACTTCGGCAACTCCCCCTTTTTATCTTTGGATCAGCAACCGCCCACCCCCATGGAAAGCTAAATCTCACACTACCGCCTCCGTTGAGAATCTATGTTTTAGAGAAATAATACTTCGAAACAACAAATCAATAACATGTTTTCCTAGCGGTGCAATACATAACCCTAGTTTATCCGCCACAATAGTTTATTTACCAGTGCATCCCTCCCCCTTTCCCTAAACTCCATATCCATTTTTCGCGGAAGCGAAGCGGATACTCCTGGAGATTTGATGTATTATTCAAAAGACCTCCATCATAAAAATAACCGAAGCATCCGTTTTCGTTTGAGAAAGCTCAAATTACATTCCTGCGCGGAGTGTTCCAGTGTAAGAAGAATAAAAATAATAGGGAAAATAAACCTCAAAGCCGCCGTATCTTCTACGGAATTCAAAATCGACCAGCACTATCGGACAGAATTAAGACGCCTGGTTTTAGGGCAGAGAAATGCGTCAAATGTCACATCAGGCGGAATTAGAAGAAACGTAGAAGAAAATTGTTTTGTATTTTCTCCTTTAAGAAGAAAGCCATTTTCAAGTTTTGTCTATGATTTCGAATGCATTTACTAAATGTAAAGTAGATATTTTGATTACTGAACTTGTTTTAATGGCGGTCACTCACTCTTTTTAGGCATTGGGCCGGAGCCATCGTGATTCTACCGGGCTTGCTTGTGTACTCCGATCAAAAGCCTACGGACGTTTCCTCATTGGTTAAATTCGGCAGTTAGATGACGTATCCAAGTGCCGGAACCAATAAGTGAGCCTCCGTAGGCCGCCTCTTCGGATGACTCATCGGAGTGCACCAGCAGGCCTGGTAGAATCACGATGGTCCCGATTGGCCCTTACTAAGACTGGGAGTACTGGGCAATTTATTATGGAGCTACTTAACAGGTGGATCAACGTTGCTTCCTATGAAGGTACGAACGAAATGACACTAAATCCCGTGCTAGGAATCGAACCCTGATCCATGTTATTCTAGAATGGTTTCTTAGCTACCACATAGCCCAGCCCGGGCTTCTAATTATTTAATGTAAGTATCGCGCTATTTGCTTTGTGATAATAAGAACTCTCGACCAAAAGCTAGCGTTATAAGGTCAAAATAATTGAAAAATTTGTAAAACAGCGCACAAAAAAGGTACTTATTGACAAAACGATTGCTTCGGATGGTACAAAACGTTCTTACTGTTGTACTGTTGTGTTGAGACAAAGCTATGCAAAGGCTATTTGCCTAGGTGGAGAGAAAAGAGTTGCTCTTCTCAGAGTGCTTTTTAAGGGGTTCTACAAAAAGTTTACCCTTCTTCCGCAGTTTTGTTTCGTGTGGATGGCGGAACTCTTCTGCAATTGAAGAAAGGTAGGCGCTTCGTACCACCTGAAGTGATCTTGTGATCTTTTACCATTTCATGTGTGTTATTTTACAAAGACTTTAATTATTTTACACTTTATGACTGTCAGTTTAAACATTTCTCGAGTATGTTTTAGTTGTTGCTCATCCCTTTCAATGTTGGTGCGCAAAACAAGTTCAAAAGATCATTGCGCGTCAGCAAGTCGTAAACAGTCTCTCTTTCATTCAACATTTGTACCGCAGAGGCATCAATACATTCAATGATATGAGTGGGAAAGGCGATGACTGTGCAATGACAAGAGGCATATGTCTTATCATTTTACACTGAAGGTTAAGCTCTTAATGCAACCAGCCCTAAACCTAGATAAAGCCGTTTGAGCAGATCTCGGGCAGAAGCAACTGCAGGGATGATCCAGAGCACTTAGTAGCATACCATGCATGATATGCATATTTTCCATGTGTTATTAACTTTGGTTGAGAACAGGGAGTGGAACTCACAGGCACGTAATTTTTAGGAAGGGGCTGCGAGAAGTTCTCTACGCACCCTGGAAAAAGATCAGCAATTTCGTTTCCATAAATCCTCATGGTACAAGGAGTCCATGCACACAGAACCGATCTGTGCCAAAATGCTCAGTTTGTAAATTATATCCTGCCCATACATTTGCAGGATATGTGGCCAATCCTTCAAGTATAGAATTGCGCTTTTGCTATCTGTTCTCATCCATTCATCAAGTCCACCAATGTCCGGACCAAGGCTCAAATCTTCTCTTATGGGAATTAATTCCGAGCGGAAGACTGTGTTGTGGTCCGGGTTTCTAAATCGATATCTAAACTCCCTTTTGCTCCCCTTTATCTTTTAAAGAGACTACAAACAGCAACAGGACAAAGACTCCAATTGGCTAGAGAGACATAACTTACAAAAACATCAGAGCCACCCAATATGATTGTATCCATTGTAATTACCTATGTAATAAGTAATGTAAGGCTGTAATCAACAAATAAACAACACTACAAAAATCTGGCGTTTTAATATCACAAATTAGCATTACAAATTATATGAAAACCGATGTGTCTTAAAATAAAGCGTTCAACAGCCAGTCCAATTCATCGCTTTTCTTGTCGCTTCTTCTCCTGTGAGACTGATCTGGTTAAAACCAAATTTTATTTCTTGCTTATATTTCTCATGGATAGCATTTTGTTGACATATGCGTGTAAATGTCTTTACATTTTCGCAGTCAATTCATTATCTGCAAGATAAATTATTATTTAAAATATCGGATCTAAAGCATAGTTTGGATGTATTGTTAAAAATTATCGAATCACCTTTTGAAAAGAATGATATCTAATATACATATTATCAGTACAATATCTGGAATCATTTTAATCTATTGAGCTTTCGGGATGTAAGGTGAGAGAGCTAAAGAAAAATCTGTTTGAATAGATTCATCATCGCATCTTACAAAGAAAGCAGGAAATTTAAATCTCTAACACAGAAATACAGTTACGGTCAAAACGCTATTTCAGATGTTATGGAAAAACCTATGTAACCATTTTACATCTGTCAAAATCCGCATTACGTATCAGGAAATTTTAGAAACATCAATATGAATGTTTGTTTTTTTCCATATTAACTTGTTCGCTTACACCGTTACAAAAACTAAACTATCTATGTTCTCCATCTGTTTCCAGAAAGAGACTTCAATATTAAAATTACTTAAGTCTTACGTCTTAGAATGTTGTATGCGACAGCAAAACGTTAATACATAATTAAAATGATGGGAGCATGTAAGTTGAAAAGATTTAATTTCATCTTATAAAATTTTCATAACAAAAAATTTCGTGTAAAATAAGCGAATTCCCGATTTTTATTTTTAAAAATGTGTTAAGTATTGAGTTATATTAATTCCTCTATTCCAGGGATGGGCAAACTTTTTCGGTCGCGGGCCAAAAATCGAAAAAAAAAAGTGCGGCGGGCCAAGATAATTTTTTCCAAAATTTTAAAAACAATATACAAGTATTACAATTTAAGTATGTTAATGAGATGAATGAAATTGCGATTTCATTTTTAAAAAATCCTTATATTGAGGTTCGAAGTGAGATGCACTGATTCTAAGGAACGAAGCTAAATGCTCATTTGTCAGTCTACTTCTGAAAGAATTCTCTCTAAGGTTCATAGTTGAAAACACTTGTTCACATGTATACGATGAAGCAAACATAGCACTGATTTTCTGGGCGTGAGATATTAAATTTGGGAAACTTACTTTCGATAATGATTCGTAAAACTCTAACTTTGGCATATTTAGAAACAACTGCTTGAGATGATTGTTAGATTGCAATTCAATTCATTCAAGCTGCCTCTATTCAATATCTATATCTCAGTTACACTTGCAGCATGATGATGCTTCATTCTCATAATTTTATATCAGTTTTGGAGAACTTTAAGAAATTTAAAAATCTTTTGTGTAAACAACGCTATCCTAACGAGAAAAAATATGCTGGTGCGCACATAATTATAATGTAATAATATGTTGGTGCGCAATTTCGAGAACAGCAAATTTTTTACAGGTTTTAAATTAATTATGTTCAGAACAATGTCGGAGGGGGCGTGTGACCCCACTCTGTTCGGTCACGACGCCAAGACTACGAACACAAATAAATGGAAATTATCTTATATTATCATAAATATGCTGCTGTCATGTGTTATACTTATGACACATTTCGATGACCTTTAATTAAAAAAAAAATCGTTGTGTATTTATACTGTAATTTACGCGTCTCCAAGTCTTCGCAAAAATATTTTTTTTTCCATTCTTCTATTAATTTCTTTATCTTACATCCACTTTTTTGTAGAATCCAGAGATAATCCAGAAAGTTTCATCTAATACCTTTAAAAAAAAAGAAAAGAAATAGTCTACAATATAAAATAACCGAGGCATCAGTTTTCGTTTAAGAAAGCTCAAATTACAATCATATATCCGAGTGTTTCAATAAAAAAAAAAGATGAAAAAAAAAACACGAACCAGAGTCCCGTGACTAATCGAAATCGACAAACACTATCAGACAGAATTAAAGACGTCTGGTTTAAGTACAGAGAAATGTTTCACGTGTTATGTCAGGTGGAATTAGAAGATACAGGGAGGAGAAAAAAAAATGAGAAGGGTTATTTTCTCTCTCTATCAGCCAAAGAAAGAAAGAAGAAAACTGGTGTTTTCTTCACACCTTGGAAGTGTCATGGCGTGATTTTTGAGCTGTTTTCGGGAGATAAAAGAGACTGCATGGTTGTCTTAACCCTTTGAGGCACAACCCTTTCCCAGTGCTGAAAAAAAGGGCAGCCGTTGCCATCGCTCGACTTAACTACCAGCAAGATGGCGGACGATCGAAACGTTTATCGCCTGCCACAGATCTAGAGACCTGGCTGTGCAGCAGCTGCGTCAAAAAAGGGGTCTCTAGGTCTGTGGCACGCGATGAACGTTTCGATCGTCCGCCATCTTGATGGTAGTTAAGTCGAGCGATGGCAACGGCTGCCGTTTTTTTCAGCATTGGGCAATCTATCCAGCTGTTCTCGCATTCTTCTATTTTTCAGCAGACGTCAGTGCTGTTAAAAATAATCGTGACAATTTTTTTACTGGAAATGACGTGCTAAAAAGTAAAGGATTCTCGTGGAGCTATGTCACACGCAACTATTTTTATAGAAATCAAATCTATTCTTCGGGACTGGCAACAGTCAAAACGTCAGAGTTTGGTGTTCCCAGAGCGGGAACACTACGCGTTAAAGGATTAACCCTTTGACGTGTGGTGGTTGTGCCGTGAAACCATCTTATATTTCGGTGCTTTCACTGATGGTCCCCCCAAAAATATGGGTAAATGGTCCCAAAGTTTAAAAAGTACTGTCATTGCCATCGATGCATTTAACTACCAACAATATGGCAGTCCACCGCACATCCCAGCTGTGTCAGAAAACTTCTTTAGCTCTGTGGCGCCAGATGGGAGATTCGATCGTCCGCCATGTTCTTGGTAGTTAAATGGATCGATGGCAACGGGTGTACTTTTTCAGCGTTGGGCAGCCAATCTAGTTTGTCATCTATATTGATTTAAAAATGCTTGCGCTTCCAAGGGTGAATTTGCATGTATCTTAATATGATATTAGGTGAACTAAAATGTTGAAATTATGAGTATTGAGATAATATTTGCATTTTTTAAATAAAACGTCGATAAAAATGAAAAAGATGAATATTTTATTTTTAAAATTATCTTCTATATCTCTTTTTAAATATTTATATAGTTACTTAAATTTGTGAACTTTTCTCTGTAATTTCATGCTGAAGGCTCAAGCCAAGTTGAGCTGGATTGTGCCGGAGATCTTAATTAAGATAATATGAATTTAGACTTCGTTGTCAGAAATGACACTTTAATAAATCAAGTTGTGTAGAAAAAATAATAGTTGTCTTGAAAACTTTTGTTTAAAATGAGTTTCTTACTTCAAAGTAAATATTTAGGGGAGTTTTGAGTCTTCATTGAATGATTTTGTAAAATTAAAAATAAAATATACTTTTGAAATGGTTGGCTAATATATAACTAAAAAAAAATTAAAAAATCACGAGATAAAAGTACCAGAATGGATGTAATTTTATTAATCTTTCAGAATGCATCCATGTGTGGAGGCACTTTTCTGGTGAATAATCTTATGCTTCATTCATAATTTCAGAATCAACTAAAATGAACAGTAAAAAATAAAATCATTTAGACTTAAAACGGTGTTATAAGATTAAAATGCTGTACAACTTGATACACCTCTGAGCTCTAAGTGGTAAATTTCAATAGCAACTTTTAAGAGAAAAAAGATACTTCTTTGCTATTATCTATTAACAGATGTGTAGTTCACAACTTCACACTGTGCATCACACAATTATGCTTTTGTTTTAAAAATAATGACAAATTTCTACCCTGTTACCCTACATTACTCTTTTAAATACACGAATTCCAATAATTGTACATAATATCACAGAGCAAGCTACAGTCTGGTGGTATGATATCTATCGTATAATATTTTAATCAATTCAGTTTATTGTTCAGATTACAAAATAATAATACATGTGCTTTATTTTATTAGTAAGTTTTCTCTTAATGAAAAAATGACAAATTACTACTAAAGAAATATTTAATGCACTCTATGCTACTATATGTTACTTATATATACCAGTGTTTATCTATCAATAACAAAATATAAAAACACTGAATTTCGTGAAATATAAAAGCAATGATTTGAAACATTTTTTTTTAAAAGAATGACCCATATTTTAATGCAATAAACCTAATTTATTCGAATTAATTATTTGAAATTTTTAGATATCAAAGTTTTTTATTTTTATGTATATAACAGCATGCCTTATTTTAACAGAGTTCTTAAATATTAAAAATATAATATAAAACTGGCTGCTTTAACAATTTTAAATGAATGTATCGCAATAACTATTGAATTGAAATGAATTCATTTTTGTTCAGCTCGTGGCATTTTATAAAATAAATCAAATGTTATATTTAAGGATGGGACAAAAAAATTTCCTGTCTCGCATCGCAAAGTAGTTAAAAAGCTTAGTCTCGTCTCGCAAAGAAGCTGTAAACCTCTGTCTCTTCTCTTAAAGAAGCTGTAATTCGCCGTCTCTTCTCGCATCTATCCCTAAGTATATTTAATGCAATTTATAGCACATTTGTTATTTATTATTCTTTAAATATTTTTCCCCTCATAGACAAAAATTGTGTGCGTGGTTCAAAAATTAAGGTAACAAAAGTTCTCACAGGTTCACAGGTTACCCAAGCGAATGAAATTCGAATGAAATTCCATAATGCAACAGACGATGCTGATGGATGGAGCTAAATTTCACAAGTGGTTGGCTTCAGTGCAATGTATTGGCAACATCCTCTACAGTCCTGATCTCGCACCCACTGATTTTCTCCTCGGGCGACTGAAGAAGCATCTGGTAGGATGGTATTTCAAAATGGATGTGCCAGTTCAGGACACCGTCGTTAAGTGTATCAGCGACCATTGTCTTGACTTTTTCAACGCCGGTTCGGATAAATTGCTATACAAATGGAACAAATGATTCGATGCTCATGTGGGCTATGTTAAAAAATAATCTGCACCAAACGCCTCTCTATATATGTGTATCTCTTGGATTTCGTTGATAAACTACTTGCTTAAAAGACTTGTTATTTTAATTTCTGAATCTCCCCTCTTTGAGAAAATATTTAAATAACACGCCGTCAAGTTATATGTTATGCACGGTATACAAGCATATGCACACATACTTCTGTACCACTAGAAAAATTGCATAATAATTACAAAAAAGTCAAATGACTGTTTACAATATTTTTTTTCACAATTCAGTTTAATGGAAAGTTGTCACGATATATATTTTATGAAATGTTCTAAAAAATATCAGCTTACAGCCAAAATATATACCTTGATAAATTTATATATTTTCTTAAAAATTTATGAAAAAAAGAATTACGAAGAAAAATTTTAAGAGACTTTAATCAAAGCACTGAGTACATTAAATTGGAAAAATAGTTTTTTTAATATAACTTAATAATTTCGTGCATACAAAATTCATTAAATTTTAATTCTGAAAAAAAAAATATTATTACACATATGCATAGGCTTTGAAATAACATTTTTTTTCCCCGGTAAGAATTAATATCTTCATCAAATAATAAAAATTCGAGTTATAAAGAATCACGTCTCTTACATCTCATTTCACACCAATACTGCTTACTTATCGGGCCAATAACTATTCAGGAAAACTAACCACGTATGGGATTATGTCCTAAGAAGAAAGGAAAAAAAAACTTTTAAGAAAAGGGACAATTTAAAGGGGAAAATGCTTGTTTTGCGATAAAGGTGTTAGGAGGGTGGGCGAGGGGGGGGGGGTAGCGAAGTCGGATAATCAGCAATTTTTCTGGGACGTGATAGTATTGTGCGAATCCAATAGTGCTTGCTGTTGTAATAAAGTACAGCAGGCAATAAAAAAAAGTCGATTGAAGCCACAGATTTCAAAGCAGTCAGTTATCGATAAAAAAGGCGCACATTTACTGTCAGTTTGTACTTTTTTTAAAGTTATTTGTGATGAGGTTATAAAAGTGAAGTAATTATAGCTTTTTCTTCTTCTTTTTTTTTTTACAAAAATGAGTTTTAATAGAAACTTGAGTAAAATCTACTTTAGTTACTGTAGTGTTCAGTGCTTTTGTGATAAACAATTTATATATTCTTTATCATAGTTCAGTTTATAAACGTAAAATTACGTTTTCCATGGTGGTCTCATGTGAAGAAAGAAGAAAAAGAAATAGACGTCGTTTTTACTAATGGGACTACGTCAAAATATTCTTTAGGCGCGATTTACTTTAAGAATCAGATTACATGAAAACACATGACAGGTATTAAAAAGAATCCGAGAAAATCCAGAGATGTCAGTCACTTGATTTCAGTTTCGAAATTCCAATTATTATACACGGTGACATAAAATGGGTGGTAACGGGCTTCAATTCTTTATCTATTAGAAATAAGTGCGCCGTGTAAATTGAAAAAATGTTCAAAATAACGTCAGAAATAAGACACCGTTAAGAAAAAACTTCCTGTCTTTCATTTACAGAAAGTTACATTTTTCAAATTTGTATATGACCCCCGTATAAAAATATTACCAATTACTAAAATGTGCCCCATACACTAATGAGGTGATGTTACCAATTTGAGGCTTTCGTTGTACAACGTCGAAGAGATATCTTTAAAGAAAGATGATCGGGGAATACACATGATTTTGAATGTAAACGTTTATTCGAAGAGTGGTAAAAAAAAAGATTTTCTTTCGTAATTTCTCTACGACCCCAGAAATGCGATCATTCGACGTGATTTCTTTTCCTTTTGAGATCCGTGGAAAGGTGGTTTAAGTCAGCGTTTTATTTATCTTCATATATCTGACACTTTTTAAGGCATAATACTCAAATTTCGTATGTCACCTAGTGAGTATATGGGGCACACTTTACTGATTGTGAATTGTTTTGTACGGGGGTTCTATACAAATTTAGGAAGTTAAACTTTTTGAAAATTAGCGAGAGGAATTCTTTCTTAACGGAGTCGTTATTTCCGACCTTATTTTTAAACCCTTTTTTCAATTTGCATTGCCCTCTTATCTCTAATAGATAAATAATTAAAGCCGGTTACCACCTTTTTTGGGACACCCTGTAGAGCAGCGGTTTCCAAACTTTTAACATTGTGTTTTTTCTTCAGTTCCTACTATTTGTTCACACTCTCCCTATATTTATATATCTTGTTCAAATTTTCAATCGTTCATAAAATATTTTTTATTCACCCAGTTAAGTTCAAATACATTTTTTTAAAGCTCGTAGTGGATGACACTTGATGTTAATGCAGATTTTTCAAATATTAATTGATTAATTAAATTTAATTAATTAATTTTAGATCGTGTTACGTAGGATGAAAAATGAATGAAAACAATAAACTAAACAGACAAACTGGATTATCGGTATCGGCCCTTGCTTCACAAACGGTCCTGCATTAATTAAATAATTAATAATTAATTAATTAATTAAATTTAGTAAAAAGTAACTAAAATGAATTTTTTCTTTGTTGACCTAAATAGGAATTGATTTTTTTAATTTTTTTTTTAACATTACTTGTTAATTGTGTTTGTGGGTTGCATCTGAAAAAGCCAGCACAGCAGATAATTTATACAAGCCATTATTTTACTTCCTGTCAATCATTATCCTGCGTATAGCAAATGGATTATACACAACCCAGATGGCTGACGTATCTGGGTTGGCGGGAATTTCTGGGTTCTGGGATTCCACAGCTCGGCTGTTGATCTAAGGGTCTGGACTTTTGGGTTTTTTCTCCAGATGGAACAGGAATGCATGTTAGAGCCCTTAAAAAGTCCTCCGCCTGAGGTACCTCCTACGCTGATACCCTTTGCACAGACTTGCCCTAAGCGCAATACTTTGATTGTAGTCCTATTCGTTATCTTCAAAATCAAGAATTAAATCATCTTAAAAATTAAATGTTGCGCATTTCTACCATTTAATTTTGTGTATGACTTTAATTTTAATATGAAATATCGTGTTTGTCATAGCAAAGCTTTTTTTCCAGAATCTTTTCATATTAAAAGAAAGCAAATCTGGAATTGTTATGCCATTCTTTGCATTTCGCATGCGACATACAGTCCACTCCTCCAAAATGCATGCAAGTGAAATTAATCCCATTAAAAATATTCCAAAAAGTCACAGCAAAGTCTCTGAATACAACAAGTACATTAAAAACTTTAAATTCTACCGAGAATTCCCAAAAATTAAAACCTGCATTTTTCCTAAGCAAAATTTTAAAAAGATCAGCACGATATTACATACGTACCAGATCAAAAATTCTAAATGAAAAAAATAAAATAAAACAAAATAAAGCATTACATTAATCATGGACTGAAAAATGTTTAACTTTTGGAGTTTAATACTTTAATCCTATTTGCATCTCAGTATTAAATGTTAAACTGACTCTCAACACTATTTTAAAATTCAGTTCTTCCTGAGATTCGGAAAAATCCTTTTCGATTCGACTGCTAAATCTTCGTTTCTATTTTAATGGAAGTGTACCTGTATTGTATTTTTATTTTTTATTTTTGTCCTTTTTTATTCTTTTCAGCCCAGGACTTCAACTTCGGAAAAATCCGAAGTTCTAGTAATTGAATTTTTTTCCCTTTTCATGAAATCGTGAAATCTTTATACTTGGGAGGATTATTAAAACCATTTGAATTTAAATTTGGATTGAAATTGCCGGAAATAACTGTCACCTGTTGTGGCAAAGCTCTGACTTCGTGAAAGTTGTATTAGAAATTTGTGGCAGAAAGGACTTTTCTTACCTGTATTCTGAAATCTATATAAATAAAATTATATTTCTGTCAGTACATTACTTGGAATTTTGGAGATACGACGAAAGCACCAAGTTTTTTATTTGAGAAATAAATAAAATCATATCATCGTAATCAATTTCTAATATAATATTCTAATTTCTAATATAATTTTCATCTAATATAATAATATTCCGACACAACTTTCACAATCTGCTTCCTAATACAGCTCTGTGAAAGTTTTATTAGAGCTTTTTTAAACTACATTCTGAAATAAATGTAAATAAAACTATATTTTGTCTATACTTGGCATTTTTGAGGTACGAAGGAAACCGTAAGATTTTTCCAGTGCAACAATTAAAATCATATAAACATTATCAAATCAAACGTGTTAAATATAGACTGCTTGCTATTAAAAACGGTTTTCTAGGTATTTTTATTACTAGGATCTACTTCTGTAACTTTAAATAACCATTTACGTCAGAAGTCCGTTCTATTAAAAGAAAACGTTAGTGTTAAAAATAGCATGTTTTCCGTATTGACAATTTGATCTCTATTGCTAATTATTACTCTCAAAATTATAATCTTTCACAATACACAGAATTGACTACTTTCCAGACTACTTTCCATTCTTTTATTCTTACAATGCAAACCAGAATTCATGATTTTAAAATCTGAATTACATGTACTTATTCCTAAAGGGCAATCACTTTATATATATATATATATATATAAATATATATATATATATATATATATATTCTATTTTTTAAATAGCGCCTCTTGTTATTTTTATTAATCAAATTATCAAATGCCAAAAGTGAATTTGATTTCCTGAAAGTGTGTAATGTCCATATACATTATTCCCACAAAAAATTGATTATTTTGGGCATACTCCAAATAGTGATTTACTAAAATCTTTTATGAATTGAAAGTATCCAGTGTCAAGATCTCAATGTATTGAAAGTCTTTTGCCTATCAATATAAATAAACTGCCCAGTCGACTGCAATCGAAAAAGTAGCTGTACTGCGCAACTAGACGGTTATCAGTTCTAAATAAGAATAATTCAATATTCTACAGCTAAATGTTTTTAAAATATGCGAGATACATATTTATTTTTGGTGCCAAATTTGGCGAGATTTCTGGAAACTCTTTGCGCTCGATGGCAGACGGCGAGATTTCGGGCATGGCCCAAACAATGACTTAATATCGACATAATATATGAAAATGTCCATAGACATTAATGTGTTAAAAGTCATTTAAGTGGCCGTAAAAAAGAACTACCAAGGAGCTTGGTGCCAAAAAAAAAAGAAGTGCAGAGCTATAAGTTACAATAATCTACAATTTAAAATTTCAACAGTCTACAGCTAATCGTTTTTGAGATATGAGAGTGTCTGAGCAAAATTACCCCAGATGGACTAGCGGTTGATCAATATGGATTGTACATGCATATACACAAACATAAATACACGCGTACGTAGAGACGTCGAGCAAAAGTTCTTCAAAGTAAATTAAGGAGATTGTGAAAATCGATTTTTTCCTGAAAATCTGAATACCAAAATTTTTTGAGATCACTATGCTTCCTTTTACTTCTTAAAAGGGTGTAAAAATGTTCTCACTGTTTTAACCCAATAAAATAAATCTCTTGAATCAACAAAGTTTTCCTTTGTATAAAAATATTTAAATGATCCAATTGATTTAACAGAGGTAAACGAAGTTATGCCCGGAAGATTATTATACTTTGCCCAGGAAGTCTCAATCTATGTCTCAATCTTTTCTTAAACCCAGAAAAACTTCTTACCCCCCCCCCCTCCAACACGCACACACCAAAAAGAACTAATCTTTGGACCAGTGGGATATTGTTCTAATCCGCACAACGAAGCTCATTGGATCAGAATGATTCGTTCCTAAGCCATGGAGGCTAGCATCTGTAGTAGAGAGTTGTAGATGATTCAGCAATGTCGTTGCGTCCTTGCAAGTACTTAGAATTTTTTTTTCTTCAATAGGTTCGCAATGTTGATTGTACTGGTATCCAACCCTTCCTTCTTTTCTCCTCGGATGAATGTATTTATATTCTTTTTTGGATTCTTAAAAAAAGGGGCAAAATGTGTAGAAAAAAAACCCCTAGCCTATATTTTATTTCATTCTCTTAGGTGAATATCAAAACGAAAAAAAGATTCAAGTTAGTAAAAAAGTACTTTAGGGTGAATCTATCGCATTGAGCGTGATCTTTAATCTTGTTGCCTTTGTGCTATAAATGCTGTACTAGGCACTTTTAATGTTAATTTTTAATGTAGCACTTTTATTGTAATGTAATGTTGTACTATACACTGTAAATAATGATATCTTCTATACGTTAAAAGTAGTGTGAAAACATCCAAATATTCTCCCAAATTTATATCCCTATTTCAGTATTCTTCTGTTCTTACAAGCAATTAATTTTACATAACAAAGTAGTACGCATTTTTATATTAATAGAAAAACGATTATTAATTAAAACTTTTCAGTGTTATATTTTATAAGTAGTTTATCCCTCACAGCTTATAACACACTTAATAAATTTATCAATGTATATTAATTTTTATAAAACTCAATCCTACTAATTATTATGATATAATTTTTTTATAAATGTACTCTGACTACATATGATTAAAATTACACACCTTACATTGATTAAAAAATTATCTTAAACATATTTAAAATTTTTCACGTTTTAGTGATCAAAATCAATTTTAAAAAATAAACTGAAAAATAATACTGTACTATACCATATAAAATCTAATTTATAAATTGAGTTTATAAATCCAATTTTATATAAATTAAGCATGGCTCAGCGAAATGCGTTTTAAAAAATTACAGCAATGAAACTTTAAACTAAAAATTTCTAAACAAAGGGATTTTAGCGGTATTAAAAAGAAGTTATGTTAATAAAAAATTTTTAGTATTACATAGTTTATGACGATTTTTGTAACATTCTGTAAATATACTGAAAACCCATTAATTGCTTATTGCCTCATTGATGGCGGAATGTATAAAAGAATCATATATATGAGAGAGAGAGAGAGAGAGAGAGTTATAGACAGGGTGATAATGATTTAGCAATATGAAATAAAAGTAATTTTTTTTTCAAAAATTACCGAGTTGAAAAATTTAATGACAATTCTAAAGGTTTCTGCAGGTATTCGGATTTAATTTAATGAATGTTCAATTTATTTTCCATCTATGGCTGTGATTTGGTGCAGACAAATAGAAATTTCTGCGAAACTCGTTGAAGAGCTGAAGGTTCATACTACCATTTTCTCAAACCAAAATCATCTATGAATTCAATTTTTGATTTCTGTAACACTTGGACCAGTTTTTTTTAGCTTGTTCGTGGTATCAAATTTGCATTTAGCCTCAAAAACCCTTTTACTTCACTAATAGTATGCAGGGCCAGATTTAGGGGAGGGAAAATTCGGCTGCAGCCCCAGGGCCTCCCCAAGAGAGGGGGGAGCCCCCACAATAGACATTTTTATGTGAAATTTTCTAACAAATTCCGAATTTTGTGCAAAATAATTAAAAAATAAAATTCAGACAATAAAAGACCAGTGCTCTCAGACAAGAAGTATACGTTATTGTTTTGTGTCAATAAAATCTACCTCCACGGGAATCGAACCCTGGGCCTCTAGGCTATGAGTTAACAGCGAACCCACTTTGCCACACTGGCCGTCGAAAAAATTGTTGACTTGTTTGAGAAATAATTACCGGCCAACACTCCCTTGTTGCCCCAGTGCCTCCACACTTTTAAATGCGGCACTGATAGTATGCCTTCAGGATCGATATATGCTCACAAAAACTGTATTTTAAGAGTTTCACTTAACATATTGGACAACATACAATTAGACAACATAACATTGGACAACATAACAATTAGAGCGTGCTTTAATAAAAAAAAAATCCGAACATGTCCTGGATTTAATATAGCTAAACAATTGTAACATTATAAATATCAAACATTGGCGCAACAGCTCCTCTGCGGGGCCAAAGCGTGCGCTGCCCAAGCAAGCTTGGTTCTCATTTTATCGCCCCACTCAACGGATGAAAGGTTGAGTCGACCTTGCCCAGCCCGGGATTCCAACACCGGACCAGTAGCGCGGTGCGCTAACCATTACACCACTGGGCTTCACGTTAAAAATATAATTGTTCTTTATGTGTGATTTATAATCTAATCCAGTCGACAAAAGAAGACCAAATTCACGGGAATTAAAACAGTATTACTAGAATCAAGTCACGATCATTCACATTTTTAGTGTGATAAAGCTTTTTTTTATTGAGTGTTATTATGAATCCGAAAACTTTTTCTATTAACTGTATCATGACTTAGCTGGCGTTGATCATTTCTAAAATCCTTTCCTTTGTTTAACAGAAATAAATAGCTTAAAAGAAAAGCTCGCAATTTTTTATCTATTCTAAAATTCCAACAAAACAAAATAAATCGCATATAAAATACATGAATCTAGATTATATATCTTGAGAAAATATTCTACATTAAAAAAACATATAGATCAGTAAAAAACATAAAACAGTATCGTCGAAGCTTGTTTATAAAACATTTACTAAATTTTAGAGGAAAGGAAAACGTCATTATATAAAACCTTAATGAACATGTATGAATAAGAATATTGTAATTTCTAAAATAAATACCTGCTGCATAATTGTTTTTAAAAAATGCTTAAATACAAATATTTAATTTTTTAATTCCCTGACAATTAATCATTCTCTTATATTCTATTCGTTTTTTACAGCATTCGAAATAAAATTTTGAGTCACTTTATAAGTTAATCAAGCATGTAAAAAAAATTCATATATGTGGGCGCGGATATCTTAAAAAAAAGAGTTATTTCAAATTGCGTTATAATATTTTGAAATTTCCTTTATTTGCACATTTCTCTGTTCTGAAGTATAGAGAAAGAAAGAGCAGTTTAAGCCCAACTTTTGTAGAGGAAGTACAGATTAGATTTCCAGAGGAAAATTAATTTACCGAAGCGTTTTTAGACTCTCTGAATCTGTATTAATTTGTTCTAATTTGATTGAGATGAAAGAAGGGACATCTGTAGTGCTTAGATTTAATTTTGTTGCTTTTCCCTCTGCATTTTTCTCGTTCTGATTTAGTGAACATGTTGAAGTCGAAATGTGTTGCGATGAAATGCGTAAATTGTAATTGGCAAGTAAGGACTTATCTTTAATACTTATTAGTTAAAATGGATGCTCTTGATTCTTTCTTTTAAAATAGAAAAAAAAAAGTATTTATAAATATTAAATTATATGATTTATTTCTTTGACAGGCTGCTTTATACTAAAACATTTTAAATCAAAATGTAAGATAAAGAGGTTGTTTCTTTCCTTTTTTTATTTTAACCCTTTGAGGCGCAACCCTTTCCCAATGCTAAAAAAAGGGCAGCCGTTGCCATCGCTCGACTTAACTACCAGCAAGATTGCGGACGATCGAAACGTTCATCGCGTGCCACAGATCTAAAGACCCTTTTTTGACGCAGCTGGCTGTGCGTGGACACAGCCAGCTGCGTCAAAAAAGGGTCTCTAGATCTGTGGCACGCGATGAACGTTTCGATCGTCCGCCATCTTGCTGGTAGTTAAGTCGAGCGATGGCAACGGCTGCCCTTTTTTCAGCATTGGGCAATCTATCCGGTTGTTCTCGCATTCTTCCATTTTCCAGGAGATGTCAGTGGTGTTAAAGATATTCGTGACCATTTTTTTACGGGAAATGACGTGCTTAAAAGTAAAGGATTCTCGTGGAGCTATGTCACCCGCAACTATTTTTATAGAAATCAAATCTATTCTTCGTGACTGGCAACAGTCAAAACGTCAGAGTTAGGTGTTCCCAGAGCGGGAACACTGCGCGTTAAAGGGTTAATCTTAGACTCAATTCTCTATTTTCTTATTTCAGAAGACCTTTTTTTTAATGCATTTCATACAGCAGTACTAGCACAGTTCGTAATTTTAGATTTATTTTATTTTATTTCTATTCAGATTAAAATTCTGGGTGTTATTTTATGATGTGATGTGCAATTTATTATAATGTGATGTGCATGCAAGTTTAATATACATTTATCCAAGGAAACAAACACACTCTCTTTACCATCGAAAATATTCACCACTGAGATAAAACCAAATGAGATAAAATTTTAACTACTGGTAAATCGAACGATAACCTTGACATTTATTACCTAATAAGAAAAACTGGTGCAACAAATTGGTACTATTCAGAATTGAAAGCTAAGTTACACAATCATGCTCACACCACATTTTCGACTCTAGAAAATTGCATTTGCTTTTGTCCTTTACCCAGAAGAACTCTAAATTGTCCAGTTTCGGATAACTTCTACATCACCTTCGGTAGGGCACATGGAGACATTAAATCTCTCGCTATCTGCTTCATACGATGAAATTCTTCTACAGCGGCAACAGAACTTCGCTGATTCTGGTGGAACAATTTTACCAGTAGAACTTTTTCTTGCAGCGTAGACATTAGGGGCAGTGAAAAAACTAACGTTCGTTCAGAAACCGCCTTCTTATCCAACAAATACTGTTAATAGGCATGCGCTGCAACGCAAATGGTGTCATCTATTCAGTATATGCAGATAAATACCTTTTCTGTTATAGCGCCATCTATTGTCAAATTTCACTAGCATGGCGTTTTATTTGATACAAGTCAAGCGCATCATTTGATTTATTTGAAATTCCAACTTCATCTCATTTGGACCAAGGAAATACATTCTAAACAGCTTTGAATAGGAACCTTATTTCTTTGCTGATATTGCATAGTTATGACATAAAAGAATTTCAAATTCAAAAGCTTTCACTTAGATTTTAAATCCTCTCAAAGAGTTAAAAATGTGATACATCAATTCATGTATTGATTACACTGAATCGGGAATGCACAACAGGAACCTCTGGCGTGAGTTTGAATGTATTCCACTTGTGAGCTTAGTGGAATTAATATTTCTTATCTCTTTCTCGGTGGAAGTGGAGAATTTCTGTGCTCCCTCTTTCCTTTTTTTCTGTATAATATTATATCTAGAGCAGATGTGATGAATTGGCGGAAAAGACGTAAGCAAGATTGGAATGCTGACATTAACAGATTGGACTGAATCGCAAACAATTCTGGTGCAACGAAGAAAGCGATATTGTGTCAATATGCTTATCAGCTGAGTTCACCGTGTAGTGTGAGTCGAGATAAGAAAGTGTAATTCAATATCTTGGTTCGAGTGGGACAGTTCGCATATCGAAAATTTGTTACTAGACAAATGTAATTCATTACATGAAAGGCATGCAACCCCAGATAAATATAAAGTTGGGCTCATATGTTATACATGCAGGGCGGTTATGATAACTGAACTTTCCTTATAAACGGGACTGTACAATTGAAACGGTTAAACAGACTGTAACCAAATTTAGTGCATAGACTATGCATAATATGCACTCAAGAGATTTCAAGAAAAAAATTAGTTCAAAAAATGCCCACGAGGTGGCGCTTTGCATGAAAAAACAATAAATTTAAAAAGAAATCGCTAATTTGAAATGCACAAATAATTTCAACATTTATTCAACAGTTTTTGAGCATTTATTAAATGATTTAGGAAATTTTTTGAATTGAAATCACCATGCAAAGTGCTACCCAGTGGGCATTATTTGAAATAAAATTTTTAACAATTTTAATCGAACGCATTTCGTGTACAGACCATATTCCAAATTTGGTGGTAATCGGGTCTCTCGTTTCAACAGCAAAATGCTGTTTACAGGGGAAGTTTAGTTACATCCACCTTGTACATAAACTGAGTTTTATATTTTAAATAATAATTTTGTACATCTATTTGTTAGATAAATCTTATCTATTTTTGTATGTATTCATTCATTTCGATGTTAACTCTACAGGAAAACTATTGCGTTCCATTAGAAAAGATGTGCAATTAAGTTATTACTTCCTTGTACGAAATATAAGGAAATACTTAAACTTAGAAATTGACTCTATTAGGTTCAGATAGTTCAGAAAGCATTAATTAAATATAAAAAATATATATACTTAAATTTAGAAATTGACTCTATTAGGTTCAGATATTTCAGAAACCATTAATTAAATATAAAAAATATATACTTAAATTTAGAAATTGACTCTATTAGGTTTAGATATTTCAGAAACCATTAATTAAATATAAAAAAATATATACTTAAACTAGCTGACCCGGCAAACGTTGTTTTGCCATATAAATTATTCCTAGGATTATTTTAGTAGAAAGAAATGACTAACTTATTGTAAGTTTGTGAGGATGTGGTATATGAGTGGAAGAGGCATGGAGCGCTGTGAACGATGCTGGAATATAAAAATAACACAATACCAAACATATATTTTTAATTCATTGTAATTTATTCTTTAAATTTATATATATCGCTAATTACAATAATTTTACTAAAAAATAATATCAATCCCTTAACGCAATAGAGTATACAATATTTTTTGTTATCCCATCTTTAGATAACACAAACAAACTGGATGCCCACTGTATGGTTTGCCCACTCGAGAGCATGCCACGTATAACTGTCCGTGTGAAAAACATGGCGTGCTCAAATCTAATCCACAAACAGACATAATTTGGCCTTGAGACTTATTGATAGTCATTCCATAAAAAATTTTGCCCCCCCCCCAAAAAAAAAGGATGAAAATCTGAAACACTTTCAGATTTTAAATACGCACTATAGTGCTATATATTAAAATCGTATCATAATTTATGCGTCGTCCCTATTTTTCGTCCTTATTCCATTAAGTTGGAAAGTGTTATCATTATTCATGACTGTGCTGTATTTTTCTTCCTTATTTTATAAAACCCATCTTTGGAATCGAAATCTATCTTAAAATCGCCTACTAAAACTATTTTACAATCTTCGCCAAGTATATCACAACTATACTTCACCGTTTTATATATTGTTTCCTACTTTAACGCCTCGACTCTCGCCAAGGAGGCGATGATTAAACATATGCAGTTACCATGACGATTTTTTGCATTTATGTAGAAATCGTAATTTAGAATTAAAATGGCGATTTGGAACAACATGTAAGTACAGCATGCCGTTACATTTTTATTTATTTTGGATTACCAATTAATGTAGTTTTAATAATTAAATGTCTTCAAATTCCTTAACTGGCGCGTTTATCGCTAGTTTGTTTACTTTAGTTATCACCTAGTTCTTTTGGGTGCGTTGAAACGGTACTTACGTATTATCCCGGCGGTCACTTCCGCCAAACTACTTTTTCGTAGATTTTAAATACGTTGCCAATCGTATTCCAAACCATCAACAATTTCATGTGCCCGGCATTTATCTTGGTGAAAAATTGCTTGTCTTGGCAGACCGCCGGGATAATACGTAAGTACCGTTGAAACTTGTTGTGCATAACTCCCAGAGACCCATGACTGCAAAGCTCGCCAAAGTACGGGGATTTTTTAGGTTGGCGAGAGTGGGGGCGTTAAAATAGGAATCAACTCTTTCTTGTACCTAAAACACATCTTTGGAATCGAAATCTATCTTAAAATCGCCTACTGAAACTGTTTTACAATCTTCGCCAGGCATATTCTTCCTGTAGGCATATTCCAACTATACCGCAAAGACATTTTAAATGCTGTTTGGAATGGGCATCATAATCCACGAGTGTACCGTGTTTTCCTTTCTTGTTCCACAGAGCACTTCTTCGGAATAGAAATCTATATTAAAATCGCCTATTAAAACTCTTTTACAATATACGCCAGGCGTTTTCTAACTATACGCGAAATATATTTATAATAAATTGTCACGTTTTGGCACCACATTTAGCGATCAATTATCAAAAATTGCAAACCTTTTGCGACTTTCAACATTTTATTAACGCCCCCCCCCCTCTCCACATTATCTGGCAAACACATTTGAAAAGTGATTCGACACGCTAATGTCTACGCAGAAATCCTGATTGAAATTAATAGCACTCTGGAGCTAAACATTTTGGGGTGGACCGCCCTTATGACTTAGGGGTATGAGACATAGTGAAAAACCTATTCTCATACCTAACAAATATACATAGAACATTTCATTAAAATTGGTCGAGTGGTTTCGGAGGAGTTAGGTGACTAACACTGTGACAGGAGAATTTTATATATTAGATTTAGAAATTGACTCTATTAGGTTCAGATAGTTCAGAAAGCATTAATTAAATATAAAAAAATACATACATGAAATTTAGCATGCTGACATTAAGTAACCCCTTTAGACAACCATTCGGCAAGTAATATAGAAATAACTTTCTGATATTCAACCCGTTTAATGAAGACAGATGGTTATTATAAATTTATTTCGCCATATCTTGGAATTAATTGCAAGAAAACCGCGATTTTTTGTAAGGAAGCTTCTATAAATGTTAAGTAGTCAATGCTTCAAAATTCTGTTCCCTAGAAGAGTGAAATGGGATGCTGAGAATTTCTGGTAACTTGATTACATCCCAAGAGCTATTCAAGAGTTAAAAGCAAACGATACAAAAAAAAAGACTAGTGATTCTCGTACTTTAGTAAATGGTAAGAGCTAGATAATTTCTTCACAATGGAATCATGTTTTATTTCTTAAAATAGTCACCATAAAAACTTTCAGACATTTTAATAAATCAGTAATAAATATGAACAAAGATTTCATTGAATTATTTTGATTTGCCAGCTAAAGGGGATGGTGGACATTAGAAAGTTTTTTTATTTTATTTAATAAGATAGGATTATGAAATTTTGAATTTTAATATATTAAACTAAAAGCATTAAAACAACTGAATTTTTTTTTAAATATTAGTAATTAATTAAAAATTAATTAACTTTTTAGTTTCGAAAAAATGCTCCATGCGTTTTAATTTTAACTTTTTTTTAGTAATTTTGTTTTATAATAGCATAAAAATATATTTTAAAAAAGTCTGTGTATCGGTTTTTGATTCGACCGAGTAGCTAATTTTTTCGAAATATTTTCATGGATATATACCAAACTTTCCCGAAATTTTTCAGTTTTCGTAAATAAAGGTGAAATTTCATAATCGAAATTTTGACCATATTTAAAAAGGATACACAGATTTATTTTAATATATGAGAAGAATGTTTGTAGTAAATTTTGTACAATTCCGACCAAAATTAAGTCGCATGGAGCATTTTGAAGGCAAGAAAAAAAACTTGATTTGGAGAAAGTTTAAAGTGTCATTTTCCATTTATCTTTAATACCGTCTCTTCTGAATAATTTTATTTATGATTTTACCTTAACAAAACATATTTTTAAAATAATTTCATTCGAATATTAGCTTATTTTGTAAAACATTCAATAAAAATTGTGACGTGTTTATTTACGCGTTTGTCTGCATTTTTGTGGACAGTTAACTGTCCGTTTTAATTTTTTCAAACCCTAATATTTTTTTAAAAATTGCCGTACACATACGCGGTTTTTTCTCAATGGTTCAGCTTTAACTGTAGAATATTAATATGTAAAAAAGAAAAAACACATTTTTTGGGGCCAATTTTGATGATTTGGGTGTCCACCATCCCCTTAAGAGAAATTTATCAACGATGGATATATTTTATAGTAATTAGATGAAACAACAATACTGGGTGTACTAAACTGTAACGAATTGTGATATCCGGTGTATTTACAAGAGAATCTTTTAATCTAGCATGATGTTGAACGTAACCTACTTGTGAACTTACACTAGTTGGAACTAATTTTTCTTATCTCCATATTTCCCTGCCGAAGAGAGAAAGTATTTTCTGCCTCCCTATCACTTTTTTTCTAAATTTGATATCTAGAGCGGAAGTGATGAATTGGCGGAAAAGACGTAAGCAGATTGAGTTACTGACAGCAAAAGATTGGTTCAATTCTCGCACAGTTCTGGTGCAATAAAGCGGAAGATCGAAGTCAAGATATGTAGCATAAGAATTTTACTCAGTTATACAGTAAAATAAGATTACAAACAAGAAATCTGAGAACGTTCAGGAAAAATTAGCACTCGTTGATTCATATTTTGCATTATTGACACAATTCATTATTATTTTTACGGTTTAGTATAATTTACAAGTGATTTGGTTAAAGTAAAATTTCCATCTTTGTATTCATGCTTCGCTTGTTTGTTTTTGTGTTAATGCAAAGCTACTCGAGAGCTATTTGTCTGGGAATGGGTGTCCCTTAGACAGAGAACTTTTTAAGCGGTTCTAATACATATTACTTTGTATAAATATTACATTAAAGTACTCCACGCTACCAAGTTTTAGCAATATATAGCAATGTTTGAACAACAAAAGTGAAAATATCAGAATTCTATAAATAACTATGATAGTAGTATCACTGCTTTATGCTGAATTCAGTTTTTTGCGCTTTTGTTGTCAAAACATTGCTATAAATTCCGATTATCACAAATCATATATTAATATCACACTTTGTAACATGTTATAGAATAACCATTATCCATCTAGTACTTTATAAACTACGATCATTTTCTTTAGCATTCACTAAAACTAGTCTATAACTGAAAAAAAAGCTTTAATTAATTAGAAAACTTTTCTCAATTTCTGCCATCTATTTTCCATCCAAAATAAAAGCGGCGAGAGGGTGGCGGGAAAAAAATCTCTGCTCTCCGTTGTGAAACACCCACTCTTCAAAGTGTTAAAATCTCTTTTATTCTCCAATTTGTTTCACACAAACTATTATCGATTAAGTCTTCGCTTGTTTTCATTGTGTACGCATTATGTCGAAATCAGTATCAATCTGTTACTGCCAGCGTCTCAGTTCTCCGCCTGTCATTGTCACCCATTTATCATTGCTGTCTATCATTTGCAGAAAAGAAAAAAAGAGATTTGTGCGGTAAAAACAGGTTTTTTTATATTCATCGTGATAAGAGATAAAAAGAAATTAATTCTACGTCGACGAAAAGAAGCATTTGTTTAGTTTGAAGTAGGAAAATTGTGTAACTTAAGGAGGATTCAAGAAATGGATTGTTTAGTGTTCTGTTTTGATTGAGCAAATTAATAGAATCCGGATGTAACGGATTGTAGCAGTTGAAATAAGGAATGAAAGTTATTCAAAAAAATATTCATAGATTATAGTTAAAATTTATATTAAAAGAACACAGTTTCTTTTAATATAAATTTTAAATAGTGCTTAATATCAATAATTAATATTGCTTTAATGGGCCTTATCAGCACCAAATATGCAATTAACCTTTATTTACCTGCATTTAGTAGTATAAATTACCAATGTAGTTTATTCTTCTTAATCTTACTGCTGGCTACTATTCTTACTGCTGCAAGAGCTATAGTCATAAAAGTAAGTCTGGGTATAGGTCTGGGTATAGTAAAGTTGGCATGCGCTACAAAAAAAAGTTTACAGTGCCACCTGGTGGCTAAATTTGGAGTTATCTCATATACAGTATGAGAAAAGAGAGAAGTCAGTTACAAAATTGTTCATCATCATCGATTTAAGTTTGAGAAATCACCTGGCTTACATTAATGTTGAAAAATAGAATACATAAAATGCAAGCAGTAACAAGCGTATTACTTACACTTCCGCTAGCTTGCCACCAGTCATGTTGTACACTGTTTAGCGAGAATTTCAAACCAGATTCCAGATGTGTATTTAGCTGGCAGAGGAATTTTTCCTTAACGGAGTCTTATTTACGACCTTATTACCTTATTTTGAACAATTTTTTTTTAAATTTACATTGCAAACTTATATTTAATAGATAAAGAATTAAAGCCCATTACCACTTTTATGGGACGCCCTGTATATATATGTGTGTGTGTGTGTGTGTGTGTGTGTGTGTGAATGAACACGATAGCTCTTAAACAGTGCATTCGATTGTGCTCAAATTGGGTACAAATATTATCGACCACTGTCGTACGACCTGTATTTATTCTAGTGTGTACAATTTATTTATAGTTGACTTATAGTTTTTTTTTACAGGACTGCAAGAATTCTTTAACATTATGTCCTATGGACGGAAATTCTTGCATGTGAGCCATCGTCTAAGCTGATTGGGCCACACCATGGCCGACAGGATTAGACAATGAACACTATAGATGGCTGAAGTATGCAGATCCATCGTAAGGCTGTCGCTCTAATAGTCTCGAGTTTTGAGCGGTTTTCTCTTGATGTAAGTTGAAGACAGTGAAACTTCTTTGGACCGACCACCCTCCGTTTAAACAAGCGGTCGTTAAGGGAGTGATCGCTCAAAGAAGTATGAATTTGGTAGCCAAGAAAAGAAAATACTAATAAAAATATTGTTTGTTTGCCATTTGTGAAATTGCATACGATGCATAAGTAATTATACAAACGTATTTTAAAATTTAAATTTTAATAAAATGTTTAGAAATTTCAGATTGTTTTATTTTCTTTCTCACCCAGTCACAGACACAAACGTATACACACACACACACACACTCTCTCTCACTCTTTTCTTCTCTAGCCTACAAGATTTGTACGTAATGTGCACGCATGCTTGTACATACACATGCCAATTTGCAGGTGAGTGACTAGTTTGAATGTGGTGTTATTTTTTAATTTTACATCTGGTAAAGTGCAATGAAAATTTTTGGACAGGGAACTGGGACCGGTCTCTTCCAGAGGATCGTTTAACATTATAAAGATAGGGTAAAGAATCTCTGCCTTAAAAATTGGTCGTTGGAGAAGGGGTTCGCTTAATAGAAGTGATAGCTCATCAGAGTTTCATTGTAAATGTTAGAACCCCTTTAAAAACCCTCCTCCCAATACAATCCCCTCCCCCCTCAGGCAAATATCCCTCAATTAGCCATGCCTCAACGCAACACAAATCCGGTTGATTGAACGACTTTGCAAGCGTTAGAATCAGGTTCACGTTATACCATCAAACATCTGTTTCGTTATGAATGTTAATTGAATCTCGTTATTGCATCGCAGCTATGAAACTAATTTCCCCCCCGGGGGGGGGGGGCGGGGAGCAAGTGCGAAGTTTTATGAAGACTCTTTTTAGAGCAAATTGTTTAATATTTTTGGGATGTAGAGGAATGAAACCCTACCATGTAGAATTAGTATACTGTTATTCAATCAGATTTTAAAATTTTAATGGCCACATTAAATCACAGTTATCATGAAGTTGACCCCCTTCATTTCTATGCTCGATTTAGTAAAGTTTGACCAACGCCATAAAGAAACCAAAACAAACCGAATTAATTAAACAGCTAGGACTGCTTAGAGTCTGTGTTGACTAGGAATACGTCACGAATCTTAAGTAATTAACCTTTTTCAGACGGAATGCAGATCTACGTCTATTTTAAATTAGTTTTTTGCTTATTTTGTCTGCTAATGTCTGATATTTTGTCTAATTAGTTAATAGATATTAGTCATTTAAATGAAGAAAAAAAAGTTTTATATAATTTTAACTGTGTTTATTACTAATTGTAAACTTTAATCATTTCTGACTATACTTTTAAGGGGCTATACTATGACTATACTTTTATGAGAAGTTTAATAAGTGAAATACTAAATTTAAAAATAAATATTTTATTCTTAAGCTATATGCTTGAAGGAGGAGTGTGGGTGTATCAAGATAGCACAGTAAAAGTTTATAAGAATGGTTATTTATATGATTTCTTGTCCAGTTTCAACTAATGACAGAAATGCAACTTTCATTTTTAAAAACCAAATCATCTTTTCACTATATCTCCTGAATTTTTCAAAAAGCAATATTGATAAAATTTAATTTTTCAATAAATTTTTAATTTGATGTTCCAAATTGGGAACACTGGTCTGTAATAGATTAAGGACAAATATAGCATGAGCGAATTATGAAGTAAAGGTTTCTTCTGCTGGCACATGGCTAGTTCTAGATGTTGAGCTGCCTTTGTGCAATTATTGTTTTGCCCGCTTATTTGTATTTATTACTGAGCCGACAATTCCAGTAAACAAAAGAACTAAAAAAAATATAGTTATAGTTTGAAACTATTTCTTTTTCTTGTGAAACGACTAAAAAAATGTACATTTGGGAAAGTTGAATTCAAAGAAACGCAGTCAGAGGTGTGGATATCGGGGTATATCTCCCCCACCCTAATTCCTGAAATTATCGGATTATTTATCATCAGCTTTATGTTGCAGACACATTAAGTTTACTTAACCAAGCTTTATTTCACATCTCTGAAAAGTTTTCTAGACAACGCCCCTGACACGAAGTATTTTTGGCAAACTTCATTGTATGCAGCAAACTCAACTATAAGTTCATGTATATTAGCCTTTGACAAATCGATTTGTGATCCAAGCATATTTTAAATATTTTATTTTTGCGTATTTTGTCTCCTAATGCGTTGGTTAAAAGGATATTAGTCATTTAAATGGGGAAAAAATATTGTATACAATTTTCACTGTACACCCAATTGGGAGCATATTTCCTACGTGTACCTGTACTTTTACATTGGCTTCAAAAACGGAATATAGTGATTGTTAATTTAAATGTGAAATATTGAGAATTAATAAAGGATTTAATTTTTAAATTTAAATAAAAGATATGAATTAAGTTTGATGGGGGTCGGATGTATCAAGATTGCTCAGTAAAAATTTATGAAAATGGCTATTTTCATAAATTCATCACTTGAAAGAATTAGCAGATAAAGTAAAAAGATGACTAAATTTTTTTAAATAGAAGTTCCGTTTCTATCATGAGTTTGGAAACTGGACAAACGTGAGTTTGTCCAGTTTTCCAGTTTCCCAGTTGTTGAGTTTGTCCAGTTGATAGAAACGCAACTTCTATTTCAAAAAATTTGTGTCATCTTTTTACTTTATCTGCTAATTCTTTCAAGTCAATATTTTTAAAATTCCATTTTTTAATAAATTTTAATTCGATGTTCCCGATTGGGAACATTGTCCTGCAAAAGATTAATATTTAGGGAAGTCCGCATTAATATAAAAAATAACTGAAGTAACTTTTCAGTACCGCAGTACGAAGGTATTACATAGTCGTTAGAATAAAATCGATCGGTAGATTTTGGGCGCCCCTTTTTTTCGGACGCTTGTGTGATGTGCATAACTTGCAACGCATATCAGAAACGGCCCTGCGATGACCCGACAGCGAAACGTAAGTCAGGGCGCATTCCCTAGAACCATCCTCCTATTGCAATATTTTTAGTCTTTATTTTAATCGATGAAATCATTACCATTTTCATAGTTACCGAAATGAAGGATACCACAACTCAAGATGGATTCTATTCATTTTGTTTTTGTTCTCGTGTCCATGGATAGGCGATTTCATCATATGAAAATAGGTGCCATTGCCCCTTCCCCGAGGGGGTTGGACTCCTGCCTAGTGGTCTCCAATTTTGAACCAATTCCAGTTGAGGGGCCAACCACCACCTCAAATCGACACCCTCAGAGGTATCGTTTAAACATGGTGGACATTGCAGCCAACGACGGATTTTACTGCACCAGCTCCCATTAGCGTACACTATCCCACCAAGCACTGGCCAAGTCTGAAGCTGCTTCACACTTTCGGTGTTCTTACGTGAACCGAGTCTCTAGTGACCAAACCACTGCGGAACATTCCAATCGTATTTAAAGCTGAAATGTGTGGGTAATTAAAATGCCAACTGCACTTTTCATGGAATACAGTACTGCATCAAGCTTAACGCGACAGGTGGGACCGAGAGACAACCACTTCAATGCAATTCATGTAAGTAGCGGTATAATTTTGTTCATTATGCTAGGGGCCAAGGCCCCCAGACTCGCTACGCTCGCTTTTCGTATGAGGCATTCGGCCCCTAATCAGGCTTATTCGTAAAAAAGACATAATTTCAACAGACAAAACCCGAAGATTGGATCAGATAGAATGTTACTGAGCTACACATTGCTTGGTTCTTGCATGTTCATTGGTACATAAAAATTTAAACTTCACACTACAGTAGACCCCCCTCCCCCTCATAACACGGAAGATATTTTGTTATGGGAATCCGTGTTGTACGGGTCCTGAGCTATACTACACCTGGAGTGCGGACTCCGCTTATAATCGCTGGAAAAATTATTCGCACTCCTCAGAAACACAATGATATTCAATGTTGCCATTCAAAAGTTATATTAATTAGGAGCTAAAGCATAATAAAATCAAAACATCTGTTTCAGTTGTATTTTTAATAATGTAAAACATATTGGACACCCTTCGAATTTGCCACCCATGGCGATTTTTCATTATTTGGCGAATTGCGTACATGTAAAGTTAATAAAATCTACGGAACAGATAGAATAGCCTGCCACCAATGGCGACTTTCCATTATTTGGCGATTTACACATGCTCACAACCTATATTTACTGTTCATCTAAGGTTACCGGAAAACCGTTATCTATATTTTCATTTACATAATCGTTTGCAGATTGGCGTACTTAACCCCACGAATCATACCATCTCGTCGCGCTAGCAAATATCCAAAGTGTACTATAACTGCTATAATGGCATAGTTAACGCCGCCAAATATTTCTAGCAAATAATGCAGCTGGACGAGAACCGGCTTTAAAATAATCTGCATTTTAATTATTTTTCATTTTCAAGATATTAGTTATTCTGTTTTGGAAAAACGAATAATCGCTCATTCTAAACCCCTGTTGTCTAAGTGAACTTACTATTTGAAAATTGTCAACTTTGTGCAACACATTTTTGAGTTACTTATTTCATATAGTTTTTATTTCGGCGTAAAATGGGCGTAATTCTAACTCATGTTTGTAAATTTCACGCGATTCTAGATACTTGGAAACGCTTTGTTGCATAGGAATGACTGATTTTATGCCAAATCTGGCAACCATTATGTTTATTTTTTCAGTTTTTTTATTAATATCTTCTAAAATAATTCGATTTTCGAAATTTAAGTCATCTTTGCAGATTCCTCGGAATTTTTCGAATCTGTGGGCACCTTAGTCGAAACTCAAATCCCCACGGTTTAGGAAGAGATAGGCGTACAAGCTTTTGACAGCGCCAGCGACCCTTACTTTTTTTAGAATAGAGAGATACGTAAAAATTATAAGAAATTTTCGGCTGGAGATCAAAGAAAACAATTTATAAACCAATTTTAATAAAATATTAGACAATACTATATAATTAATTATCACGTTAAAATTGTAAACCGAAATTATTTCGAAAGTAAACTGAAGACTAATCGATGATAGTTGAAAATCGCCCAAGTCGATGTTATACTGTATTTACCGAAATATCAACCACGATGATCAGATGTTGAAAATGATCAGATGTTGAAAATGAATGATATGATCAGATGTTGAGAATGAATTAAGTGAAATCTTAAAACTCCACATGCTCGCCGACATTTTAAAATGACAGATTTCCATGTTTTAAATTCGTTCAATTCACTCTGAAAGATGGGGAAAGGTTTATTTATTGTGAATAAATTTAAGATTGTTTAACTTTTAAGAATCGGATAATAGCCGTACCTGGGGAGAAAGAAAACTCTTTACAGCATGTTTCCAATTTTATAACTCATTGCGTCATGGTCCCTCGTCATGCATCCTCAAATCCTACCTCAATACGCACCTTAAAGAAATACATGAATTGTAAAACATTCTTAAAAAAGTATATATCTGCAATTTAATTGCAGTTCAAATTTTTGAATTTGAATAACAAAATTCAAGTATTACAGCAAACATCTGAAACAATAGAAACTCCATTGAAAATCCTGAAGTCTGACAAGTACTGAGGATAGTTGTCTGATGTTCGAACAGGTTTAATCTCTAACATGGTATCCTACTGAGAGCCAAGAGATCTTCCATTTGTAAAAAGATTTTAATGATGTATTATGCACCTGAATCCACAGCAGCTGCTATAGTCCACAGCAGCTGCTTGTGAGTGTCGTTCGACAAGATTGCCTTATTTCGTATTAAAAGCAGTTTTAAAGAATTTTGTTCTAAATTAATGTTTGAAAAAATTGTTAAACCGTAAAGTTTCCTAGGAATACACAAATACCCTTGTTAGAAGACTAGAAAAATCGTGCGATTATGGTACATAAGTGCAAATAAACCAATTATGTCTCGAGCAAAAATGGTTTAGATTGTCTCTTTACAAGCTATGGTATATACTAAACGCTTATCAACTAAGCTTTTCCCATTTAAAAAAAAATCTTTATTTTGAATGAACTTTTCGGACACTCGAAAACTTTTGCTGGATCCCATGTTTGGATTCCTTTCTTACAATTTTATAAAACGCAGGGGTTTTATCCGTTTATTACAGTATGTAATGCAACTTGAAAAAAAATTAAAAATGGTTTTTCATGGCTACCAAAACTAAAATAGCAAGAAGGGGTCGTTTTGACCAGTCGATATAGCTACTAAAATAAATTCAAAAGGATTTTCAAATGAAATATTAGCAAAATTGTAATTTATAAGTGTTGAATATATTCAGTATTGATTGATCATTTAATGAACTTTTAAAGTACTAAAAATATTGTCTATAGTACGAACAGTTGAAATATCAACTATTCTAATGACTGATTCATTAGATATAAAACAAATTATTCCAAGTGAGTTTAGTTTCAGGAATTAAAACGAATGCCATCTAAAACGGAATTCATAAAATACTTTTACGCTCACTTACCCGAAGAACGATTCACTTTAAATTTATATATGAGAAATCTGCGCCATGCCTCTTCCGTTACTCATTATAAGTGTATTCAAATGGTTAATATAAAGCAGAATTTAAATTTTATTTAAAATACATAAAATTACTCATGTATTAAGAGTAGTAAATACAAAATTAATTTCATATTTAGTTTCCACAAAAATTTTGAACACGATACACAATATTCTAGAGAATTTCTCTCATTTCTGCACTTAAACGCTTCAATTTTTTTTTTTTTGGGGGGGGAAGTGGATGGGGAAGGAGACTTTGGTAGGTAGTTTGAGACAATCCATAAAAGCCAAGCTTAACGCCTTACCTAATTTTAATAGAAGGTAGTTTTCGTTTTCACTTAAATCTAAATTTGAGAGCTAAAAAACAATTAGAATATCGGCAAAAATATAGAGTACATTATATTTACAGCTCAATGTACATGAAGCCTTCACATATGTTCACAGCATACATAATTCATATGTACAACTAAATACCGATTTGGTACTACATAGAAAACAGCTGCTTTAAGTGTGCTGCACCTTCAGTGAGTAATATGAACCATCATAAGCAACTATTGGAAAAATACATTTGTAAAGGGAGGCATTTCAGATAAGAAATGTAACCATGAAAATCTGCATCTGCTTTTCTTGCAATATTTTGTTTTTAAAAAAAAACGGCAAACTAAATCTCTTTAGAGGTACAACAGGGTGACAAAGTTTTCATCTCCCTGGGAGACATGAATACAATTAAAAGAATTCTAATCGTGGACATTTTCCTGTATGTTCTCCGATTGCTTCAAATTCAAAGTGTATTTTACAAAAGTGAATAAAATTGAAGTCGTCCCTGGAATACAAGCAGATGTTTCAAAAATTAGCAAATCAAGAATGCTGACCAGAACTAGTTCTTAACTCAGAAGGTCAAAAATTTTCCAACGATCAAGATATAAATCTGGGAGTAAAAAAATTCAGGATTTGTGAATTCCCATTTATTGGATATTAGCCTAGTAAAAAATTCAGAACTTAAATATTTCAAATTTACACACGTCTACAGTAAATATGTGTATAAAAAACTCATTGCTGATTATTGCTTCAATAATTCTCCGTTCAGATCATTATCCAATAAAATGCACAGTATTGGTCTTCGAGTATATTGTACTCTAATCATTTCAATAGTTTTCGAAATCATTAAAATAAGCATTAAACTAAAGACGCTCAGTGATTAAGAAAAAGAGGCTCACATGAATAAATTGAATTTTATTTTTATGAAAAAGCAAATTTATACAAGTTTCGGTTTTTTGTAGACAAACTTCAAACTAATGCATTACATTTCAAAATCTTTCACAACCTTAAATGGGGGGTGGGGGGGGGGGGTAGAGTAACATCAAGACAATTTATAATTCCATAACAGTACAGGGTCATAGTTTTCACACACTTTGTAATTACTTCATAAAAAGATGTTAACACCAACTTCCTTATTTAGTCTCAGTTTTATCAGAAAATCATCATTCAAAATGAATACAATGTTTAATTATCAATTAGAATTCAGTAATAAGAAAAATTCTTTAATTTTTGTAAATGTACCTAAAAACAGTTGTGCGAGATATGTTTGAAAAACCACGTTTAGATATGATAGAACAATTCATATTAACACTTATTTTCTGAACAGTCATTTATATGTATATGAACCTTAAAATTTCACATTCACAAAAACAGAACTATGTATAATTACTCACATTCAGCTATGAATAACATCTGCTCTATATACATATTAAGTTAAAGCTTTACACTAACTCATGCTAAATACAAACTCAGTACTCGTACTGAAGCTATTTACAAAAAATGTATTCTGGATATTTCATCACAAACTGACATACATTATATAAATCGGTACTGTAACGTTTCAAACTTTTGCAATAAGTAACATTCAGTGAAAAGTAATATTGAACACCTTATACTTGCAAGAGATAAAAGTCCACATAAGATAATCGCATCTAAAATATTAAACACTTATTGTCTTTGATAAAATATACATACAAGATAACTTCAAATAATCCCATTTAAGGGGACTGACTTACAATAGACATTCAGATTCATTAGATATAACCAAAGCAGTTACCACAATGCACAATCGCATGAATCCAATAGACAAAAAATCATTCTTCATAGACACCAACGCTGAAACATTACAAACAAAACCCAGGGGAGTATTCTAGATAATTATATTGTTGAAAGTTGTGGCCACAACTTATTAACTAGGAATTAAATATTTTGAATATTTTAAATTACAAGTGCAATATATACTTTACATTTGATACCTCAATAAGTATATTTTATAGTAATTTATGGATAAATTAGTTGTAAGCATCAAAACATCTTTCAAATTCTACATTCAGAGATCAATCTAAACAAATAGTAATAATATTACTCCATTAAAAGGAAACGTTGGGTTAAAAGACTACATTACAACCCAATGTATGTATTAAACAATACATTCTTTAACAATGTGTCTTAGTTTCAATGGGAGCTTCGTTCAAAAGAAATTTGGTATTTTGACAGGAATTGCAAAAAAGGAACATGCACCTATTATTGAATTACAGTGGACTATAAACAATAAAACATTTTAAAATCCATTTAAAAATCTGCAATATTCTAAACATTAACAGACATATGAAAATTACATCATGGCAGAAATCTGGCTGTATAACTAGGTACATTTTATTAAACACTGAAATATTTCATTTTGAAACTTTGAAAACTAAAGCAAAATTTTGAATTTTTTTAACTCAAAACCTGCTAACCATTAAAAGGACTAGTTATTCCAGAAATCTTTATATTTCATAGAGATGTTTCAACTGAAACAAAATATAGTACTTATTGATGAAAATCAATGCCCAAATTGAATGTACATTAAAATGGGCATTTCTTTTTAATATGGGCAATACACTCCCTCCCCCCCTACCCCGCAATAGAAATAAAAATTTTAAATATTAATGCCTAAAACTACAGATTTATTTTTAAAAAAATTTAGGATACTAAATATAGACAAATTTAGAGATTTATAGAACACTTTGAAAGTCTGGTGATTTAAAAGTGCAATTTTATATATAAGTATTTCATATCAAAGTAAAATAAATCAAGCTATTAACTCACTATTATCACAATATCGCCTTCGGCAAAAGAACCCTGACAAGCAGCGTCATAATGTAGGCCCTAGTTTCAACTGCGAGTTAGGAATCTCGCTTCCCGACTTAAAATCAACACTTAAAATTTAGAAAAATGTTTTAAAAAGAGGTTTGGAAAATAACCGTGGGATGATTAGCATACTCAGATATTTATTGTGTTTATTATAGGCAGATTGTCTACTATATAAGAGATTAAATTAACCTGCATATATTTGCACGGTAAAACACTCCGATGGGAAATGTACAATAACAACCAAAATACTTGAGAATCCAAATTCTTAATCTCATTCGAAATGAAGTCTGGAGAGCAGTGCTGCCACTATGGCCATCTCGTGACTGCACTGTGAGCCAGACTCGCCATAACTGCAAAAACAAAACATAACACGTCTAAGTTTAATACCAGGTGTTCAAATTTAGATCTCTTGAAAAATTATGAAGAAATTTTTCATTTCTTCAATCAACTATTACAAGATTTACACAATACCTTTACTCAGGCAGACAATTTTTACATAAATGCAACTTTATAGTAACGTAAAAAAATCTAGAGTATTTTCATAACAAAGACATTACTAATTATACATAAGCACTTAAGACTGATTTTTTGTTACCTATTACAGACAAATTTAGAGATTCATAAAAATGCTCATTTTGGCAGATTCTGGAATGCTCTTATGCATATAAGAATCATTGTTTATGTAAAGTGCATTACGCTATTCACTTGCGATTATGACATGTACATAAAATTATTTTCTTTTTGTCTTGAATTGTAGGTACCCTGCCTGAAATGGTTTAAATTGTACGTGAATTTAGAACTGAAATTTTTGAAAATTGAAAGATCTTTCCTGCAAATGCACTCTTGTTAACATTTTCCAAACTGCCACTTCTAAGCAGCGACGTTCAAACCATTTTATTACACCCGTAAAAATTTGATTTTTCAAGAAATTTGATTTTTAAAATAATTCAGTATTTATATTAATCCACTACCTTTAAAAATATGCATACTTGCTATATTTAAGCTTAACAATTATTTGATTTAGTGGAATATGTGTAACATTAAAAACGAGCAGATTACCAGATTCTTGCCTTTTCCAATGAAACTTTCTGCGTACATCTTACTTGTTAAAATTTGAAATTAAATGACTAAACATATTCGGAATTAAGTAGTTTTATTAAAAATTATTTTTTAATAAAACTTATTTCTAAGATTTTTTTACTTAGTTTAACAAAACTTTGTACTTTAGCGGAACTCTGTAGCACTTATTAAATCAAAATTTTTCTCTATCATCATCAAATAAAATATAGCTGCACTAGCACTTAAGTCACGCATAACCTTATGAATGAAGTTTTGCATGTTTAAACGACTAATCTTTTGAACTGAAGAATCGATGCCTAAATTAGCATAAGCCAATCACATTGAAAACTTTTCTTCTGCAGATACAAACTATACTTAGGCATTAGAATATTAAATCGAACAAGTATTCATTTTAAGAAATAGGAGATTTAGATTGCAATTAAAAAGGAAATCGCTGTAATGAGTTACTTCGCATTTCTTAAGCTCCAGTTGGCACACTTGTTATCTAGAGCAGCATTCCCAAAAGGCTTTGCGCACGTAATACGCAAACTTGCGAGAGGAAATGGGATTTTTATTACCATATGTTTCATATACTCATGCACGATCCATATGAAGCAGCATGTCCAGAACAGGAACATTTACTTTCCACTGGTCAGATGATAATGACCAACAAGGACCATCTACCCAAAGAATGAGGATAGCCCTTTCTGCAAAAATGTCGAAACAAATCTGCCTCAAATTAAATTATTTAATATTGATATCCAGTTAGGACAGCTTTTCTATGTTTATTTGTACATTTCAACATATTAAAAAAAACCCTAGGCCCAAACAAACACTGAGAAAAGTAGGCCAATGTCTAAAATCATTAAACCTTCATTCTGAATGAAATAAACTAAAACTAACCTTCAAAATTACAAGACACCAACCTTACCAGGCATATTAACTTCTGCAAACAAAATTTTCAAAAGCTTTCTTGCAGACATCTTTAATAACAGATCTTATGGATTACCTCTCGTTATTTGAAAAGGTAAGAACTTTATCTCATTTTAAAGTATATTATAACAAAACATAAGTTTCCTCTTTATAATTTTTGAATACAAATGTTACAACATATTCTACAACCGCCCCCCTCACCATACCTTAAGGGCGATCTCGAGAAATGGGGGGGGGTCTTCTAATCATCAAAATAGAAGGCAAATTCAATGCACAATAATACCTAGGGCAATTCGAGGAATAGTGAACGAGGCCAGGTAAGACATATTTCAAAACTGATATTTTACCATCCACCCATTCTTCCCATTTTGAAGTCTCGCACAGTAATGCATTGTTTCCATCAATCTTTCTGGAAAAAGTTTACCAGATTAGAATACCGATAAGTATGGTGCAAGAAATCCAAACAAACGTCCATCAGACGAAAACTAAACTTACGGACAAGACTAAAACACATTAAAACAAAATGTACGATGATCAATAAATTTCACCTTTCAAGTAATGAGTTATTCTAATCGCAGCTACCACAGTACAAATTCAATTAATTAGTTTTTCATCCTAAGAAAAACTCACTATCGTAAATTTATTGGTAGCAGTCATTTTCACGAACAACGAAACTTAACAGCTTTACACAAAAACTCAATGCATATCATACATGCACAATGAAAAGGAATTTACAAACAAAATTTTACCTTCAACCCAATTCCTTTTGGACAATGCGGGTCGCCAACATAACCCACACGATAAAACAGGTATCAAAAGAATTTCCCGAAATTATATCTTAGTCTAGCGACCGCCAAAGTCTAGTGGGCACAACACATAGTTACTAAAAGAGTTGATACTTGCATCGAAATTAATTGACCTTCAACAGATTAATAAGTTTATGGTGAAAGGAAATATACGTTTTAATGCAGTTATAATTCTTGAGTTATACTGCGAGATTTTACCGTGCGTATCTAGCGAAATAAGACCTGGAAACTGATGTTTTTTAACCCCTTTGGGTAAAATTACGAGTATAGCTCTCACTAGTTTATCATGCAGCACAATTGTGCTTTTCGTTATGCAGCCTTACACATTTGCAGAATACATGCATCACTTTTGTAAACAGTAATTTTCGTTTTAAAATGTAGTTAAACGAAAGTTTAAGTTTTATACTCCAGTTTGTTCCCAATTTTTATAAATATGAAGAGTGGCTGATTGTATTGCGTAAGGCTGGAGACTGGTCATGCAACTAAAGTTATCGCTGAATACTATAGAAAATTTGGTTTAAAATTCTAGCTTGGTCAATCTGCAGCACTTGCATTGATACTGTAGGTCCCATCATATATTGTTTACCGTGATAATTTCATTGCTGAAGTCATGGTCAAATTGTTAGTGGCATCACATTACGTTTATATCCATATCAACAATTTCAATCAATGCTTAAAAATTATAAAATTAAACAAGTTCTTTAAAATGCAAATTACACGGCCTATTTTCGATCATTTAACCTTATCGGAAGAATTTACAAAAGATCCTCGTGATTTATTGTGTTACCTACCTATATATTAACATCTTATTTTCTAAAGCTATCAACCGTATCTTATTTGCTCAATAAGCAATTTAAAGTGTTTCATATTAACCTTTATATTTTTAAGATCTGACAGAATGTGATTAGGAAGTGTCAGTATCCATAATTACCCATCATTACCATATAAGCTTCAACAAAACCAGAAATGAAGGTGAATTGTCATCAGATCATCAATTACTCTAAATTTATTCTGTTGACTTAATAATTTTTCACCAAAATTTTTCTTACTAATTTTGAAATTCAGCAGATAATATGGATGTGTTACGGGAGTGAAAACTAATGGTAACCTATTCGGAATTTACATTTTTAGAGATAAACTTCTACATATCAATGTCAGGCTTAAACCGGTCAGGAGAGTATTGCAGTAAAATTCCACTGTAGTTCACTCAGTCTGAGAAAGAAAAAGAATTCTTGAAATATCGTAAACATTGCTTAGTGATACTAAAACTATTGCGGTTTTACTAGGTTCAATTTAAAATTTGAGCATTTGTATTTTCATCTTTATTACAAGAGCATTGAAACTTAAGAAATCGTAAATGTAATCTGATAACAACCGTTACAAACCTTTATTTACAAGTTATGACAAGTTTGTTACTCGACAACTTTCCTTCTGTTCACTCTGTATTAAACTAAAATTCTCAAAGCTGAAGTTTTAAGCGAAAGAATTTTTCTACAAAATGTTTTTAACCAGAAAATATTTGTTAACTCACGTAGCATAACATTGTTATGCTTCCGAATTCTATAAATTTAATCCCTCGTAATGTAATGGATATAAAAAATTTAAAAGTAATTCATTTTTAACTGAATTAATCTACTAGCGTTATATGAAAGATTTTCTGAATGAAAATTTATCCATCTGCATACAATATGAAAAGTTTCCTTTCTTTTTCTCAATGATATTACTGTGTCTGCAGTTTAGAAGTGTCTCCCATTTACAACACACTGAGGCGTTGAAAAGCAAAGGATGCGTATTTAAAAAAAAAAACCTTGCGTTTTAATTGTGTGATATAACTTTACATGTAAAATGTTTAAAATATGCAATAGAAGCAATATTTTACCGTCATTTGAAGAAACAGGGAAGTTTGAGGGTTTCCAAGATTTCAAATGAAGCCTCGAATTCATGTTTACCTTCAATAAGTCATTTGTTTTTTTATATTTTCTCCCCATTTCATCACTTTGGCCTCGTATTTCTGGACCAGGATTTAGATATTGGTCAATCACTCAAATGCATCTACATGAAGTCGTAGAGATCTCTTTCCGATTGAGGTGCCATATATAATATAGCACGTTAATATATCCGAATCCAGTCTCTGAAAAACAGGATAGCTTAGTAAAACATTAATTCTAAAGATTTATTTGCACCATTACATTCGAAATTGCATTCGATGCAAAAAATACTCACTACAGTTGACATGTTAACTAGCACGAGCAGAGCCGATATTGGTGTGCACTCTATAAGTGCGGCTTAAATTTACTCACTGCTTTTACTTAATACTTTGGTACTGCAATACTGAGGAAACTAAATATGAACTTGTTTTAAATTTTATTACATCTAGTCTGTTTCTGAAGACTGGTTAGTATAGGATAAGTGCGTAATTAAATTTTCCTGCACTTTGATAGCCTGAAAATATTTAAACCTGCTCACAAATAATGCAAAAACCTTTTTTCTAAGCTGTACAAAATTTCTGTGAGAGTTCTCTTTCTTACAGAAACTTTTTGTGCTGTTTGTGACTTTGTATTTACTGAATAGGGGTGGCTAAAACAACTTTACACAAGCGACTAAGTATCTTGAACTACAGCGTGGATCTAAAGTACAGAAATCTTTCAAGAACATTTCAACTAGAATCCAAAGTGTGCACAGAACATACACTAAAGATTTACAGTGAAAATTTCATTGACAGTTTTAAAAAATCGTTCAGAATGAAAGTATGCTACTCTTTATCCGTGTACCCTGTTTTGATCGAAATCTTTCTTATGGTACAGCGCTTTTTTCAATAAATAGGAAGCGATTAGTTTTCTTGAATACACTATTTAAAAATTGGGCGTTACCTCTTTGAGGGAAAAATATACCTTAAAATTAGTACATAGCCATTGTTCGAGCAAAATGACTAGCTTAACCATTCAGGGCACTGCGTGAAATATTTCAATCACTAAGGTCGCATAAATTGTACGCTAGTTCATTCCTGTAGAATGGAACTACACGAAATAAAGATAAGCTGAACAAATTTCTTAGTTGAACTTGCTCACAAATAAAGCGCACCAAAATGTTTTTCTAATAAAATTTTTGTGAGGTTTCTTTCTTGCATAACATTTTTGTACTATTCATGACTTTAAATTAATTGAATAGGTTTGGCTAAAGACAAACTTTACACAGACAAAGTATCTTGAACTGTGCCGGATCATAAGTATTTATCTAAATAGTTTTCAGAAGGATATTTAAAATAGAATCAAAAATGCGTGCGAAAATTAAAAACTACGTTGAAATTTTTCATTCGACAGTTGAAAAAACTCATTTACAAAAGAAAAAATGCTATTCCTTAGCCATGTACAGTTTTCAGGAAAATCTCCCTGTTCTGGAATAAACTTTTATCATTAACTAAAAAAAAATTAGGTTTCTTGAATACGCATATCATTATTTAAAAAACTGAAAGCTTGTTGTAGAACGAAAGTACACGATTCCTGTAGAACAAAAGTACACGAAATAAACATAAACAGAACAAGCCCGACAGTGGAACCCGAGTCATTGAGACATTTCCGGCAAATGAACAAGCATAGTCTTGCAAACGCTGAATTTTATGTCCCAACTTGATTCTCCTCAGTCTTAATTTTAGAAGATTTATTTACAATAAAATGAAAAAAAGCAAGGTAATACATCTGCAGATAGATTAAATTTCTTGCTTGAAAAAACAAAAAATCCATTTTCGAATTATCTGCCTCCATATATTGGTGCTGCCAGCTTGACAACTGAACATGATTACTTGAAGAAACATTCACATAGAGTAGCTGCAGGCCTTTATGCCACCTGTGTGAAATGGGTTGTGAAGATCTTGGGAACTGTTCTGTTTTTTAGTTAATTAACCTTTTAAATGCCAATGTCCCCAGTTGGAAACTATTAGTTAAAAAGTGATTCAAAAATGAAAGTATTATCAATATTGATTTGAAAAAAATCTGCAGATAAAGTTGAAAGACGACTTGATTTTTTGAAATAGAAGTTTCATTTCTATCATTATTGGGAAACGAGGGGGGGGGGGAATCGGAAAAATAGCATAAGTTTTTTTTTTTTTTTTTTTTTTTTTTTTTTTTAACTGAGCTGTCTTAATACATCCTCCCCCTTCAAACTTCATACCTTTACTTAAATTTAAAAATAAATCTCGCCAATTCTTAATCGTTTAAACTATCCATCAATATATTCAGCTTTTGAAATCGATGTAAATTGTCAGAAAGACCAATGCTCCCAATTCGAAACGGTAAAATTGTATAAAAAAAATATCTCCATTTAAATGATTAATATTCTTTAATGCATTAGAATACAAACTATGCAAATAACGAATTTAAAATATGCCTGGATCTCAATCCGGTCTGAAAAAGCTTAATGAAATCTATAAAGGCTAATTTTTACCCTCACTCCATCCCCTCATATTTTTGAGCTGTTTGTCGACTAATATCCGAATTGCTGCAGACAGGCGACCGATAAAAATTAATTCGCACGTGCAAAAATATCAGAAGTTACTTAAAAAAAAAACCGCGTCCCCGATTTTTCAGATCATTGTAATCTTTTGAAACACTACTACGTAAGTAGTTTCATTCTTTTAAAGTAAATGACTTCAACAGGACATGCTTTGTCCTAAACTAAGGAAGTTTTAATGGGCAGTAATTGGCCTAGACTCGTGACTGATTTAACTATTGTTTTACCACACAAGAGCTCTCTTAACATGAAATTTAATTTTTCTTGTTAGTCTTAGTTAAAAATGTTAATTTTGTTACTTTATACATATAAACTAGTACAATAAATTATTAAACTTACTAAAAACATACTACTAAATATATTACAAACTACATACAATACTAAACTAATTTAATATTACTATCAAAATTTTTAACTAAATTTCACAGAATGGGTGATCAAATCCATTCCGCTTTTAAACTAATTTTAAAAATTAGTAGTTAGTATTAGAGAGTTACAGTACAAAATTAAATTTCACGTTAAGAGGAATTCTCGTTTAATGTGAATTTCACATTGGTAAAGTTAGCTCATCAGCATTTTGAACCAAATTTGGAAAAAAGTGCAATGCTAAGGAAAGAGCTCTAAAAGAAAAGTCTTCACGTTAAAACATCCCTCCTCCTGTATTTTAGACTATTATTTTACATGAAATTTGGACAGAGTTAGTCATTTTCCTCTCTCAACAGTACATCTAATTTTTGTTCATTTTTCCTCAAGGAAACATTTAATTCTACTATATAGTTACGCCGATCCCTAACTGACGAATTCTCTAACATTTCCGGAGTTCCACTACAAAAGATAAAAATTTTACCACCATTACTCAAAAAATCTTAAAAAGTTAAGGACGAAAGATCAATAACATTTACACCGTTTGTACCACCAGCTTTAAAATTTTCACTGCACTGTCAATTTACGTGCAAATTTGCACTGTCAATTTACGTGCAAATATAGAAAACGATCTGCGATCCTTTTAAAATAGACAAATCCACCCATTCCCTAAACTTTACGCGATTTTTCGCAATTTTCAGCGCTATTTTTTTTCGAAAAAGTATCCTTTCCAATACAAAATTACGAGCCGGGTGTTACCTTTACTTCATACTGAAGACACGTTTATCATGCTTTGAAGGGTAAATTGCGATTCTAGGTTGTTTAAAATAGTTTCAGGATTACAGTTTAATTTTTCCTCAGCATGAAGCATTGATAAAAGAGGGTCTGATCCCACAAAACGAAATCGCTCAAAAAGTTTCCGCACATTTCCTGAACAACATGAAATTCGATTTCTATATACAATAAAAATTGAATAAAGCTACTTATTTTAAGTAGACGAAGATTAAATATATTGAGACAATTTGTTTCAAATGTTCTTCCTAGCACTCGTTTTAATTGCCTCCAAAACAGGCTTTGAATTCTAGTTTAAATAATGGTATGCATATTCAAAAAACTTAATTTTTTTTTAGTTAATGATGAAAGGTTTTTTCCGGAGCGGAGATTTTCCCGAAAATTGTACATGGATAAAGAATAGCATTTTTGAATGAGTTTTTTCACCTGTCGAATGAAAACATTCAACGTAGTTTTTTTTTTTTTAATTTTCATAACCATTTTTGATTCTCTTTAAAATATCCTTCTGGAAACTATTTAGATAAATACTTATGATCCTGTGCAGTTCAAGATACTTTGTCTCCTGTGTAAAGTTGCTCTTTAGCCAACCCTATCCACTTAATTTAATGTCACGAATAGTACAAAAATTTTAATGCAAGAAAGAAACCTCACAAAAATTTTATTAGAAAATCATTTTGGTGTGCTTTGTGAGCGAGTTCAACTATTTTCAACTAATAAGTTAGTTCAGCTTATCTTTATTTCGTGTAGTTCCATTCTACAGGAATGAACTATTGTACAATTTATGCGACCTTAATGATTGGAATATTTCATGAACATGCATAGACTGGTTAAAGTAATTTTCCCTCCCTCAATGGTAATCTACTAATTTTAAGGCATCCCCCCCCTCAAAAAGGAAACGTCCAATTTTTAAATAGTACATGTATTCAAGAAAACTAATCTCTTCCTAGTTATTGAAAATAGGGTTGTGTCAGGACTGGTAGGTTTCGCTCCAAACGGGGCACACGGATAAATGGCAGCACTCGTACAGTTTGAACGATTTCATTTTTGTCGTCAATGAAATTTTCACTGTAAATCTTTAGTTATACGCATTTTGGATTCTAGTTGAAATGTCCTTTAAGCATTTAGATAAATACCACTGACGCACCGCAATTAGAGATACTTGGTGGCCTGTGTAAAGTTCTTTAGTAACCACTATCCAGTAAATGCGAAGTCATAAGTGGTACAAAAAGTTTATGTAAGAAAAAACTCCGAAAATTTTATTACTAGAAAAAAAATGTGTGCTTTATTTGCGAGCAGGTTTAACTACATTCTTGCTATCAAAGTGCAGGAACATATAATTATGCATTTATGTTATACTAATCAGTCTACAGAGACAGAATAGGTCAGTAAAATTGAAAAAGTTCAGATTTAATAAAGTTTCTTCAGTAATGCACTACCACAAAGCTACTACAAAAGTAAGTAAATTTAAGTCGCCTGTATACAGTGCACACCAGAACCGGATCTGCTTGTTAGTTAACATGTCAATTGTAGTGAGCGTTTTAAATAGAATGCAATTTCGGATATAATGGTTCGAATAAAACTGACACAATTACTGTTTTACTAAGCAATGCTGTTCTTAAATGACTGGATCATTCGGATATATTAACGTGCTATTTTATCCGAATGTGTGGTACCTCAATCGCAGAACGCGATCTCTTCAACTTCATGTAAATGCATTTGAAAGATTGACTAATAGCTAAATTATGGCTCAGAAATAAGAGACCAAACAGATGAAGTCTGGAGAAACCTTTAAAAATAACTTATTGGAGGTAAACATTCATTAGAGGCTTCGTTTGAAATATTAGACATCCTCCATGTTTCTTAAAGAAACGGATATTGCTTTTATTACATACATTGTAAATATCCTTCATAAACTTGTACTACCAATTTAAAATAAGTGTTTTATTTAAGTACCTTGCGGCTTCCAATACTTCATTATATAGTAAATGTGATGTAATGGGCAAATATGCCAGCTTCAAGCAAGAGCTGAGAAGTGGACGGGCCATGGAGGCATGGATGCACCCGGAAATTTTAGATTTTTGTTAATTTCATGTCAATAAATCTAGTGTTTAATTTGTAAGAATGTCTACCTTTTTCACTTTGTAAGCACTCCCCCCACTCCCACCAAAAAGAAAAATTCTTGCTATGTTCCTGACCAGTATATTACCAAATTTCTTATTTAGCATTTTCTCTAACGTTTACAATTTTTAGTGAGTTTTAATTCCATTTGTTACCGAGCGAATGTTAGAATTAATGCTCTCTGAGAACAAGTCTGGCAAATCCAGTCAGCACAGTTAAAATTTTCTGATATATATACATATGTATGTACACACGATTCTCCAATCTTACAATCTGGTAATTACATACCCAATAATTACTAGGGAAGTATGCTTCTGCAATAAATTATTGCTAAAGAACACTTTTGGCTCAAGTGCAAAACTTGTGAAGCAACTGCGCGTAACTAAAACAAGCTAAAAATAGAGTTGAGATTGCTAATTAAACTTATTTTCAAATAAATCTTCTGCTAAACTAAGCTAGCTGATTTTTAGAAGAAAAGTTGATCAGTCAGCATGTGATACGCAACTTAATGCTGAAGTGTAAGAGTTTTAAATTGCAAAAGACTGATAAGTTTGATGAGTATTATTCAACACTATCTTGGGAACTACCCTCCCCGATAGGCAAATCCCAGGGTCGACTTGTAGCACAAACAGATTAAAACTATTAAGGTAAGAGACTGAACAGATGAATTCTTTTAATGCTACCACATTGAAAAGGAACTAACTTATAAAAATTAAGAAAACATTGCTGATCACGGAATCTATACTACATCCAAAAGTGGTAGAAGGAAGCTATTGGCGTTGAAGGAGGCAAAGTCTTAAAATATGCATTGTTTTAATACCTACATTTTCTATTAATACGAAATTTTGCTGGAAAATCTAAATTTATGATTTAAATAAGTATAATAAATAGTTTTTAAAAGCCTTAATCACAATATTGTCAGTTATGATAAACCGCCATATTGTCAATTAACTCGTGTTCAAAAAATACACCGCTAGTAATGGCCTATTAAAAATTTTAAGTTTGTATTTTGGTAGTCTGAATTTAGAAAAAACATTTTCAAAAGAAAATAAACCCAGTTAGGTGTGAGCTAAGTTTAAAAGAATTCGCTTTGGTACATTTAATCATTAATAGAGCCTTAGATTTTTTTTAATCTGGCAATAAATCTTTCTGTGCGCGCGCGTTAAGTTTTATTTTATACCATTAGTTCAAGATAGTTTTTGGGGATAAAAAAGGAGGAAATTCACCATACATAATAGAAAATTAGTTTAATATGAGGAATTTAATATAATTCCTTGTGTTTCTACTTAAAATTGAGCTATTGTCAAGTTTTTTAGAAGCTGCGAATTCTTAATACACAATTTTAACATAAACTGAGAACTTAACTTCTCAGCAATTTCACTATGCAGAAGTCTCCCCCTCCCCTTACCAGAATAATGAATAATCTGTTGTAATGAATTTGTTGAAGTATTAAAACAGAAATACGTCTTTAGACTTAGTTTTTACAGAGTCTTCGTTAAGTTAACTAACAACGCAGAAATAAGAAGACTAAAATAAATTACGTTTCAAAGTTCATTTCATTACTTGAATAATGTACTGTTTAAATTTTGTAATGCTTCACTTAAATTACCATATTGAAGTTAAATACTATTATTTACAAAATCTATTTTGGTTTACTTTATTGACTGCCGTTAAACCCATCTTCTGTGGAGGTAACTCTACGACTTCTATTTTCAATATACTTTTAATTACAATAGCCAAGTCCCTTAAAGATCAATGCATACCTTTCCAATGAAATGATTTCAAAGTAATCAACTTTCCTGTTCGGCTTTCTGCCAGTCTATTTGTCTCCCCGTCAGGTCTAGTGCAGCCAGTGAACCATCCGAAACACTTATTACGCTGTTGCATTTTACAAAATGTTAAAATAGTATACTGTAATCTAAATGGACAGATTCATGCAGAAACTAGAATATTTTGTTACTATACAGCACCCTAAATCTTATTCTTGCGAAAGGCACCCGTCTTTCTTTGAATTTGCCCTAGCAGTCACCAATAAGGACTCTCCGATTGTAGCAGACAGTTTCCGCCGAAGAACATGAAAAGAACAAGTCAAACGTGAACAACATCTATATAAATACACAGAAGTACTAACATTCGAAAATAAAATTATGTGCTCTGAATAGATGTGATGACAAAACTGATATTTGCCAACGGATATTTTCTAGTACAGTTTAAATTTAAAAACTTCAAGAAAGAGACCTCACTTATACTATCTATAGAAAGAAATAAAGTCAGTGATAATTATAAAAACCTAGATGTGAAAAATAATTTTGCTACGATTTGAGCTACATGGGCGGAGGGGGCTATTTGGGGTGTTGCAATATTCCAAGTCGTCACCTAGATATTTCAACACGGAATAGCAGGTCGTCACCCGCATTCCCACGCGATTAGTCCCTCCTCCCCAATTTAAATATATACTTAACAGCCAAAGTTAGTTAAGCCAAAAATCTATATCCGACTTATTTCTTCCCAATAAGATAGTTTACTATTGTAACATTGAAATTTGCTAAATACAAAATTGCAGATAACATGCTTCCATAGTTGACAATAGCCTTCCATTAAAAACTTTAATCCGCCGAGCAAACTAAAAATTTTCATGTGCAAGGTGTGCAAATATCAGAACAATTCCCGAAATTTATGGCAGTTGTCAACGTATTAGTCTGGCATTCACTTTTTTGTAGTGAATTTCTAATGAAAATTAAAGAGATTGAGAAATGAAATTTTTAGATTACGGATGGTTAGATTACTATTAGATCTCTTATCCGATCTAGATACGGATAACCGTCTAGATCGGTTAGATACGATTATCAACTCTAGGTATCTAGGCCGAGGGGAGGGGGGGTACCCTCCATATGGTTCTTTTTAAAAAGTTCCTAACCACGGAAAACTCCGAACGGCTAGATGACTTACGCCTGGGTTCTAACGAGGCACCTTCCGTCTCCCAGTTAACAGTGCAAATGTGCTCGGCCACTCATGGGTCAAAAGGGAGAGCAGGCGAAATATGACACTTCAAAGATTACGCATATGTGGGGCGTATTTTACTTTTGTTTGCTTTTAAAATATAGTTTTCGCACTATAATAATCGGCGGGTAAGAAGCAGGTACAGAAACCTTTTTCAAAAAAATTTAATGGGGGCCGTGGTAGCCCAGTGGTTAAGGCGTTGGACTCGTAACCGGAAGGTTGCGGTTCGATACCGGCGTACCACTAAAAACCACCGTGTACATGCGGTCTACGTGCACTTTAAATCCGTGGTTCCGAAAGCTCTCTCGGCGGTCGCTAGCAGTTTCCGAGGGGTGCCAATATTCAGAAGTCCCCCCCAATTTCTGATGACGTTCCAAATTGTCGCGGGAAATTCCGGGAAGGATGTATATGTAGCTCTAAGCGACACATTCAGTGACGCGAGCTGTCTTCTCCTGGCAAACAAACAAAAATATTTAATGAAGTCATTACCAATGGACACTGATCTGGTTGTGAATATAATTAACTGTTTTATAAATCTAACAAATGTATGTCCATTTTCAATAGTAATATTTAGAAATTAACTGCTACACATAAGAATAACCATTTCCTTATTTGCATTTAGAGTACTTTGAAGTATTTGGAGTGGAAATAGGAATTAAGTATCCTATATCTACAACCACCAGTGTCTCGGTGACATAACTTGAATTTCATAAGCTTAAGTCTTGAATTTATTTCAATCAGTTTTAATAGAATTATCTCCGATTAAAAATCGGCAAAAAAAAAATTATATCACACTTCACTCACTGGATTGAGGTAGCCAATTTTTTTGGAATCGAGTATACACCACTACGTGTCAGTACAATGAGACACATCTTCAAATTATCCATTAACCTAACCATCGTGCTTAATTTGGCTATTCGCAGCCACTTATAAACTGCAGACCATACACAACTCTCCACATACCTAAAAACTTTAAGTTAAAGACCAATACGATCCGATCATAACCATGATTGAGAACATGTCCGATGTCATTTTAAACCCAATATAAAATTCAGAGATCGGACCTGCCACTTCAAAATCCTCAGGAAGAGCTTTCGTTAAAATGAAGCAAGTCATTTAACTACCTAAAAGACTTCAAAACCCTATGTGGTCCTTTTTTTAATCAATTCAGGGAGTCGGACAAGCTTATACATTCATTCCAAACTCTTCTACTTCGAAAAGGCCCATTAGTTGAAATTTCAAGTAGCTATTTGAAACTTTTCGGGATCCACTGAAAATCCTCAACCAGTAGTCCCACGCTGCCAAACCAACGACAAGCTCTTAAGCAGCGTAAGCTATCTTTAGGATGAGAGTTGTACTCAAAAATTAAAAAATTTCGTGACCTGTATTTGGGAAAATTTGCTCTAGAAGATTAAATATGCCAACTGTAACAAGCCTCATGCAGTAGTTTTCAAAAATAACAGCATATGGGGTTTAATTATTAAAGCACTGTCCAGTATATTTTTAGTGAGATTGCCGTAATAATTAAACATTCGTTGAAATTTTATCTGACGACACAGTTTATATAAAACACTACTACATATTTTATTTCAAAATACGAATTTTTAGCTTTTAAAACAATTTTAATTTTCGAAAGCAACCTTTGAAACAGTAGGAAGCTGTTAACATGATACGATGAATTAAAATGCACTTCATTTGATGTAATTTTTAACTTATTCACTTTATATAATACTGCTTAAATACATAATGAACTTTATTCTTTTGGAATAGAAATCCTAAAGTGACGTTTAAATTAATTTCAAGTTCCCATTTGTTTTCAATAGCGAAAGCCATTTCTATTTTCACAGAGTACTTTTTGTTTAAAAAATGTTATTTTACTCTTCGTTTACATTTATAACAGAAATTATTTAATCTATCCAATAACCAGCACTAAACCATAGTATGTTGCAGCACTTCATGAAATTTGAAAACAGTTACGGAAAATTTTGAAAATATGACATGTCAAAACGTATTATGAGTGACTTTGAAATGAAGAAAACTGAAGATAAGTTAGCCAATATTAGAATACTGCATTTAACCTTGTAAAATAAACTATTAAATGGTACCTTCAAGGCCCAACATTTTTGTGACAAAGGCATTTTTCAATTTTGGGCCTTGGTACCTTAAATACTACAAAACAATCTTCAAATTGAACATAATCAACTGACAATACGTATAACCCTTGAATTGCTAAATAAAAACGTATACATGCAGAAAAAATCATACTTTCAATAAATCATATAAACCATTAGAAAACAATTATTATGCTTCTTTATGAAATTATAAAATTATAAGCATTATAAGATAAAGTACTCAACAACATGGAAATATTGTCACTGTGCTATGTCCTCGTGAAATATATGAGAGTGGTAAAAAGAACCTCTTGCCCATATTAATGTCATGTATTTGTTCATAGCGTTAAAAAGATTTATCTACGCTATTAAAACACTGCAAATAACGTTATTAGAATTATTGCACGGTGTTTAATACGTTTCATCAGCATACAAATTCACCCGAAATATATGCAAGTGCTGAAAGTCAATTTTTATCAAATTACATTTTTTTAATTCCAAAATACAAGCTTAGAACCTAAGTTAACACCGTGCAATATAAGCTTATAAAACCACAAAAATATATGAAAATTATACGCAACAGCCATAATCCTAATGACCAAGCTCTATAATTTTTAATACTTTCAACAACTTATAAAGAGACCTACTAACAAAGTATGGTTCTACACTCTCGATCGAAAGCACAAACCAGGCCTAAATCTCGTCAAACCACGGAACTCGACGGTTCTTCTATTATTGAAGCATTGCACAAGTTGAGTTGAGCAGAAGTAAAAAATACGCTATTAGTGTGCCTGTTCAAAATGCCACGTTTCATTAATTCTAAGATCCCCCAAATGCCTCCTAAAATACGCAACAGATTTCGCTAAAAAAGTTGCTCTGATCAACATTGGGTCCATTCGTAAACGACAAGAAAACTGGGATGCGTTTGTTCAGTGCAGTTCAGTGCTATCAGTTTCCTTTGCCTTTACGAACAACTTCAGTTTATTCAGTTTCGTCGCCTAGGAGATATGTTTGTTTACAATTTGCGTATGTTGTAATTCTTCTCGAGAGTTTTTAGTACATACTCAATATAAAATCAACAGGATTTAAAACGAAAGAATGGCCATCATTGAAGTGCACTGATCAAAATTGAAAAATTTCAACTTAAACTTTCATTTTTTTAAAAGTATTTAGCAACAGAAGTTCAAATTTCGCTAATAGCCATTTAAGTCAACTTCAATCTTAACACTAAAATATGCATTTTTGAATTTACTAAAATGAAAAATACAATAAAATGATTACCTTTGAAAATTATGTACCTTCGTTGCAGTTTCTAATGCATGCATGAATTTCCTTCTTGAAAAAATAATATTTGCAACTTCGGCTGCATTCGTAAACGCCAAACGAGTTACACTCGTGCAATGAGTTTCCATCTAAGGCGTTCGTAAAGGAAACAGAGTGCATACAGTTTTTAAACTAGAACGTTCGTATGCAAAACTGAGTGCGATTAGTTTCAAACGAAATAAACCGATCTTTGCTAAGGTTTCCTCAGCTGTTTAGAAGATACATTTGCTGCACGTTGTTGTTGTTGCTTTCAAATGGCGTCCGTTGTTATGGAAAAGTATGTTGTGAAAAGTATTTTACGTTTTCTAAAGCTGCAAATATTATTTTTTCGAGGAGGAAATTCATGCGTGCGTTAGAAAATGCTACGAAGATACATAATTTTTCAAAGGTAATCATTTTCTTGTATTTTTCATTTTAGTAAATTCAAAAATGCATGTTTTAGTGTTGAGATTGAAGTTGATTTAATCCGTTATTAGCGAAATTTGAACTTCTCCTGCTAAATACTTTTGAAAAAATGAAGTTTAAGTTGAAATTTCTAAATTTTGATTTGTGCACTTCAATTATGGCCACTCTTTCTTTTAAAAATCTTGTTGATTTTATATTGAGTATGTACTAAAAACTCTCCTCAGCAAAATTAACGCATTCGCGAATTGTAAACAAACACGTCTCCTAGGCGACGAAACTAAATAAACTGAAGTTGTTCGTAAAGTCAAAGGAAACTGGTAACCACTGACAGTACTAAACACACGCATTCCAGTTTTCTTAAGAAAACTCGTGCAAACGAGTTTGTCGTTTACGAATGCAGCCTTCAGCAAACGTAAAATACTTTTCATAACAACGTACTTTTCCATAACAACGGACGCCATTTCTAAACAAAAACAATGTGCAGCAAGTAATCTTCTTAACAAACTCGATGAACCTGCTCCGCACTCAGTTTATATAGTTTGAAACTAACCGCACTCAGTCTTGTGTACGAACGCTCTAGTTTATCAACTGAATGCACTCAGTTTCCTTTAAGAACACCTTAGATAGAAAGTTGTTTGGCGTTTACGAATGCGGCCATTGGAAACTGCCTTTTAAGATCTTAAAATCGATAGAGCAACTCGTGAGATTGTTCTACCAATAGCCATGGGCGCCCTCACGATTCTTTAAAGAAAGAGGGAGGCAAGTCATAGACAGAAAGTACCGTATAATACGGTACTTTCTGGCTTCTTTACCGTATTTACACTACCGTAAAATACGGTAAAAAAGCGCCCCCCTCTAATAAACGCCCCGCCCCCTGTTTTTCACTTGTATTTCGTTTGTTTTTAAAACACCGAATAAATGCCCCCTTAAGGTGGATTCATACTGGCCATTCCGTGCAGCTCAGACTCCGCTCTACCATGTTCTATTTCGTTTTGAAAATTTGGCTGCCCGCGCTCGAGCTTGCGGAGCTGCAGTGTGAGCATCAATGAAATCGCGGCATATTCCAATGAAGTGCGACGACAGAACAATGCTCCCCACTTTTCTTTCGAAGTGACGTCATCGCGGCCTCTTAGTGGTACGGAACGGACATTATGAATTCAGCTTCAGTCGAAGATTAGAGGGGCGCTTGAACGTTATATTTTTCCGATTTTTACCGTGTATCCGCCCCATAGATCCACGATTTTCCTTGACAATTGGGAGGGGGCACTATTGCGGTATTTTACGGTACTATATTTTAGCGATGAACCACATCTACATTAGACCACTACGTAAATCATAATATGAAAGCTAGGGGGTTGATGGCTCCTTCCTACCTATGGGTATGGACGTACATGCCAAAAGCCCAAATGCTGAAAAATGCAGCCCTTGCCATTACTTGGTTTAACTACCAGAAACAGAACTGCCAAGCGATTCGCGAATCTCCAGCCAAATAACTTCTTTGACGGAACTGGCTGAGTGGCACGCGATAGCGATTCTACTGACCGCCCTGTTTCGTGTAGTTAGCCCATTAAGGGTGGCGTATATTTTCCTTTCTTCAAAGTCTTCGATAATGACTTTTAAGACTCATTAATGAATAGATAAGACTGTAAACCTGTTTTCAAAAATATTATGTTTACTTAAACCTTTACTGCGCAGTTTTGAGCATATGCAAAGCTGCATGTCCTACAGTGTTCGTACGGATCCTGGATTTGGTAAAATTCCGAACTTTTGAAATATTGTAATAAAATGCTCTAATATTTTAAAAGTGGTATTGCTTTCTGTAAAGCGCGGGAAGAAGTTCTCTCGATTACCTCAAATATAGGTCGCTTAAGAAGAATTTTTCAAAAGTTAGGAAATTTAGCAAATTAAGAACCCGAACGAACCGCGATATCTATACGCCCTTTCAAAAAGTATTCCAGTGCAAGTCAATTTTCCTATTGCCGGTTTCATTATAAAGTGTTATTCTATATAAAAAGTAGCTTTATCATATCAGATGCATGTTTTTTTTCAAAAATTATTCGGTTACTCACAAAATTAATATAGAAATGCCTCTATTACTTGAATACCTTTTTTAGTGGATGTACTAAATATTGATAATTTTAGAAAAATGCAGGCACTCAAGTGTTAAATGGAAAAAGGTTAAATAATTATTAACTGTATTTTCTACCTTGATTGCTTTTTAAAAAGATTGTTATTGCATAAAAATACTAGTCAAAATTAAATGTTTTACTTAAAATATCTATTTAGGCGTACATTTTCAGAGAATATACCGTAGAATATAGCAAAAGCGCCTTTTAGGTTATACCCAGACACTACATAAGCTTAAATCGAGCTTGACATTTCTTTGAATTGACGCATTAATACAAGCTTGACAGTTCAATTCATTTTAAGCTTGCAGCAAGCTTGGAGATTACAAAAAAAAAAAAAAAAAAAAAAATGAGTCAGCAAATATTTTCCCGCCGAATTTAAGTCATTTGAAGTCTGAAGCTTGAATACAACTTGATTACTGCTTGATTTGGAAAGCCAAATCCACCTAACAAATAATTTATCATTTAATTAAAAAAAAAGATTCCATATTTCCATATATTGAAATTCTTCAACATAAAATACAAATATACTACAAAATTGATTTCAAAATCAGTCGTTTGTCTCGAATTTGGCCAATATTGCCCAATATGAGTGTTGCGATATTGAAAGTTTTAAAACGTGCGTTGCTTTTAAGTTTATATTATGCTTATTTCGCTATTAGTAGAGTCTATGAACCACACATAACATTATTTTAATTTTGATTCATCCCATGGAAAAATAAAAAAGACAGGTCGGCATCGGTCAATACTGATCAATCTCGCCAAAAAACAGCGAGACAACCGTAAAAGTCAGTTCAAATTTTAATCATGCCACCTCGAGTGAGATTGGGATGGTGGTTAGGACGCTGGATTTCCGAGATCGATCCCAGCCGCGGACGCTAGACGGAAACAGATTAAAATAAGTTGAGGTTTTTACAGTAATAAATCTGCATATCCACATTTTGTGACTGATCTGCTTGAAAATTTGTACAGATATCTGAAATGATGTGGCCGTAAGCTACTTCAGAATTCTAAATATCCTCCTATTCCCTGATTTTTAGCTATTTTTTGATAATCTTCAGCTGCAGAAAACTTATTTAATAGGCGCTAGATTATTATTTCTCACAAGTTTAAATATCGCATAAAACGTTAATTTAATAATCTCCTAACATAAAAAATTCGTCCTGAGCAAAAGAATTTCGTACTTTTTACTTTCCGAGCATGCATCATGTAAGAAATGTATTGGAATCATGAAAATTTTAAAATTAGTAATTGATTTGCACGTTTTAAGGTCTTCTGAATTCATTTATGCCATTTTTACGAGATGTGTGTGTAATTTATATGTATAGAAAAGTAATCATTAAGAATATGTTTACAAAAAGTTCTTTTCATATTTTCTCAAGGAAGATTTTCCGGTATCTTTTGGTCATGTGTTGGGCCATATTGATCTCCCTTGTTACGCACAAATCAGTAAAGTGGGTAATTATGCAGGTTAAATTGCATGATTCCGTAATTTTATACTACGGCTGCTTTCATAAACGATGAGTGCATAGGTCCGACTGAAATATGACGTGGGAAAGATTATACACCAGGCCACTATTAGCAAGTAATGTATAGAACATGAAAGGGAATTGTGTACAGTTTCAATATGGTAGAACTCTCCGGTACTTAGCTGGAATCATTATCGCGTTCATGCATAGTATATATCACAAGCTGCTTCGTGGCCACAAATCATACTGTAATAAGTTGTAGGAATAATGTCGGTGCGTTATACATTATGTGAATTGTTATGAACACTGCTAGATGTCGCTGTTACGCTGTGCGTTTTTAGTGGCACTTATTATACAGCAAAAATGATAACTATATTTAATTAGTATGCAGTTTTCAAAAATATAAGTTTTTATTCTCGTGTAAAATTGTATGGTAAGCCTGTGTCTTACAGGAATAGTTCTTATGGTTTTTGATAAAAATTAAACTTTTCTTGGAAAAGATAATACATGCCCTATACATTTTGATGAAAAATTTAAGTAATTACGGGAGACCTAAAAACTTTCAATACGATTTACTTAAGTCGTTAATAGATACACCATGAATACTTTTCAATTTTTTAAAAGAAGTTTTTTAAGTTTCAAAATTTTCGTCGTTTTATCCATTTAAAGAGTATCTGATGTTTTTGTTTTTTTTTTTCTTTTTAACGAGAATTACTTTAAATGCCGGACATTAACTGTTCAAGATTTATCTTTGATGTTAATCAGTTTTACTGTACACTTTTGATTTTACTATTTAGTACTAAATAACGTTTTTATCTATCGTTTCCATTGGCATTTCGCAGAAGTAAAAGACAAAGAATGGGAAATTGTTTACTCTTACGTATGGAATGTAAAAATCATGGTAATTTATTGGTAATTAAATATTTTTTCTACTACCTTCTCCTAGTAATGGGGTTTCCTTTTAAATTTGCATGGTGAGTCCCATACACGGACAAGGAAATATATAAAAGGAGGATTTAGGGTGTCCGAATAGTCCCCTTTATTCTACACACCAACGCTAATTCTATCGTAACATTCAACTTCGAATCCATCGCTCAAAATATAGGGTGAATCTAAACTCTTGGGCAAAATTTTAAGGGGTGAAAGGGCACACAATGAGGAATCGTTATCACATAGCAATTTGGGGTGAAACGCAGTTTTAACTTACCCGGTAATAATCAATTTTGGAAAAGCATTGAAGTGTCCGTCTAATTTCTTAACCAAGTTTCATAGCCAATAGGCTCGTCTCCGAAAATTTCATCCATGAAATAAAATAAACTTTTTAAACTATCCATTTTAGTCTTCGGTTTTCGAAGAAAAATACATTAGTTTCTGACGAACAAGGGTCGGCAAGTGCATTGTTGTTCCAGCACTTTTCCCGAAGTGATTATTGACATCTATACGAAGACCCCACATTGCTATGTGATTCTGATTCCTTATTATGTGCCCTGTCACCCCTTAAAGTTTTGCCCAAGAGTTTAGATTCACCCTGTATATACAGTAAAAAAAATATTTAAATTTTATATCAATTTTGAAAACTTTAAATTATTTTTTTAATTATATCAATTTTGTAAATTTTATAATTCAGTACCTAACAAACACAATTTACTATAAAAAAAATTTTAAATTTTAGTGCTATTCATAATTTTTACCAGATATTTACAGTAAATTTACTGTCTATCACATGTTGTAGTAAGAATGGACACTCCCACCTTTGCTGAACCCCTCCCCTGAGAAAGCTGCATCAACGCTTGTGATCCCATAGTAGCAGATACCTAAAAGAGATTACATTTTACACGTATATGTAAACAATATTAATCTCATACTTGGATTTATAAGTTTGTGAAATATCAATAAAAACTCATAATAAATAAGTTATTAAAATTTATAAGAACTTCATTGCTTTTGGATCATCCTGTAATATTCATATAAATTTTAAAACTAAATCTAACGTTATTTTATGGATACGGCATGTATGAGCGGTTAATTTATCGATAAATATCTTTTTTTACAGTCCATTTACTGAATGATTTGTTAAAATTCTTTTCACCCTAGAGAATGCTTTAATTGGATTCTACTTTTCTTAGCCCCGGTCCCTTATATGTACTTGCCCTTTAACAGACGCCACAAAGCTTTCTTTGTTGCCATTCTGCCTAACTCGAATTCTGATAATTTGTCAAAGAAACAAAACCCATTAACGTTAACTCCATCCATTCTTAGATTTCTCTTCTGCTCCTGAAGATTTATGTTTATAACAAGGGTCTTTGAATGTTGACTTTGGATTATTTCTTCGCAATTGCAGTAGTTTTTATCGATTTTGAAACCCTGCGAATTTTTACTTTTCTTTTTATAACCGGACAATGTATTCTGTATACAGTGTATTTCAAAACCACTCATCTAAACTTTTATTTGTTAAATAGTAAGTATAGACAAGTACAATAAATTACAAAGCTCCGTAAAACAAGGTACAGAATTTTATGGTATCGATTAACTTTTTTTTCAGGAGATTAAATCTAAATGAATAACAAAATTTAATTTTTTATACGTCCCCCATACAAAAAATTTCCAGATACTAAAACGTGGACCTAATATTATATAGATGATGTAAAAAATTTCGGCCTTTCATCATGAAAAGACTAAAACGTATGTTCAAACAAAGTTGATGAGGGGTTATTCGATATCAATAATAGCAAAAGTATGTATACAAGTGCAATATTTGTTTTCTTGGATAATTTACGTACGATCCCTGAAATGCTATCACTTGACAGGATTTTAGAGTCTTTCGAGAAATATTGAAACGTGGTTTAAGTCAGCAGATGTTTATTTTCATATCTCTGACACTTTTTAACATAAAAGGCTAATATTCAGTAAATCATATTATTAATGTATGGGTCACATAATTGAGATATTTTTTGTACGAGGGTCGTATAAAATTTTTCATTGTATTTAGAAAGATTTAATTAAATTATTAATCAAATCCATAAATTTCCGTATCTTTTTTATGTAAATTTGTAATTTATTGAACATGTCTACCTTCAGTATTAAAGGAATAATAGCTTAGGTCAGTGTTCTTGGGACCCCTGTATATCAACATGTAATAAAAGCACTGAGCATATGTGTATGCACGATATTTTGTCGTTGTAATGAGCGCGTGCAGACCTGGTGTATGATCTAAAGAAATATATAAATTTTGCTTGCTTGTTTTTTGTTTCGCGTTCACCCGTCTATTTATCCAATTATCATTCAATTTGTTTCAGATTCTGGTCACGGCTAAACATTTTATACTATGAGTTAGGCTTGGACATGCGTTACAATTTTAGCTTTATATTTATATTATGTTTCGTAATAATTAGAGCTGGGTTCTTCCTCAAAATTTTTGAATACTAACTGTCAATGCATAATAAATATGTATCACTATAACAAAAAAAGTTAAAAACACTTTAATGTACACGTATTTTTTAAGTACATTTCCATTATGAACGAGGACATGATGTGTTTAAATATAAATTGCAATTTAATTAAATTATTAATCAAATCCATAAATTTTCGTTTTTTTTTATGTAAATTTGTAATTTATTGAACATGTCTACCTTCAGTATTAAAAGAATAATAGCTTAGGTCAGTGTTCTTGGGACCCCTGTATATCAACATGTAATAAAAGCACTGAGCATATGTGTATGCACGATATTTTGTCGTAGTAATGAGCGCGTAATTTAAAAAATGATCCCTTGCGTTGCTTAAATTCAAGAATGAAGTACTTGGAGTTATTATAAGATAACAATAGTCGGACATGTATATTTTTCTTATTTCTAAGCACTTCGTCCTTACAGTGTACAATAAACATTTTCTATGTTCTTTACAACTAAAAGAATTTCCTCACTGCCTTTTAAATGCCGTAGTTTTTACAGGACAGACGTCAGTAAAATAAAACACCTCTTGGGTATTTACCACCCATGACCTGGGAGGTAGAAAAAGTGATGATTTTAAAAGTGAAATCCGAAAGATATAGTTTCTCTACTAACGTTCCCTCCCAACTAAGTCACTGGCCCATGAGCTATTTCTAAAATACATAGAAATCATAGCGTAGTAATGAGCGCGTAATTTAAAAAATGATCCCTTGTGTTGCTTAAATTCAAGAGTGAAGTACTTGGAGTTATTATAAGATAACAATAGTCGGACATGTATATTTTTCTTATTTCTAAGCACTTCGTCCTTACAGTGTACAATAAACATTTTCTATGTTCTTTACAACTAAAAGAATTTCCTCACTGCCTTTTAAATGCCGTAGTTTTTACAGGACAGACGTCAGTAAAATAAAACACCTCTTGGGTATTTACCACCCATGACCTGGGAGGTAAAAAAAGTGATGATTTTAAAAATGAAATCCGAAAGATATAATTTCTCTACTAACGTTTCCTCCCAACTAAGTCACTGGCCCATGAGCTATTTCTAAAATACATAGTAATCAATTTAAAAGAGTACCATTTGGCTTTTCTTTTTACCCTTAAATCTGGCGAGTGTGGCAACTATTCTAACACAGAAATATAATTGTTTAAACCTTGCTTAAGTGTGGTAGACAATTTACAACGTTGTTGGACTGTTACAATTTTATTTGTGGGGGTAAAACGGAAATGGAGAAGCACAAAGTTGCTTAATCCTGTCGTAATTATATTTTTTTTTAAATATAATTAATTCGTTTGTTCGGAAAGTTCTTTCTTTTTTTCCCAACGCAGGAATTAATTGTATTTTCCCACATCCAACTCACACTTACGCGCATAATCAGTATGTATTTTGACAGCTGACATAGCAAGCTTGCTTCTGAAAAAAGTTCGATTGATTCTATGCAGTAGTTTTTTGCTCGATACACTTTCAAATATGGAAACTGAAAAAGCGGCATTTTGGACATCATTTGCTTTATCGAAAAGGTAAGAATACTGTTTAAGAAAGAAAAAAATTATCCGATGTGCATGAAAAAGATGTATTCAGAGAAAGCCAGTGCCAAAACTGGTTTTCAAAATTTTGATCATTCAATTTTGATGTTGAAGATACACCACGTTCTAGGAAGTCAATTGAAGCTGAAGACACTGTAAGGGCATTAATTAGCAGGAGAATAACAACTCATGAGTTCGCTGAAAGATTGGATTGATCGAATTCGACCATTGATGATCATTTCGAACACTTCAAAACTCGACATATCCCAAGCAGCACGACTGTTTGGCAAACGATTGGCCAAACATCGATTTGATTGGGATTTGTTCGGTCATATTATAAGAATATCATAATAACATTGGCCCATCATCGCTTCCGATATTAAAATTTTGTCCTCAGAACGCGACATCGTCATCTGTTTGGCGCGACGTCGCCTTGCGATGCTAAATTTCCGACATCATAAGCAGATTTCGGAATTTGTTTGGGGCGATATCGACCGACGATCACTTAAAAACTGGCCGCTAATCGTTCAGGGTTTGACATCGGCCCAAATTCGCTTCGAAATTACTTAACAGATGGCGCTGCGGAATCTGGGACATTTTACTTCTTTTCAGTGGCAACGGGTGCGGCTCGGCCGGTGTTTACTGTTTACGGTGCTTTCTTCGAATTAGGGTAAGTTATTTCTTTTACTATTTTCTGATTTTTTTGTTTGTTGAAATATTGCTTTAATGATCCTATTGAAACAACTTAAAAAGTATCATTTGTTAGATCGGTACAGCTTTATCCTTTATAATGAAGTGTGGTTGATGCTCTGAGTACGCATTGTACCGCCATTTTAAGTAATTCAAAGTTATGGTAAATATTTCTATTTTAACAATGTTCGACCGTCATTAGAGCATTACACGTAACGTAAAATTCTGAGGGGGAAGTACAGTTGAGTATATTTAGCGTAAAGGAATTTACTTTCAAAGCTGTTCGATGAGGAAGATGCTTCATTAAAGCTGATCTTAGTATAATAGTTTAAAATATACAAATGACACCTTTTCTAGTGTCATAATAGCGTTTGTGATGCCAGCTAAAAAAATGCATCCTAAAATCATAAAATATGTTTGTTTATATTTTGGTTCAGTTAGCATATAACAACACTGTTTTAGTAGTAAAGTTATTTATTTTCCACCACCATCAACCACTCTTTTCATTTAAAAAAATAAAAGAGTGGTCTATCCATATTCTATATCTAGCTTTACAAATTTTACATAATTGTGTGCAGTGGCGTATACAGGGGAGGGGGGGTTCAACACCCTGCTCTTGTCAAAATTTTTTTGACAAAATGTCCATAAGTTTTGAATTTTTAACTTAAATATTACGCATTTTAATACAAAGTTATGTCTATAACCTCCCCACCCCCCACCCTTTGAAGGAAGTTTGCATACGCCACTGATTTAGTGCTACTTTGATTCCAAACTACTACAATAAGTAAAGAACTGATTGCTTAAACACAATGATTTCCTTACAAAGTGGCTGTTCAGGCAGATGGCTCTATCAGGACACAGGCTATTCCCATTCTTCAGTGCAGGGCCATACCCAGAAAAAAGTTTTGGGGGGGGAGCGACCAAATGGTGAAAAAGGCGAATTTTTCACAAAAAACTTCATCATTATTATTTTGCTAACAAAATTTAAAATTTCAGAGGGGGGGACCAGACTCCCTGGTCCCCCCACCCTGGGCACAGCCTTGCTACAGTGTATATTTAAATTATTAAAATAATAACGTTTTAAAATTGTATGTTTAATTAGAGATCTAAAAACATGAAAACAAATTTAGGTATTACATATTATCGTGGCGGTCCGCCAAGACGAGTGATTTTTTTTTGCCAATAGAAGTGCTGGGCATATGAAATTACTAATGGTTTTGAATACGATTGGTAACAGTTTGGCAACTCATTTGATGGAAAAATAGTGTGGTGGGAATGACTGCCGGGATAATACATAAGTACCCAAATTTAATCCAAAACATCAGTATATTAAAAATTTCTGGCAAGCCCAAGTCCGAAGGCAATCTTGCATTACAGAGAGAGAGCCTGGGCGAGGTTTGGACTTGGGCTGAGCCTGTCTCATATCCAGCAGGGCTCGAAAATTGCCCCACATGCCCGGGGCATGTAAAAATTAAAATCGGGCATGCATTTTTTTCCCTTACATGCCCGACCCGGCATGTAAAAATAACCAAATGAGTAACAGGCAAAATTAACAAATATTCAACTACTTATAGAAATAATGCTTTGTGCATCTTCCTGATAGATAGTATCAAGGGCGGTTCCAGAGTTGCAGTCTGGGAGGGGTAATGATATTTTACACTTTTATATAAACTCGGTGCCACAGAGAATTGGTGACTTCCAGGGGGGGGCCGCACATTGGAAAGGGGACCTCTTTGACTGCACAATACGTTTCATATATGCAAATAAAATTAATAAATCATTAAATGTGAAATAAATGTTTTATTAATCATATAATTAATGAAGTATATAAATACTGAAAATAACAACATTGCATCTTTGACCCCATCGATCAACATTATTGTTCCGCCCCCCACTACAGATGAGATGGGCTCCAGCTCTGTAATTTGCGATTGTGAATTTCCTATGCAGAATTATTTTTCACTTCCGTTCACGTGGCGGTTGCCAAGCCCCAGCGACTGTCGCCAACCATCTTGCACAGTCGGCAAAGTCTTTTAACACATTAAAATTGCACATATATTCTACTAACAAAAACATTAAAACAAAATACACCATCCATATTTAACCAAAAAAAAGTCTGCAAATTCAGTAACAGGCAATTTGAAATGAGCAAACAGTGGACCGTTTTTAACTAAAAAAACTACAGTGGATTAAGCAACCTAGTTGTACAGATAATGTAAACTAGGCAAACACTGTCCCGTTTTCAACTCAAAAAAACATCAGTGGATTAAACAACCCAGTTGTACAGCTAATGTAAACTGGGCAAACACTGTCCCGTTTACAACTAAAAAAAGCATCAGTGAATTGAACAACCTAGTTGTACACCTCATAAGAAGGCAGTATGATTAGAATAGCACGTAAATAGCACTTACGACAACATAAAAACATCAAATATCAATTTAAAATTCACATTAAAAACCTTAAACATTGCAAGTATTTGTTAAAAAAAAGCACTTACCTTTATTTTTTTTAATTAACCGCTCAGAAATGTTTCTAATACACACCGGCTTATAATGTAACACCAGCATGCTTTCTTTTATTTAGTTTTATATTGACACTACATTTCTAACAAATACACACACCGGCTGATAATGTAAAACCAACATGCTTCCTTTTATTTAGCTTTATATTCATACCATATTTCTAACAAACACACACACACACACACACATTCTTTTCATACAATAACATAACATATTTCATTTCTTTCCATCCATAACATGAAACAATTACGAATTCCCAGACTGACGAGATGATTCACGTTTCTTTATGGTTGTCAGTCAGAACTACCACCGGCAGGGTACTTCACTCCCACTGTGCATTGCCCACGACTGCGCCAGAACGATCACCAATTGAAACGTGTAAACAGCACCGGATACAGAATATAGCCCGAATAATGCTGTTAAGCGATCAAATGTTTTTTTATCCATAGCTTTTAGGCATTTAGCTAAAAGCTATGTGCCACATGGCTTTTAGCTAATGTAGGCATGTCACATGGCTTTTCTTTTGCATGTTTTCCTTCCTCACAATGAAGATGGCAATCAGAAAATGTTTTTTTAAAGTTTCCAATTTAAAATTGGACAAGTAGCCTTGTACTACTCTTGAGGTAGTGTCACTTAATTTGGGAAATAAGGTTGCAAACCTTGCATGTTGCAATTCCATCTTCATATTCTAACCAATCAAAATCTTGCAGCCAAGACAGTTGAAATTTCCTTTTTCCTAAATTTTTATGCACAGTTTCAGTTTTATTTTCATTTGTGCTCATTTTAAAATTTTCATGCACCTCCATCATATTTTGACTTTGTTGTATATCCGAAGCTTTGTTGTATATCCAATCCATCTGCCTTTTTATGATCAAGTTTATCTGAAATAAAAAATCCCTCTATTTTCTTTTGCTTACACAACAGTGAATTCTGTTTGATACTTCTCTTCATTTTAATTTTCTTGATTATAAGACTTCAGAGAAAAATTCTAACTAAAGCCACTTGCTTGACTGAAAAAAAAAAAAAAAAAAAAAACATAACGCTCGCAACACAGTAAACTGCACATATTTATAGGCTAATCTCCGTCAACCATGCTGTCAACTAAAAATGTGAGTGGAAGTAGAAGTATTTCTGAAGAAATTACAACCTCTGCAAATCGCCATGCAGCGAAACACTTGCATACGGAGATTGAATGAATTTGCGAGTGGAAGGGTCAGTTATAGAGAGTTAAGTAAATGAGTGTTATGGGGAAGAAAGGGAAGGAAAAATGAATAGGCTTGTAGCGTGTGACGTCACACTTAATCTTGGTAGGCGTATTCTACGGGACATCTAGTAGGGGCAAGTAACCAATAGGCTTAACTCTACGTGACATCACTGAGCTATTTCTTAGAACTACCCTGAGCATCCTGTGATCCTGAGATAGCTTTAGCTTGCAATTCAAGGTGAGTGAGATGAGATCTCGATCCACTGACTTGGTGGGGATTCAGTTTGGTAAACATTACCGTGACGTATGGGAGGGAGAAAAACCGTAAAAATGCGCCTAATTAAAATAACATAAGTGCTTGGGATGACAGTATTTTCTTTTCCAGTCAGGAAAATCTAGTCGCCAAAAGATTTTTTTGTAGTCGCCCAGGCGAGTGGGCTCATGGTTTGATAGACCCTGATTATGGCCTATGGAATATAAATCATTTAAAGTGAGCTAGCATCTAAATAGAGCATTTGAGTAAGTTTAAATTGGGGATGTATATTATAGGTCACCGTTACACAACCTGTATAGATTTTGTTGTGTATAAGACTAGTAGTTTTCTACGGGGCAAATATTAGTTGTTGTTTTTTTTTCCTTTTTTGAGCTATAGTCAGAAATTCTTGAAAGTCTGCTAGTATGGTGCATCTGATGTAATTCAAATTGGGTAACATCGTGGTCTTATGACATGACTTACATAGATTTTGATGTGTGTAGAGCCGATACTTTGTTCACAGGGTTGTAAAATATAATTCTTATTTATTATAGCCTAAGGAAGTGAGCTAGTATCTATATAGTGCATTCGATTGAGCTCATATTAGGTATGCATATTATAGGTCTCTGTTTTACATACTGCATAAAGTTTAGTAAGTGTATAACTTAGTTTTTTATAGGACTACAAAAAAGCGTTCTTATACATTACAGCACTCAAACCATGGTCACCAGGGTGAGTGATCACACATGGTGCTCTAGTGCCTTAACACTGCATCCGATTGAGTTAAATGAAATTTATTTAAATGCTTGGTAAAGATAAAGTGGTCGGAAAGTCAAATGGAGTCACTCAAGATATTTTTTCTTTTATTCAAAACATTGCAAATAGAAAAGGTAAATTGTAAATAGAAAATGGAACAAGAAAGAGTTGATTCCTATTTTAACACCCCTACTCTTGAGTTTCAACGCTCTCCCAAAAGAACTAGATGAAAATGAAAGTGAACAAATTACCGATGAACGCACCCGTTAAGGAATTTGAAGACAATTATTAAAACTAGATTAATTGGCAACCCAAAATAAATGAATAAGTAATGGAATGCTGTACTTGCAGGTTGTTCCAAATCGCCATTTAATTCAAAATTATGGTTACCACATAAATACAGTAGAAGAACCAAACTCCACACAGCTTGGTTCCAGACCTTGTGCAGATCTTAGAATTTTGCGGATTTTGGGTCATAATAGGAAATTTATTCTATTTCCACCCCCCCTCAGAAAAAAATATACAATAGAGATCAAGGGAAGCAAATCATGTTACTTATAATTAGAATCATAATATAAAAATACAGAGGATTAATGCAATATACAAAATTATGAGATTATAGTACAACTTATTTAAACATGTATATTCAACAGTTTAGGACTGGGATGTTCTAATTATAGTTTTTTTTTTCAATTATTTCCTGTTTGTAACACAGCTTTGTTGCTCTACAAATCTGAGATATTTCTTTCTCACAGCCTAACCTTCATTAAATGTTAATTTATCAACTTTTTGATCATCCTCACTTGTTACTGTGTCAGAGTCTGCGTCATGTGGTCATAATTCAGTGTCAATTATGTCACTGTCAGTCATTTGAACGTTATCAATGTTAAGATTAGAGCTCACAGACTCCTAAAAAAATTTTTCAAGTGGAAATAGCTTATTTAGTTTTACTTTCTGGTTATACTGTAGTTTTCTGAACTTGCAGCTGGCAAGGCAGATTTCTTTGTTTACATTGAACAGACAGTGCGGATTTTACAGCCCGGCGTATTTTGGGTCTTCTACTGTAGGAAAAAAAATCGCTGTGGGAACTGCATATGTTTAATTATCATCACCTTGGCGAGAGTCCAGGCGTTAATGTAGAAATCAACCCAAGAAAGACAAACACGGCACAATCATGGATTATGATGCCCATTCCAAATAGTATTTAAAATGGTGAAGTACAGTTGGAATATGCTTGGCGGAAATTTTAAAACAGTTTTAGTCGGCAATTTTTAGATGGATTTCGATTCTAAAGATGTGTTTTATGGAATAAGGGAGAAAAATACGGCACTATCATGAATAATGATACATTATTCATCATTCCATTAACCCCAATTTCTAAGTTAATGGAATAAGGAACAAAAATAGGGACGACCCATAAATAACATATGATACGCTTTTAATATATATAGCACTTTAATGCGTATTTAAAATTTGAAAGTGTTTCTGATTTTCTTTTTTTTTTTTTTTTTTTTTGGCTTTAACCAGAATTTTGCTGAACTGACTTATCTCCAATCTTATTTTTATACAGGTTAAGATGAAGTCTTCTGTAATAATTAGTTTCACACTTGTACATATGTTTTTGCATTTGCTTTCATTATTTTTCCATGGTGCTTAATTTTTGTCTTAATTGTTTTTATGGATGAAGCTCGGCCTGTTATTGTTTGATAGATGTTGTGGAAGATGATTGCCACCCCACCCCCCACCCTTCTGATAAAAAAGGAAAGACGAAATTAAGGTAAGTGCTTTTGTTTATCAAGTAATGTACAAATCTTGTAGTTGACGTGAGATTATGTTTAAGTAACAAGTGATTTTACCATTGGAGCAACACATTGAGTCACACAAAAAGAGAAATTCATAGAAGTAGGCTGTAGAGCTTTTTGTTCTGGGAAAACACAAAAAACAAATTTTAAAGCAAGTAGATTTTATTATGGAATAATCAGGGGGTTTCACTGTAGTATACTAGTGCTAAATTAGAACTTATAACTTTTTTTAAGATAAAACATCCTTAATCATTTAATTCAAATGATTGGCACAAAAAGCACCCATTTGAATTTTTTTTTTTTTCCTCGCGCTGGGCAAAATTATAACAACCCTGCCTCCTATCCACTACCTCAGCCCTATTAGGATGCCCCATGGCATCCTAAGCCCTACCAAAATTCAGTCACTGAAATTAAAATATAGGCTAAAATCTTATGCATGTATATTAAGAAACATAGTATCTCGGATTTGCATTATGCTTAAATTTTACTTGATAACTTCATCAGCTTACATCATTTCTTCAAAGTAAGTCAAGCTTATTGATGGTTGAAGTTTTATTCATCATAACATGCATGGTGTTCAAATACCGTATTTACACATGTATAACGTGCACCCTATACTTAACAAGAAAAAATCGAGAAATTTTGTTACCTCGTATATAACGCGCACCATAAATTTGACATTCAAAAGACTTTGTGGAAGTCGTGTAAATATCCGCAAGTGGAGCAGCAGCTTTTGAATTATGTAATGGATCTGCGGCATTTGAGATACTCAGTCTCGGTAGAAATGTTGATGTTCGAGGCCTGTAAAATAGCTAAGAAAATGAATATTCCAAGAGAAGACATCAAGGGGAGCCATGGCTGAGTGCAACGCTTTATGATCTGTAACAGTCTATCAGGAGAAGAACGACGCTGTCACAAAAGCTGACGGAAGAATACGAAGAACAGCGTACCAAATTCTCCCAATACATTATAAGGCTGCGAAAACAAAAGGGATATCAGATGTCACAAATTGGCAATGCAGATCGGACTCCATTGTGGTTTGACATGCCAGAAGCCACAACTGTTCATCCTGTTGGAGACAGAAGCATTCAAATGCGCACAACAGGAGAAGACAAGCAATGATGCACTATTATGCTGTCCATTATGGCTGACACCGTATGTGATTTAAAAAAAAACTATCCCTAAGGTATCTTTTCCAGTCGGGATAATTGTAAGAGTCCAGGAAAAAGGGTTGGATGACAGAGGAGCTCATGAAAGACTGGATTAAAGTTGTGTGGGAACGTTGGGCTGTTGCTTTACGTCGGCCATCAATGCTGATTCTGGACAGCTTCCGTGGACACAGGACTTGTGAAATAAAAGCGCAAATTCGTCACTCAAGTGATTTAGTCATGATACCTGGTGGGATGACGAAAGTGCTGCAGTCCTTAGATGCTGTCATCTACCGATCATTTAAGGTTACATTTCGGCATGCCTACAATTGTTGGATGACAACAACAGATCACAAATTCACTCCAAGCGGGAGAATGAAGCGTGCTTCTCTCGCAACCATATGTGAATGGATATTTGAAGCTTGGAATTGCATCTCAGCCGATAAGAAAGAGCTTCAAAGTGACTGGAATTTCCAATCGGATGGATGGAACAGAAGACGATATGATATACGAGGACATTGACTGACGAGGACTGTGACCAGAGCAAGGTAGCACCAATAAGGATTGCTAGTTATATTAATGTAATGTTTCTAGCACTGTTGTATGAAAGAAGTGTTAGGAGGGGAAAATATATGTAGCAAAAAATGACTTCTATTAAGTAAGATTTTTCCAGTTTTATTTTCTTCTTTGAGTACTTTTTTTGATTCAAACCTATATCGTGTGATTATATGCAGCAATGAAAAATTATTCCAAATATGACGCGCACACAGAGAGTTTTTGCCCTAAATTTTTGAAAAAAAAAAATCTGATGTGTCCAACACATGACTTCCTTGCACGTCCATTAGATCAAAAATATTTTCGACGCACTTCCTCTACATTTATTTGTTTGAAAGAGATAAAATATCAATAATAGTAAGGTTTAGCGATTTCTAGCCAAATATTTCGATATCGCCAAGCTGAGTTCAATTTGAAAGATTTCCTTCTGACACTTTATTTGGCGATATTTCACCAAAAGCCGACAAACTTGAGATAGTCAGCGAGATTTTGGGGATAGCCAAAGTAGTCATTGACCACAGACTTTCAATGAATTGAATGCATCTATACACCTCAATGTATTCAAAGTCATTTGGCTCACCATGTAAATAAATTCTCAGTCGATTGCTGTCAAAAAAGATATTGAAAACAGTTAGGTATTACAATAGTTCTAAATACAAAGTTAAAAAATCTACGGGTTAAAGTTTTAGAGTTATACAAAATAGGAAATAATTTTTGGCGCCAAATTTGGCGATATTTCGGCGAAACTCGTCAATGTCGACGACATTTGGCGAGATTTTAAGCATAAACCAAACAATGACAGATTATCGCCAAATTTGGCGATATTTCGCCAAAACTCGCCAAGAACGATGACAAATGGCGATACTTTGGGCATGGACCTAATAACTGACTATCGCCAAATTTGGCGATATTTCGCCAAAACTCGCCAAGGTCGAGGACAGACGGCGAGATTTTGGGCATGTACCAAACAATGACTGTCTACAGTTGTATTATAATGAAGATGTCCATAGACATTAAGGTACTGAAATTCTTTTCGGCGGTCCTGTAAATAAACTCTCCAGTAGATTGGAACATAAAATCGAGATGCACAACTAGATGTTACAACATTCTTATATATGAAATTTCATAATAGTTTTTGAGATTTGAGAGTTAAATATGCACACACGTACACCAAAAGTCGCCAAGCTTGGCGACTTTTGGCATAGTTCTTGAGGGAGGCACGTGACCGTGGTCGGACCATTACCTAACTTATGTGGTAGGACGGTATTGTGCTTGAAATGGATGAATGCCCCTAAAATTGCTATTGACCGTAATGTATTGGAAATCTTTTGAGTGTTCCTGTAGCAGAACTATAAATGATAAAGACACTTTTTTTAATGGAGAAATTCATTTTCTAACTCTTTACAGCATATATCACTTCTGAGTCGTTTGAAATATCCCAATACCTCTAAAAAACGCTTTGATGAATTTCGGCCCATAGAGCGTAATGTATTTCGAATCTTTTGGGCGGTCCTGTAGATAAACTATTCAGTCGAATGGAACCGAAAGGGGATTTGCACAATTAGATGTTACAACAATCCTAAATATAAAGTTTCAACATTCAACGCCTAACAGTTTTTGAGATATGCGAGTTTAATGAATTTCGGCCCATTGAGTGTAATGTATTTCGAATGTTTTGGGCAGTCCTGTAGATAAACTATCCAGTCGAATGGAACCAAAAGGGGAGGTACACAACTAGATGTTACAACTATCCAAAATATGAAGTTTCGACATTCTACGCCTAATAGCTTTTGAGTTAGGCGAGTTTAATGAATTTCGGCCCATAGAGCGTAATGTATTTCGAATCTTTTGGGCGGTCCTGTACATAAACTATCCATTCGATTGCCACCAAAAGGGGAGGTGCACAACTAGATCATAGAACAATCCTAAATATCAAATCTCAACATTCTACGACCAATAGTTTTTGAGATATGCGAGTTACATACATACGTACGTACGTACGTACGTACGTACGTACAGACGGCATGGAAAAACTGGCCACAGTAGACTCGCCACTGGTCAAAATGAGTTGCAGACGCGTTAATATGATCGTGCATGCTAGCCTACGATGATATGCATCGAAAAAAATTTTTTAATTAAATTTAGAGGTAGTCAAAATCGGTTTTTATGTCGAAATTTGGCCCCCAAAATTTTTCGGGATCACATTACTTCCTTATACTACGTACAAGGAAGTAAAAAGGATGTAAAATAAACATTAAAAAAAAAAATCAGATTGAGATGTACAAAATAAAAGCCTCATTCAACACCTGCAAATCGTGCCTACAATTATATATATATAATATATATATATATATATCTTTGGAGCATATATCACATGCTCAACTTTCGAAAGGTCAATCACGAATCAGTTTTTTTTTTTTTTTTTTTTTTAACTCATGTTTTAACTAAGCACATCGAATTGATACAAAATACAATTTTTCATAAATTTTCCCAGAAAAAAAATATTTTAATTTTAAACTTAAAGCTGTAGCTCCCACAGTATTGGATTTATATCGTTACACTAAAGTGATTTAAAAAAAATTTGGCGATATTTCGCCAAAACTCGCCAAGGTCGAGGACAGACGGCGAAATTTTGGGTATGTACCAAACAATGACTGTCTACAGTTGTATTATAATGAAGATGTCCATAGACATTAAGGTACTGAAATTCTTTTCGGTGGTCCTGTAAATAAACTCTCCAGTAGATTGGAACCAAAAATCGAGATGCACAACTAGATGTTACAACATTCTTATATATGAAATTTCATAATAGTTTTTGAGATTTGAGAGTTAAATATGCACACACGTACACCAAAAGTCGCCAAGCTTGGCGACTTTTGGCATAGTTCTTGAGGGAGACACGTGACCGTGGTCGGACCATTACCTAACTTATGTGGTAGGACGGTATTATGCTTGAAATGGATGAATGCCCCTAAAATTGCTATTGACCGTAATGTATTGGAAATCTTTTGAGTGTTCCTGTAGCAGAACTATAAATGATAAAGACGGTTTTTTTAATGGAGAAATTCATTTTCTAACTCTTTACATCATATATCACTTCTGAGTCGTTTGAAATAGCCCAATACCTCTAAAAAACGCTTTGATGAATTTCGGCCCCGTAGAGCGTAATGTATTTCGAATCTTTTGGGCGGTCCTGTAGATAAACTATTCAGTCGAATGGAACCGAAAGGGGAGGTGCACAACTAGATGTTACAACAATCCTAAATATAAAGTTTCAACATTCAACGCCTAACAGTTTTTGAGATATGCGAGTTTAATGAATTTCGGCCCATTGAGTGTAATGTATTTCGAATGTTTTGGGCAGTCTTGTAGATAAACTATCCAGTCGAATGGAACCAAAAGGGGAGGTGCACAACTAGATGTTACAACTATCCAAAATATGAAGTTTCGACATTCTACGCCTAATAGCTTTTGAGTTAGGCGAGTTTAATGAATTTCGGCCCATAGAGCGTAATGTATTTCGAATCTTTTGGGCGGTCCTGTACATAAACTATCCATTCGATTGCCACCAAAAGGGGAGGTGCACAACTAGATCATAGAACAATCCTAAATATCAAATCTCAACATTCTACGACCCATAGTTTTTGAGATATGCGAGTTACATACATACGTACGTACGTACGTACAGACGGCATGGAAAAACTGGCCACAGTAGACTCGCCACTGGTCAAAATGAGTTGCAGACGCGTTAATATGATCGTGCATGCTAGCCTACGATGAGATGCATCGAAAAAATTTTTTTAATTAAATTTAGAGGTAGTCAAAATCGGTTTTTATGTCGAAATTTGGCCCCCAAAATTTTTCGGCATCACATTACTTCCTTATACTACGTACAAGGAAGTAAAAAGTGTGCGTTATACACGAGTAAATACGGCAACAAGAAAAATATCATTTTATTATACAAAGGTAAACTGTTAAAGGTAAGCTTAGTTTTCTCACGTGTTAATAAGAAATTAGTTTTCCAAATTTTCTTCACTAAACACAACATGGATAAATTGTCATTACTTTCAAATAGATAAAAACTAATAGAGCATTTAATTTTAAATAAATTTTTATTAAAAATTAACTTCCTTAAATAGACTTATTATTTTTGTTAAGAAATTAAAGAATTTATTTTTGTTATTTTATGAACTACTTGTGTGCACTTGGTGTTAATGGATTATTTCATGTAATTTAATTAATGTTCTAAAATTACAATTTTTTTTTTGGGGGGGGGAACTAAATTATGTCTGATTGCCGGCTGGAGTTTTTGCAATTTGACTGAAATTATATACCTCCTTTTGACTGAAACCTTTTAAGATACTACTGCATCTGAAAGTACTTAATGTTTTATTCTTGTTTATCTTAAATGTGACATTTCTGAGATTCTAATGTTTTATAAATTCTAAATTGTACATTTTTTTTTCTTCCCAGTTTCTGGTTATCAACTTTCATCCAGAGAACAACGAACAAGTAGTAGATGGAAAATGATGGAAAGAGGGAAAAAACATTGCATATATATTTATTTATTTCATGAAATACTGATTTATTTTGTATGTAATAAAGAATGTTAATAAACTTTTTTATTTTTAATTATGTTTTACCTTGAATATCATTAAAATCTGTGTCATTAATCTTTTTTATTGAGAAAACTATGAATGCGGTTTTAAAAACATGTTTTGTGATAAGCAACAGTTCATAAAAATTTAATGATAAATGCTTTTGAAGAAGATGGTAAGTATAAATTTTTGATTGGAGGGTACTTAATAATCAAGTCTTTCACCACTACAAATGCCTGAACTACTGGCCATTTCATAATGGGGGCACCAGTTTAAGTGTAAAAAAATTTTTTTTTTTTGGGGGGGGGGGTGTAACGGTGGTGAAATGTTTTTCATAGGTTTAATAAGCATTCATTCGACAAAATGAAAACCTACTGCAGGAGAAGCTGCCATTTTAAAGGTTCCAAGAAAAAAGTACAATAAAACTTTATAATATGAAGTAACTGATCAACTCTCAACTTTGTATAAGTTAACCTGGGGCTGCAAATATGTCAGTTTAGAGTATAAAAATAGTACTTAGTGCATGAAAAAAAAAAGAAAAGAAAAGGAACCCTCTACTTGAAGAATAATTATTTATTTAAATCTGTTTTTCCATATGGTACTGACTCCACCTTTTTTTACCTAATTTAAGTTACAGACAGATTGCATAAGTTACATATATTTTTATTTTTTACACTTGATCAGCTTAAAATTAGTGTGAGTGTAGGCAGAGTTTTATATAGGAGCATTTTTTTAAACCTACTATGTAACAGTATGCAGAAAGGGGGGATGAATATCAGTGATGCCATTTTCTATACATTTTTGTGTTTATGCCCACAAGTAATTAATAAAAAGTAACATTTTTAATGTTTGTTTTAAAGTAGGAGGATGTTACTTCATTATACACAGGCATAGCCATAATTTTTTTTTTTTTGGGGGGGGGGATTAATATTGCATATTCAAAGAATAATTTAACTAATTTTCTTATTTAGAAAAATCTTAAGATAATATAGCAAATTACATTATTAAAATCGTAAACCAAAGTTATTTAGTAAATAAAAAAGGCGAATTGATGAGATTTGAAAATTGCTTAAGTCGAGGTACTACTGTATATACACACACATTTATATATTTAATTTATTTATTTCTTGAGTGTGTTTTAAACTGGGTATTTATACAAAATCAAAATAGGAAATTTTGCCTTGCACTCAAATACTTTTTTTAAGTGAGTGTAAATATCTGAGAGCTCATTAAGTAAAGTGAAAATATGAAGGGGGGGCAGAAATACATATCCTGATATTTTAACTGCCCCTCCCCTTCTGGCAGTGCCACTTTTTATTAAAGGTGACAATATATACATATATATAAAGTACTATTTGTCAGATTGAAAAATAAAATACCTGGAATAATAAAATTACCTTTAGAGCGAATAATTTATATATATATACAATAGAAACTGGGGTATAAAGGCTGGGATTGCTTGGGTTAACATTTGGCGATTGGTCGGCCGTCGATAATAACCGTTTGGCAACTGATCGACGGTCGATAGTAACTGTTTGGCGATTGGTCGACCGGCGATGAAAGTCATTGGTATCTGTTTGGCGACTGTTCGACCGGCGATGAAAGCCATTGGTATCTGTTTGGCGACTGTTCGACCGACGATCAAAGTTTTGGTATCTGTTTGGCGACTGTTCGACCGACGATGAAAGTCTTTGGTATCTGTTTGGCGACTGTTCGACCGACGATGAAAGTCTTTCGTATTTGTTTGGCGACTGTTCGACCGACGATCAAATCCATTGGCGCCAGAAGATTGGCCAATCTTCACCCGATGAGACATGCCCAATCAATCGCCCATATCGCCGGCGATGTTGGCCCCATGTCAACTTCCTCGGTGAGCGATGTTTGGCCAAAGTTTGGCCACTGATGAATTGCTGCTTGGGATGGGTTCCTCTTGTTCTGAAAAAAAGCGAAATGGCTTTCCGAACATCCCAATAACTAAAATTTTTAAAATTATCATTCCATTATTAATTATTCCTCACCCCGTGCGTGTGACTGCGTGCGTGGTTGCGTGTGTAGTGTTATACCAAAAATGGTGTTTACCAGAAAAGTCCTGGAAACGTCGATGAAATAAAAGAAATCATAACTGAAGAAATCTCGTCAATGTGTCATAAAACTGGTTCGAGGTGTTCATGCTTGCGCTTTAAATGGTGGCATTTTCAGCATTTGTTGTTAGGAACCCAGACAGCACAGCAAACTTGCAGCAAGCTTGATTTATCATGTCAATAAACTTTAATTAAGCTTGAAAATTTCAAGCGTGTAAGCTTAATGCAAGCTTGAATCAAGTGTTCAAGTTTACACTTGCATTAAGCTTGACATAGCAAGCTTGAATCAAGCTTGACATAGCAAGCTTAATGTCAAGCTTAAAAAATTTTCCTAAAAAAAATTTCTTAAATTCACGGGGCGCCCGTCGGCGAACTCGCCCAACATATTTTATTTTTCCACGGATTTTCCCCCTCTATGCTGAAATTTCATATTAATTTAATCTGTTTCCATCAAGCGTCCGCGATCGAACTCGGTACCTAAGGGTTGGGAAGCCAGCGTCCTAACCATTCCGCCAGTCTTCCTAGCGGTGAAATGACTAAAGTTTGAAGTGACTGTTATGGTTGTCACGCCGTTTCCTGGCGAGATCGATCAGTGCCCGATGCCGATCTGTTTCTTTTATTTTTCCATGGGATGAATAAAAATTAAAATAATGTTATGTGTGATTTATAGACTCTAATAATAGGGAAATAAGCATAATATAAACTTAAAAGCAGCACACGTTTTAAAACTTTCAATATCGCGACACTCATGTTGGGCAATACTGGCCAAAATCGAGACAAACGACTGTTTTTGAAATCAATTTCGTAGTATAATTGTATTTTATTTTGAAGAATTTCCATATTTGGAAATATAGAATCTTTTTTTTAATTCTATGGTCAAGTACACTTATGACTGATGATAAATTATTTGTTATGTGGATGTGGATGTGGCTTTCCCTTTCAAGCAGTAATCAAGTTGCATTCAAGCTTGACAGTTCAAATGACTTCTCCAAGCTTGCTGCAAGCTTAAAATGAATTGAACCGCAAAGCTTGTATTAATACGGCAAATTCAAAGAAATGTCAAGCTTGATTTAAGCTTATGTGCTGTCTGGGAATGGTAATGTAAAAAAATTTAAACAAAGTACGTTTTTTTAATAAATTAACACTGGATTATATAAGTAACGTTGTGCGTCTTCCTTTCTGTTTTGCCTCACAAATAAAGCAGTGACAGTCCAACAGTATTGGAAATTCTCTCCCACACTTTAAAAAAAGTTCAAACAATTATACTTTGTGTAAAAATAGCTGCCACATCCGTCAAATTAAAGGGTAATGAGAAAAACCGAATGGTGCTTTTTTAAATTGTTCACCCTGTATAATGTACAAAATGTGACACACTTCTCCAACAAGTTCGCCATCACTTTCTGTATATTTTCTTTTTATGTAACCAGTAGGCATATTTTGCATTGCCTGTAAAACTACTTTTCCCTTTCAAATAGTGCTTGCTCTTGCTGGAAACTTGCATCACTGGGTTCGTTCATATTTTACATTGCCTGTAAAACTACTTTTTCCTTGTATATAGTACTTGTGCTGGAAACTTGCATTACTGCGTTTGTGCGTCGGGTTATCGTATCTTCTAGTTATTACTTACTCGAAAAATATTATTTTATTTAGCAAAACTCAACGCACTGTTAACGGTACAATTGATACTTTTAGCTTTAAAAAAATGAAAAACTTTGTAACCAGCCATTAAATTGAAAAAAATGCATAAATATATGAAGTCAAAATTATCCTTTCAGTTGTTACATATTACTTGGAATGCAAAAAAATGATTAATGTCCTATAACATCCAAATCAATACAGATGTTCAGAGAATTCATTAATAAATAAATGTCACTCTGTTACCAAACAGCACAATTCACCTCGATTAAAGATAAACAGAGGGATTATACTTTTAAAAATGTTAGTTTATTTTACTCTTTCATGCTATAATTTAAGATTGTACATCAATATTTATCAATCCATGTATCTATGACAGCAGCCAAAAAATATCAATTTCATGGAAAATAGGGGACGTGGTTTTGTAGTTTTTTTTTAAATAAACAGTATATCTAATGTTTAATTTAAAACAATGAAAAACTACATTAATCATATATACACAAATCAGTAAATGTGTATAAAAATAAATAAAATTTCATAATATATATGGAATTCTCTTTATTTCTTGTTCATTCCAATACTGTATGCAGTCGTGATTGACAACGGAGCATGGTGTAGATGGTGCAGCTATTCATAGTATCATCCCATTTACATAAATTTTTGACGCCGACGTTTATTTTTTCTTTTCACGTGTAAAAGTAAATACTTTTTAAAAATGGATAAGTAAAGTTGTTAAGGGATATAAAATAGAGAAACAAAAAAAAAAATGTAGTTTTTAACCAGCCTCCTCTCTTGCGCTTTAAACAATGGCCCTGACACACTGATTCACGACCATATATTAAAATAACGTTTAAAATGTGACTTGTGTCTGAGCGCATAGAGCTCTGAACTGGGAGACAGAAGGTGCCTGGTTCAAATCCAAGTCGCGACTGCCGACCTAACCGTTCGGAGTTTTTCGTGGTTTTCTCTTAGTGTAAATACGAGTTATAAGACCCCTTAGAAAGACCTCCCACGGAGGGCACTCCCACCCTCGACCTATATCCCACATCTAGATAATTGGCGTAATCCAACAACAAAAAATCTTACCCACATTTAAAAAAAGTTCACCATTCCTGCTTTCGGTAATTTTTTAAGGAAAACTTATTTACCCTTTTATTTATAATTTTTTAAGTGATTCATAGAAAAGAAAATGCCGTTCACAACAAAAGAAAGGAAAAAGAGTTTTTATTTAATGGCTCTCTAGTACTAAAAGTACTATTGCATTTACAAAATTATGCGATAATACAATTTTGCAAATTTAATTTTTAGGAATACGCAGGCGGTTTCTCTCATACAAAAGCTTCTGAAATGTAACGAAATACGCCTCTTCCTCCTTAAACGAGGTCACTTAAAAATCTTTCACACCTACATGAAAAAGTTTTTTATCACATTCTTTTGCGTCAGCCACAACCTTAACTCACATATTACGAACGTCATATATTTTCAGGTGTCTACTCCCTCCAAATATCTCACTTTAAAAAAAAAAAATTAATAAATAAATGTGTACGGCTCGGAGAAAGAACAAATTACACCCACATACCTTCACTCTAGTTGCTGCCGCAAATTATGGGGTCTCTTTTCGAAAACCAATAAACCCCCTCCCGTCTCTTTGAACCATGTTTTATTATCTATTTGCAAAGGCGTTCGGTTGAACATGTCAACGTAAACATGTTCGGAGGAAAATTGTTCGTCACCGGAGAAAGGCCCTTCCAAAGTTGCATGCAACTAAATTGCTAATTTTGAAGGGCAAATAGGAAAATACAGGGTATCGTAACCCTGTCAGTCGCGTTTCACGCAAGAGGTACCGATGCCGTACTCTCTAAGATAATATTTAAATAAAAGAATATGGAAGATATGTAGGTAATTTTGAATACACAGTGTTAATACCAGATAAATTATGTAGCAACCAAAATGCTTATTTAAATTTTAAAAAAAAAGATATATAGCGTATTTTTACTTAAAGGACGATTATTTATTACAGCGTTATGGGAAAGACTCAACACCATTACATTTTTTTTCTTTGGGGAGTTTTGGACTTTTTCATTACTTTATGTTATTTATCGTTTTTATGTTAAAATGTTTGTTGGAAATTTTCATTATTTATATAAGACGAGCAAGAACCTATACTGCGAACTTTTTAATTCGGATCAGTACTTCCAGTATAGAAAAATATTAAAAATAATTACTTTATGTATTTTAAAACAAGGAAACAATTTCTTTTTGTTTTTTGCGGCAGAAATTTTAATTAATATTCCTGACCAAAAATGTGTTAGTAACCTTACTGCAGGTTTCAAATGAGTAAATAATCACATTCCTATTGTAGTTTCACCATCTTATCCGTTTTCCACATAACTATTAAGGCAAATATAATTTTCTTTTCAGGAGAAGCAGTTCTCCTGAAAAGAAAATTGTATTTGCCTCAATATTTATGTGACTTTCACTGCAGTGCATCTTGGAATTACTTGGGAAAATACAAACTGTATGACTTTTATTCAAAGCTTTTTGTATGTCTCTGGGTGGATGTCTGTGTAATGTGCAATGAAACATACCTGATAAATAATTTTTAAAAATATTTTTTTTTCTTTCCAATAATTGAGTCAGCGGCCTACTATCATGTTGATCCTTACGAGTTCCACAGACGTTGGTCATTTCATCATCGGCGGTCTATTAGGCATACACCATCGTTGCCCCTATTAGTGATTTCCTAGTTTTGAACTAATACCTAGCACCTGAACTGTAATCTCTAGAGAAATCTTTGAACATGGAGTGCATTGGAGCCACGAAAAATGTTACGTGTACCAGCTCGCTTCAGCGTACACGTCTCCACAGCAGTCCAGCCGAGAAAGCTTTACGCCCTCCCAAGCACAGACTAAGCCGGTGCAGCTTCACTTTCTTAGGAGAATGGAGCTTAGCGACAACGCCACTGCGGGACATTCTTCCTTTGTTTATAGTCCCGCCTTTTGAATATAATAATGATTAGGAGCTGATATTTAGCCCTTGGCGGAAGACTGGAAATTTGTTGCGCTCATTAGTGCTTGTCTTACTGCAAACAATTTGTAAAGTCGTTGAATAAAGTATTAACATAAAAATTAGCACTTTTCACCGGCTTTATGACATTCAAAAACAACTGCTTTATGGATTACGTTATTGAAACTGCCAATATTGTATCTTTTTCTTGCTAACCTTTAATTGCGAGATTTTTTCCCACGACAGAGTTATAAATCATTTATGCTAAACAATAACCGTTGCTTTGACTAAACTTTTTTCATCGTAGAAAATTTAGAAAACCCTGTACTATAATAAATGAGCTCTCTTTGATTTTGAACATTAACTAAAAGTAATTTAACTTCATAGTAAGAAGTTTGAAAAACTTTTCTTTGGATTTCTTTTTAATGAATGGGTGATTTATATAGTTACCCAGCAAACACACACCTGCTGGCGGAGTACCTTGCCAGCGCCTTTCTGCCTTTACGTCCAGAACCGGCCCGGCACTGCAAAAAGTAACTGAATCGTACCAAAAGTGGTCGCCCGAGAAGTACCTTGCCAGAAGTCCGGGAAGGCAACGGCACTCTGCTGGCATACTGCATGTGCCGGCCGTTACTCACAATAAAGGCACTGGCCCATTAAGTTTATAATGCCCAAAATGAAACGGCCGGGTGTCGGCTATTATTAAAAATAAAGGCAATGGCCTGGTATCTTAACAGTGACTACAATGCAATGGCACGGTACCGAATTAGTGCCTATTTACAGTAATGCTGCCATAACTAAAATACAAGCCAGTGCGGATTCGGGGTAGGGGACTTATTCATCAACCCCACCCCCACCCTGCAATAAATAAATAAAAACATTCCTTAAGGGTAACATTTTGAAAGATAAAAAACAACATAAATGAAAGATAAACAGCAAAATCCGTTGGTCAATCGTTTGCAAATTATGTGCGCCTATCATTAGTGAATTGTGTGCAGTTTTCATAAACTGCAATTTTCTTACAAATTTGTAGTCGCAAAAAAATTTTTTATGAGAGAGGCGGTAACACATTTCAGAACCAACATAAAATCACCTATAAACAGTTTAATTTCAATATTTCAGAGTTAGAGATTTTATAAATGAGTTATAATACTTTATGGTTGATATATATATGTGTGTATGTACTAAACAAAATCTTACAGGAAGTAATAATAAATAAAATTGTACTATGGGAACACATATCTTTAGGGTAACATTTTGCTTTATTGTACATTTTGTTAAGATAAAATTATTTTTTAAATGTTAGCTATTCTGAAAAGAAATTTCTGTATCTAATACCTGTTGTATACTACATGATTCAAATTTTATGGAGGAAAGTACTTTTATACACTAAAATAAGTATCATTAGTAACCTCACCGACTTAAAAAATGTCACCAGTTTAGTAGCCATTTTCTCAATTTTAGTTCCCAAAATAGTAACATTTTAACATTTTTATGTATTAACACATCATAATTTTTTTATGATTTTGCAGTTAAGAAATAAACATGCTTAATTTAGCTTCATTTAAGAAGGATTGAATAAAATGATAAATTTGAAAGATTTCATGCGTTATATATATATATATATATATCAGAACGTATAATACTTTTATTTTTATAGCACGATTAAAAAAAACAGATTAGAATGTTTGCTGAAAGCTCAATAGCAACTTTAAAAAAAAAGGGAGTTGACAAAAACCAACACCAGATTTTCAAATTAGTCGCCTGGAGTAAGGTACAAGTAGCCAAAACTTGAAAACAGTACGAAAATGACGTTTTTTTGTTCAAAAAGTCGCGTAATCTTTAAATTAGTTGCAAAAGTTAACGGTGTACAAAATGTGTACATTAAAAACAGTGGAAGTAAAAATTTACCTGTAATATTTTCCCGACTGTTCAAAAAACTGGAAAATTGTAAATCCACTTGCTGTATATCCTTAACTAACGAGACTTCACTGTCGAAGCAATTATAATTATTATCGCTCCTAACAGAGAAATCTCACTAGTCTAACCACTAAACCTTCTCGAAAGTTCTAAAATTACGACCGGAAAAACTTGTATCCTAAAGCGTACTTCATACGTATTACCAGATGTAAACTGGCCTCCCGCTCAGCGTTCAAGATTTGCGAAACGAAATGAACATCAAATAAAAGAGGGTTACTATACTTATTAGACACGAAACGCCCACTTCCGTTTAATGAAACTCGACAATTTAGCTAGCAGACCACCCTTCTCCCCCCCCACACACACTAATATTAACTTCGCGTTTTAGAAATATGTTATGTGCATTATACACAAATATACAAATGATATATATATTGGCTATCTTGCAGATCTCAGATTAAAATTACAAGCAAGTTTTTATTTCTTTCTTCAAATGCATACAAAATTCATTTGTACTTCGTATAAATAATCTGAATTAATATAGCCAAATCCACGATAACAGTTCGATTCTTGGTGCCTTATCCGTGGGAAATAGTTGACTTAGCATTCCTTATAGACATATGGAGAGGCCCGTAAAGGGTGCGTTAATAAAACATGATTCCAGAACAATGGAAACCGCATAAGGAAAATAAAATTCCTAAATGAACCCCATTCCGTATTTTTGACTATTACATGAAAATACTGGTTCATTATTGCTTAATAATTGCAGAATAACTGCAGGAGCTCTAATTTGTTTTATTGTAAATTTAAGCATTAATTACCTAATTTATATTAAAAATTAAGTAATATCTTGTTTTATCACTGCTATATTTAATATAATAAAAAAAATATCAATAGAAGCAACAGATAGTTAAACGTTACATCGAAATGCTATATCACAGTTGCTAACATGTACGGAATACAACCACTTTTTGTAAATAGTCATTTTTGTAAATATTTCTTAAAATAACAAATAATTCAAAAATTTTGCAATTTTTTAACATTAAAAATACTCTTTACAAAATGTGGTTTGCTATTTTCCTATTGGTATGCTATATCGACTATAGAGCATTTCAAAGAATTAAAAATAACTTTAAATTAATTTGTACAAATGTAAATTTGAATTATTTTCATTGTTCATACTTTATAATTAAAAAATCATTTAAGTTTTGAAATTTCTTATCCTTTGTAATTTTATTGTAAAATTATAAAAGTGTAAGATGTAAGATTTTTGGGCCCTAGAATGTGTGGGCCCTGGGCAGTTGCCCCGTTTGCCCTGCCGGTAATATGGCACTGCATAGTGGGGGTTATATACTGTCATATACAGAGTGGGGGTTTCACTGTCGATGTAGTAAACATTTTTATAGCATACTGAACTCGCTTGTATTATTTTAGTTTTTAGTACTAAAATATTTGAAGGCACAATATGAACTTCTCCGCTTACACCCCCCCCCCGCCCTTAAAAAAAAAATCTTAACAGTGACCCTGCCTTTGGGTGCCCGGAACTTATATCCCCTAACACTTCTACACAGTATGAATGTGAAACAATATTGTTTAATTAAAATAACGAAATTTTATGCCAACACTACGAAATATATACAAGCCCATTACTGCCAAATAGTCCTGGCCCGGTACATTTTAAGCAGTACCACGCCGTTAACTTTTCTGTGCATGTCATAGACACATGGCAGTTCGCCGTTACTAGTTATGTACTGGCGCATATGCACTTTTCAGACACTGTTACTCCAGTGATTTCCAGACGATGGCAATCTACCTTCTTCCCGGTATACGGCACTTTGCCAGCACGACGGGTACCCGGCCGTCATTTTGCGGGCAGTAGTGTGTTTGCTGGGTATTCTCTGCCTACTGGCTCTGTTTTCTTTAAGAGTGATCAATCATAAATGCGCTGACAATGGCATTCTCTAACTATCATCATGTCGGTGCTAACTCATCTTATAAATATTGGGCTTTTGTCTTCTTAGAAGGATTTCTAATGTTGTAGAAGGAATAAATTTTAACATTATAGCGAGGCATACCGGTATTAAAATGTTTTTCGGAATATTTTCTTTTGCTTTTACAGAAGCAGGATTTAAGAATATTAAAGTCTGAACTGTTTTCATAAGCAAATGTAATATCGTGCCATTTTATTTTCTTATAGTAATAATAACACAAAAAAATGTTGATCATTCTCAATTTCCTGATTGTAATATCATAGTTTTTGTTTTTAAAAATATCATATTTTTTGTTTGTTTCTTTGTTGTTTGATGCGTTCGCCAGCTTAATTATCCACTTATCATACAATTTGTCTGCAATTATACTCACGACAGATAACTGACGAATTTTTATTAAACTTTAATACATCATGTTCGATTTTTTAAACTGATACAAATAGCTTCTTTAAATGTGATTATTTTTTACTTGAACCTCTAAAACAGAAGCTCATAAATACTGAGAAATACAACCTTATAAGAATATTTCAGTAATTTTATTTTTAAACAGAATTCTTAGATTAAATTCACAAAAAAAGCTATGTGATTTTTAACCTTTTTTTAACCTTTCTGCTAACATAAGCATTTTATACGATGAGTAATGCTCTGGCATTCATAAAAACTTTAGCTTTATGTTTACACTAGCTGAAGTACCCGTCCTCGACGGGTTAGTGAATGAAAATTTCCAAAAAGCAAGAACTTTCGTCAGCATTGTAGGAGTACACAGAATGGATGCAGTATGTTGCCAAAGTAAAGAAAGCGAAGTTATAATTTTCATGTATTGTTAAAATATTACAGGTTAGAGTGCAACTAAGTAATATCATTTCATTCGCTTTAGTCGTAATTATGTGATGCGCGAACGAATATTTACGCATATTGCAATAATTTTCGCAAAATATTAAAATTTAATCAACATTTTTGAAAAATTTGAAGCCTAGAATTTAAGTTGAGTGACAACCTATCATGTCACCCAAATTCGTTTCATTCCCTGCAGTCTTTATTTCGTGATCTCAGTCTTTATTTCGTGATCAGTCTTTATTTCGAAAAATCTCAAAATGTAAGCAAAATATTTTAAAAATTCAACGCCTATAAATTAAGATTAGCAACTACCTATCATATTACTCAATTTCGTATCATTCGCATTAGTCGTTATTACGTGATGCTTGAAGAAATATAAACGTATTTTGAGAGAATTTTCACAAAATCTCAAAATCTAATAAAAATGTTTAAAAAATTAGACTCCTACAGTTTATGTTGAGCAACCATCTATCGTGTGACCAAATTTCATATCATTCGCTTTAGTCGTTATTACGTAATACGGGAACAAAGATTCACTCAGTTTTAAACGATTTTCACAAAATCTCGAAATCTGATGGATTTTTTTTAATTAGATGCTTATAGTTTAAGGTGAGTGACCACCTATCATTTCACCAAATATCATTTTTTCATCTTTGCAGTTATTACGTGATGTGCGAACACAAATTTACGCAGTTTGAAATGATTTTCGCAAAATTTCAAAATCTAATCAAGATTTTTTTTAATTCGACGCCTATGTTTTAAGTTGGGTGACCACCTATCATGACACCCAATTTCATATCATTCGCTTCAGTCGTTTTTACGTGATGCTTGAACACAAATTTATGCAGTTTGAAAGGATTTTCGCAAAATCTCAAAATCCAATCAGAATTTTTTAAAAATTGGACGCCTATGTTTTAAGTTGAGTGACCACCTATCATGTCACTCAATTTCATATCATTCGCTTCAGTCGTTTTTACGTGATGCTTGAACACAAATTTACGCAGTTTGAAACGATTTTCGCAAAATTTGAAAATCTAATCAAGATTTTTTAAAAATTCGACGCCTATGTTTTAAGTTGAGTGACCACCTATCATGTCACTCAATTTCATATCATTCGCTTCAGTCATTTTTACGTGATGCTTGAACACAAATTTACGCAGTTTGAAAGGATTTTTGCAAAATCTCAAAATCCAATCAGGATTTTTTTTAAATTGGACGCCTATGTTTTAAGTTGAGTGACCACCTATCATGACACCCAATTTCATATTATTCGCTTCAGTCGTTTTTGCGTGATGCTTGAACACAAATTTACGCAGATTGATACGATTTTCGCAACATCTGAAAATCTAATCAAGATTTTTTAAAAATTCGACGCCTATGTTTTAAGTTGCGTGACCACCTATCATGACACCGAATTTCATATCATTCGCTTCAATCGTTTTTACGTGATGCTTAAACAAAAAAAGCGTCACGGACAGAAAGACAGAAAGACAGAATGACAGACTTTTTTTTGAGGGTCGCATCGGATTCCCGGGTGCTTGAAACGGATAGAAATTGCAAAATTTTTGAATTAGAAGAAATGTACAGACAAAAGTCTAATTTTATTTATATAGATAATGTTTCGCAATAATTAGAGTTGTGTTTTTTCTCAAAATTTTTAATACGAACTGTCAATTCAGAATAAATACCTAACAATTACACTTTCGATAAAAAAAAATAAAAATTATTACTTTAATGTACTCCTACATTTTAAGTACTGTTTCATCATAAACGAGTTAATGGTGTGCATTAAGTTTAAGACTTAATTACAATATTTAATCAATCTAGTGCTCCATATCTATATTCATATAATAAACCAACAATTAATAATAAATTGCAATTTAAAAATTGATCATTTGTGTTGCTTAAATTTAATAGTGAAGTACTCAGTTATTACAAGGTGACAGCGAGTACTTCTAGAAATGTGTATATTTCGCTTATTTCTGAGTACTTCGTTCTTACAATGTATAGTAGAAAATTTTTCATATTCTTTACAACTCAAAAAATTTGCGCACTAGCATGGTCACCTGCCTTTTCAACGCCGTACAGGGCATAAGTCGGTAACGTAAAAACACTTCTTCGATATTTACCACTCATGACCTAGGAGGTAAAAAGTGACAAAAAGTGGTGATTTTAAAAGTGAAATTCACAGTATACAGAAAGTAATGGTGAACCTGTTTGAGAAGTGCGTCACATTTTGTATACTATATTTAAGAAATAGCTCAAGGTTCAGTGACTTAGTTGGGAGGGAATGATAGTTAAAAACTAGTTAGTTAAAAACTAGTTATAGTTTTTAACTATCATTCCCTCCCAACTAAGTCACTGAACCTTGAGCTATTTCTTAAATATAGTATACATAGTTTTTAACTATCATTCCCTCCCAACTAAGTCACTGAACCTTGAGCTATTTCTTAAATATAGTATACAAAATGTGACGCATTTCTCAAACAGGTTCATCATTACTTTCTGTATACTGTGAAACTTCTCGGGAGCGACCACCCTCTGCTCCTCGAAAAATCTGTCGTTAAAAGAGGTGGTTGGTCAAAGAAGTATAAACATTTGATAATCTAGATAAAAACGCTAAAAAAACATTGTTTGTTTGATTATTTACGAAATTTCATACTAATACATAAGTAATAGTGCAAACATATTTTTTTAATTTAAATTTCAATAAAATATTTAGAAATTTCGGAATATTCATTCATTTTTCTATCTCCGATACTTTCTCTATGTTTTTTTTTTCATCTGGCACAAGAGCATTTATCCTAATAGCCTTCATGCATTCTGGATTTGGCATAATAAAATCTATTAGCTTTACATTTTGCTTTTTTGGATTATCCCATAATAAAAAGCAACCAATAACTTCCTCTCTTAATATCCTTTTTCGTGTGACTCGGTCACATCAATGGGATGCTCTAAAAGTACAGTAACTCGTTTCTTAGGCGTGTCTCTTCTCTAACCTGCGAGATCTGTACCTGTTCTTTCACTTTTTCTGCCGATTTGCAGTTAAGCGATCGGTTTGGATTGTGGATTTTGTTTACTTTGAGGAAAAATTGATGAAAATTTTCGGACAGGGAACTGGAACCGGTCTCTTATAGAGGGTTGTTGGTCTCTTCTAAAGGTCCTTTTAACTTTAACCCATTTATGCCTAGTGTCCCTTTTTGGGGACGGCATTTTCCCTATTATTTTTCCTAGCCTTTATTCATGAGTATTGAGCCTCAACTCTACAAAATATTTTAACATGACCCAGTAGGATGTTGATATTTCGATTTTTATGCATAATGATTTTAAAAGAAATCATCCCTTGTTCAAGAAGTTGACATCAGAAATTTATCTATTATTTCTGTTATCAGTAAAAATTGAATAAAGTCGAGAAAACATCCAGGCACAAATGGGTTAAGTAGATAGTACTAAAAAAATGTTGCCTTAAAAAATTGGTCGTTCACGGAGAGTATCGCTCAGAAATGGTCGCTCGTACATGTTTCACTTATTTTCTTCCAAATAAGCAGCAGGGATATTTTACATTGCCTGTAAAACTACTTTTTCCTTCCTAATAGAGCTCTTGCTGGAAACTTGCATTAGTTCTTTTGTACTTCTAGTTATTAACTTGCGTTATGTTCGTTATCGTAACTTCTAGTTATTAACTTGCTAGAGTAGAAATATTTTGTTCAGGAAAGTTCATCACACTGTGAACGACACAATTGATACTTTTAGCTTAAAAAAATGAAAAAATGTCTACTTCGTAACCAGCCATTAAATTAAAAACAAAATGCATAAACATATGAAGTCAAAATTAGTCTTAGACATATTATTTGGCATGCAAATAAAAATGATAAATGCCCTATACATCTAAATCAGTACAGATGTTCAGAGAAATCAGTAATAAATAAATGTCACTCTGTTTCTAAATAGTACATTTTACCTTGATTAAAGATAAACAGAGGGGTTATGAAAAATGTTAGTTTACTGACTCTTTTATAATAAAGTTTAAGATTGTATATCAATGTTTATCAATCCATGTATCTATCACAGCAGCCAAAAAATATCAATTTCATGGAAAATAGGGGACATGGTTTTGCAGTATTTTTTAAAGAATAAACAATATATCTAATGTTGAACTTTAAAAAAATGAAAGTTTACATTGATCAAGCGTACACAAATCAGTAAGTGTATAAAACGTGAATAAAATTTCATAATATATAGGGGATTCTCTTTATTTCTTGCTCATTCCAATACTCTACGCAGTCGTGACTGATAACGGGACAAGGTGTAGATAGATGGTTCAGCAATTCATAGTATCATCCCATTTACAGATTTTTTTTGATGCCGAAGACGTTTATTAATTCTTTTCACTTGCAAAATAAATATTTTTTTTTAAAAATGGAAACATAAATTTTTAAGGGACATAAAAAGTAAGAAACAAAAAAAAAATGTAGATATTTTATCAGCCTTTGTTCTTCCGCTTCAAGTAATGCCACAGTGACATACTGACCCACGATCTAATACAAAAATAACGCTCTAAATGTGACCCGTGTCCGAGCGCATAGAGCTCTGAACTGGGCTACGGAAGGCGCCTGGTTCAAATCCAGTTCACGCCCGCCGACCTAACCGTTTGGGTTTTTCCGTTGTTTTCTTTTAAACTTAGTGTAAATATCAGTTATAGGACTCTTCAGAACTCCCCAACCCCCCCCCCACCTCGGCCTAGATCCCACGTCTAGATAATTGGCGCAATTCAAGAACAACAAAATGTGACCCGCATTTCAAATAAGTTCGGCATCATAGTTTTAGGTAATTTTTAAAAAGCACTCACTTACGTCTTTATCTATAATTTTTTGAAAAGTGATTCGCCTTAAAGAAAATGCCTTTTAGAAAAAAAGAAAGAAGAAAACAGGAAAGTGGATTAAAGTTAATGGGTCTCTAGTACTAAAACTACTATTGCATTAAAAAAAATGGGTCTCTAGTATTAAAACTACTATTGCATTTAAAAAAGTTATGGGTCTCTTGTATTAAAACTACTATTACATTAAAAAAATTATGGGTCTCTAGTATTAAAACTACTATTGCATTAAAAAAAATTATGCGATAATATTACTTTACAAAATTAATGTTCAGAATTACACAGGCGGTTTCCCCCAAACAAAAGCTTCTGAAATGTAACAAAATATCACCACCATAACGAGGCGACTTACAAATCTTTCACACCTACATTAAAAAGTTTTTATCACATTCTTCAACGTCAGCCGCAGTCGTTAATTCACAGATTATGAACGCCATATATTTCCAGGTGTCTAATCCCTCCAAATATATCACCTAAAATAAATGAATAAATAAATGTGTACGGCTCGGATAAAGAACAAATTACACCCGCATCCCACACACCTCACTCCAGTTCCTTCCGCAAATTATGGGGTCCCTTTTCGAAAACCAATAAACCCCCTCCCGCCTCTTTAAAACTTGTTTTATTATCTATTTGTAAAGGCGTTCGGTTGAACATGTCAACGTAAACATGTTCGGGGGAAAATTGTACGTCACCAGAGAAATGGCACCTTCCAAAGTTGCATGCGACTAAATTGCTAATTTTGAAGGGTAAATAGGAAAATACGATATCCTGTCAGTCGCGTTTCACGCAAGAGGCACGTAACCGATGCCGTACTCTTTAAGATAATATTTTAGTAAAATAATGTGGAAGATATGGAGGAAATTTCTAAAGTTTAATACACAGTGTAAATACCATATTAATTATGTAACATCCAAAATGCTTATTTAAAATTAAAAAAAAGATATATAGCGTATTTTTACTTAAAGGACGATTATTTATTACAGCGTTATAGGAAAGACTCGACACCATCATTACATGGGGAGTTTTGCACTTTTTGATTACTTTATGTTATTTATCCTTTATATGTTAAAATGTTTATTGGAAATTCATCATTATGTATAGAAGACGAGGGCAAGAATCTTTATCGCGAACTTTTTAATTAGGATCAGTACTTCCAGGGTAACGACATTATAAAAAAATGATTACCTACTGCATTTTATAGCCAGCATTACTCAATTTTATAACTTTTTTCTTTACTGCAGCAATTTTAAATACTGAACCAGCTCAAAAAGGGTTTGAAACCTTATTGTAGGTTTTAAATGAGTAAATAGTTACATTCCTCTTTCAGTTTCACCATCTTATCCGTTTTTCACATAAATATTAAAGAAATTATAAATCTCTTTTCAGGAGAATTTTTATTTGACTTTGAATGCGATGCATCTTGGAATTACTTGTGAAAATACAAACTGTATGACATTTATTAAAGGCTTTTTGTGTGTCTCTGGGTGTTTGTGATTGTAATACGCAATGAAACATACCTGATATTTTTTTAAAAATATGCCACTTTTTTCTTTCTAATGACCGGTTCAGTGGTGTAATGTAGAATTGCCCGCTACGAGGACCACAGACGTTGGTCATTCCATTATGGGGCGACTATTAGGCAGATACCAACGTTGTGACCTATGAGTGGTTTCCTACGTTTCAACTCATTCCAGATGAGAGACCTAGCACCTGGATTGTCACCCCTAGAGAAGTCGTATGGACATGGAGCACATTGGATTCACTAGAAATTTTCTGTGCTCCAGCTCGTTTTAGCGTACATGGCTGCCCAGCCTAGAGAGGTTTACACCCTCCCAGACACTGTCCAAGCCGGTGCTCTTTCACTTTCTTATGGGAATGGAGCTTACCGATATGGTCACTGCGGGACATTATTCCTTTGTGTATATTCCCGCCTTTTTAATATAATATTGTTTAGGAGTTAAATGTAAGGACGCTTTTGTGTGTGTGTGTGTGTTAGTGTGTGTGTGTGTGTGTTCAACACTCTCACCATCTTATAAGTCCTTGTCGGTAGACTGGAAATTTATTGCGCTCATTACCGCTTGTCTTAATGCAAAACTTTGTAACGTCGTTGAATAAAGTATTAACATAAAAATTAGCACTTTTCACCGGTTTATGAAATTCAAAAACAACTGCTTTATCGATCCCTTTATTGAATTGCCAATATTGCATCGTTTCGTTGTTAAAACCTTAATTGCCAGATTTTTACCGCAACAAAGTTATAAATCATTTATGATAAACAATAACCCTTGCTTTGACTAAACTTTTTTCATCGTAGAAAATTTAGAAAACCCTCTATTATAATAAATGGCTCTCTTTGATATTGAACATTAACTAAAAGGAATTTAACTTCATTGTAAGAAGTTTGAAAAACTTTTCTTTGGATTTTTTCTAATGAACGGGTGATTTATATAGTTATTCTCTGCCATTGGCTCTGTTTTCTTTAAGAGTGATCAATCATAGATGCGCTGACAATGGCATTCTCTAACTATCATCATGTCGGTGGTAACGCATCCTATATATTAGGATTTTGTCTTCATAGAAGGATTTCTAATGTTGTAGAAGGGATAAATTTTAGCATTGTTGTGAGGTATACCGGTATTAAAGTGTTTTCCGGGATATTTTTCTTTGCTTTTACAAAAGCAAGATTTAAGAATAATAAAGTCTGAACTGTTTTCAGGAGCAAATATTTCAAAGTAATATCGTGCGATTTTAATTTTTATAGCAACAACAACACAAAAATGTATTGATCATTCTCAATTCCCTGACCGTAATGCAGAATTATATTTATCACAAAAGATTCATCTAATAATTAACAGTTACATACAACAAGTTGTTAAATTGTTAGTCTGTGTGGACTAAATAATACAATTTCCTGCAAAATTTGTACTTATAGCAGAGGAAGACGCGTCCTCTTGAGGTTATCATCTTGCAGCTCTTAATATGGCAAGATAAAAATATACATGGTATATCACAATTTCCTCCCGGGTTTGGAAGGCTTATTAAAAATATATATTACCAATACAGTAATATATTTTTAATAATACAGTATATATATTTTACAGTAACATATATTTTTATCAAATCATCAGCATAACGAAACAAAGACATATTATGAGGGGGGGGGTCAATCTTTTAACTAACAGCCCACACCGACAAACTAACTGATCTCCCCCAGCCCAGCCACGACAAAATTGCATTAATCCGTAGCTGTCACAAAAGGTTCACATATTGGACTTTTGTAAAATAAAACTTGTAACATTATTTTTTCAATAAAGTCAACTTTGTCGCTGCATTCATAATATATATATATATATATGTATATTATAAGCCTTCCAATAACCGAGATGAGAATATTGTTGATATACAATCTCTAGTATTAGTTTTTTTTTCTCAGTGTTTTTTTTTCGGGGGGGGGGGGGTTATTATTTCTGTTAAATAAGTTTGGAGACATGCCACAAGAAACTAGAGTTTCAAAATTAGGAATTTGAGCATTAGGGTATTCTTACATTTTTTGAAATAATCTACATTATTCCTAAAATGTTGAGTACCCATAATGCATTTTGATCACCGATTCATCCATGAGAACAAATCCTGTGATATCCTCTGGTCACTCAGCTGAGAAGCGAAACTCGCTTACTTTGTTGATTCTTTGTCCATAAATCTATGGTCAGTAATTTCAGTCACTTTCTGTGACTTTTTTCAGCATATTTGAGCTGCTATATAATTTTGATTTTTCCGATATCGCTAACAGAAGTATTTCACCGTTTCACCATACAATAGAACTAAATTAGCTGCATCCGTTCAATGCAGAAACGTTTCACCATAATTTGGCTCGCATTGAGCAGCTTAAGCTCCATATCATGGTTCAACGTTTCTCTATAGATGGGATGCAGCTAACTCAGTAACATTTTATGGTGAAATGTTTACTTTTATTAAGAGGGTTGGAAAATATTTTTGTTCAGTGAACACTAAAAAAGAGTTACTAGTACTACCCGCTCATTGTGCTCCAGTTCTTTGTAATTATGAAACAATTCGATTAAAAATCCAGCTGAAGATGGCGTTAGGAGTTTTTGTGAATGGACCAAATAACTCATCCACAAACATTAGAACACTCGATGTCTTTTAGGTGTTAACTTAACCTACCCAGACAATTGCTATCAAAATGGAAGAGGTGCAAAACTAGATGTTATACAGACCTGATAAACAAACTTTCAGCGTTCTAAGGCCATTTACTATCTTGTTATGCGAGATGCATATTCTGGCAGTAAAATTAAGTTTATAAATGTATCTTTAAAGAACATTCCAACCAAAGAGAACGTTGATTGATCAGTAGTTCAAAAGCGTAAATTCGAAAGCTTACTGGAAAATTCTAGACAAAAAAAAAAAAAAAGCTACAAATGATATGTTTCACTGCGTTGATTGTGCATTAAAAGTTTCTTGCATGGTGACTCATGTTTGTAATTTATATTTCAGCTTTCGAAAACATGTAATTGGGAATCGACAGCGGTAATGAATATTTTATTATGAATCCATTTTTATGTCAGTATGTTTTTGTGCTACTTCTACCATCTGTTATGCACCTTAAAAGCTAGTTTCTACAACATGCAACATTATCATTGCACTTCTCATTTCCATTCTGTATGATTCAGAAAAAGTAAAATAATATATCTCTGTGAACATTTGACGTAACGTGAATGCATTACAAAGCACTGAAAGGAAAAATTATTTCTGTAATTCAATACATATTAAATGTTTATGTAAAGTATCATATGTAATTTTTTTTAAACGTGTGTACCTTTTCCGCTGTTTTGCGATTCTCATATGAGGCTCATATTTAAGTTTTGCACGCAAAAGACAATGGATGATTATTATATTATTAAAACAAAAGACTATGATAATATACCACGTGATTCAAAATAGATGTTGCGGTATTATCTCTTGCACCGTAATTGTTCGAAATATATTTTCAATTTGAAAAGTTTGTTCAATTTAGAGTAGCTTTTAGGTATGGCAATTTTTTTACAAGGTGCTGTAATTATATTAAAATATAAATCTTTATAAGATCCGTCATTTCCTATCACTAATATTTGGGGAAATATTGATTTGTACTAAAAAAAGATAAATTTAAAAAGTACTACATGTGAGAATGAAATATTTACAGAGATATTTAATGTTAAGAATATCGATGTACACCACTTTGCCTACAATGTTGACGTTCGTTTTCAGGCGAAAAAATCTTTACTTTAGTGTACCAAATATAAGTTGATAAAAATTACATAACAAATCATTTGTTGGAAAACAGCAGTTAAGCACATTCAACCTCGTGAAATTAATAGGCCCGGTTTTATCTGAAGTGTTAGACGCTGCATTATGAAATTACGTAATATAAATTAACGTCAGCTGAGAAGTAATATTATTATTTGTTTCACTTTCGAGACATCCCCTTATTTAGCGAAAAATGCTAAAATTTTTAATTTTCGATATTTCGGATATTGTTCCGCTCAGAGACATGGAATTTTTTTGTATTTACCTTCTTAGAGATAAAGCAATATTTTTCCAAATATAAGTGATAAAAAAGGAGGGACTATATAAAAATTAAATTTTGAAATTTAAAATGCATACAGCCTCTTGTAAAAAAATTGCCATTATCTAAAAGAACTACTCTGACGAACTTTTATAATTGAAAGTATGTTTCGAACACTTAAGGTGAAAGAGACAATCGCTGTAACATCTATTTTGAATTATCCAGTATACATAATGCATCTTTCTCTAGAATTTTCCGCATATATTTTGAGTAATGGCTATTGTGAATTAGGATATTTCCTTAATGGATCGTATTTTTAACATCATATCTTTTCTTATCCATATTTTGGTTTATCTATATGGTATTTCATTGGATATCTATCAGCTATTGCCTAATTAGGATACGATTTATTCCTTCGTTGGTTATTTTTGAATATCTTAATTGAAGAGAGATTGAATCTTGATTCGTAAATTTAGCTATTTTACTATATGCATGTATCTATATCTATGTATAATTCATTTTATAACCTCCTTGTTTATTCCTTTATTCAATCATTAAATTTAAAAAGACATATTAGCGAAATGCGAATGTTGAATTCTGCGGAATAAGATAAGATATTGCCATCTATGGACGATTTCAGCAATCATTTTAGCACCATATGTGAGTCATTGACGTAGGTATTAAATCAAAATTACAAAATTTAAGCAAACGTCTCTAAAATGATAATTGAGTTTCATTCTTTCTCTAAACAGATAGGTTCAACAAACAATTACGTGAATAAAGAATCAATGAATAGCATTTCAACAAAAATAAATATATAAATAAATAAATAATCTTGCCAAACACATCGATTGCAATTTGTGCCAAATTTGGCAATGTAACGTTGTCAAACTTAGCAAGACTTTAAGGATAAATTTAAAAAAGCTGTCTATCAATATTAATATAATTTTACAAGCTCCTGTAAAAGAATTTTAAATGCTATTTCCATGCTTTGAAAAAAGATTAAATTCTTATTAACGGTTATAGTATACTTACTATAGTGTAACTGAAACGGATTATGTCTCTAAGCTTCCATAAACCGTAATGTCTTTTAATTCTTTTGAGCGCTTTTGTAGGAGAGTTTTAATGTATACAAACGCTTTTTCCTATGGAGAGCATTAGTTTGTAATCCACACAATTTTTGTTTGTTTGTTTGAAATAGAAGAATATTTGTAAAGTATGCATTAGACAATGACTGTCCATTAAGCGAGTGCTGGAATTTTTGTGGGTGCTCCTGAAAAAAGTTATGTTGCATACATCGTTTTCAATAGGGAACAGGGTACGCTATAAAAGCATAACATACAGTCGTACCCGCTTATGTGATAATGTGATATATCGGTTAAAGGAATATACTGCAGAATTCAATGAATTTTCAATGTACCAAACCATAGTAATTTATCAATGTGATCCGGTATAATGGAATACATATGAATTTCTTAGTGATCGAGGAATGTTAACAGCAGTTACGGCACGGACGGACAGGTGATAAACTAAAATAGTATTCCTATTTAAATACATTTAGTCGGCCCGCTAAATGTAATAGCCATGTTTGCCTCGAAAAATTACTACAATAAGCGGGATATTCCATTATCCGGCATCACATTGACAAATTATAGATTTTGGTACATCAAAAATTTTTTACTTTGAGTGGGATATTCTATTATCCCAGATCAACTTGACGAATTATATGTTTCGGTACATTGAAAATTTATTACATCGAGCGGGATATTCCATTATCCGGGATCACATTGACAAATTATAGATTTTGGTACATCAAAAATTTTTTACATTGAGTGGGATATTCTATTAGCCCAGATCACATTGAAAAATTATATATTTCGGTACATTGAAAATTTATTACATCAAGCGGGATATTCCATTATCTGGGATCACATTGACAAATTATAGATTTTGGTACATCAAAAATTTATTACATTGAGTGGGATATTCTATTATCCGGGATCACATTGACAAATTATATATTTTGGTGCATTGAAAATTTATTACATTAAGCGGGATATTCCTTTAACCGTTATTCCATTAAGCGGTTTCGACTGTAACATTACAATATAAATCACTTAATTTATATTCTTTCAGTCTGATTTATAATTTTTCCGTTAGTACCTTTATAATTTAAAATAGGCGTTTCCAGCGATTCTAAACCCAACATACATGAAATATTGCAAAAGATAATCATTTGGTGAAGGTTCTAACTGTGTTCTGTACACCTTCCATACTGAAAATCGAGCAAAACGCCGCTGTAAAACGCCCAAACTCATAATTAGTTATCCGCCATTAATCAAAGTGTGTCCCGCATTCTGAAGAATTAATTAGAAAAATCCCATTAATCAAAATTCATTAATTCTGAAACTTTAATCACTAAGCCGAATCGCGGCGTGGTAATTTATTGTTCTATCCCCGTTTTCGAAAAATCCCTCCCGTTTTAAACATTGCGTATTCCGGTCAAAATGATAATGTTGCGATCGTTTTCCGCTGTAAGATAGTTTTTGTTCGTGTTGAAATTTTGATCGTGATCGAACTTATGAGAAAAATATGAGATCATTGCATCCGCTCCATAAAATTCGCTTCCGAATAAATTTTTTTAATCAACTGAGAAGCATGAGATATGTTTTCTGGAAGTAGCACTGAAATGAAATTAATCACGATTAACGACTAAAAAGGAACGAATAATATTTAATCACGATTAAAGATGAACGATGAATATTTTATGACGATTACAGTTGACGACCGGAAAATGTTAAGACTGTAATCACGAATCATTAAAAGAGATTACCGACTAAATTTTTCAATCGCCAATCGTTCATTGTCATTAGATATTAACCGTTAGTTTTCAATCATCAATCCTACTGTTATCATAAATGCGAACGTTTGTACGTTTACATCCAAATTCGTCCAACTAAACGGCTGGGCGGATCTGGATGAAATTTTGAATGGAGATAGCTTATAACCTGAACTAACACCTAGTCTACTTTTTATCAGTTAATATATACTTAAAAAATTACTGATCTGTAAGTGTACTTACTGATAAGTATATTTTTTTTATTATTTTACAAAATCAGATATCGCGAAATTCGTATATGTTATTAATTATGAATTTACTTAATTATGTTTTTAATGATGGTTCATAAATATCGAATTTTTTCCAACAAAATAATTTACCTATATAAATGATAACTATTTTTTTAAAGCAAATTTCAGAAAAGAGATACACATGCTCGTGCGTTTTTTGGAAAAATAACTATTTTCAAGCACTGTATTACTAACTCCTGTATTTCCAAAACACAAGTTTTGGAAATACTTAAGTAGTAAACACATTGTTAGCTGATGCATGGACCCTCATTGCCGCAATTACTCTGCACTTCCTTGAAGTTTTTATCACAATACATCTTCTGTGTGAGCATACAAGATACATAGATATTTTTGGGAGGTAGCATAATCTGCTGATCCATCAAATGTTTTTGATTATAGGTGAAATTTATGTGTATGTTTTATAGATATTTTTTCCTCAATTGTACTTCACAACATGCTGACTAATTAGTTTGCTTTTGTTAATTTTTGACGTTAATATATTTATTCACGAAAATTATAAAAGTTCCTTCAGAACTACTTTGCAGAGCTCCAACATGATGTGAAACTCCTCGGCTTAATTACAGCAACTTTTCAAGGATTTAATGAGCTAAACCATGTGTTATTTTACCAGCGATATCCGTCTTAAATTGTTTATAATTTGTCAATTTCTTAGTAAAAACTGTATACTTCATTTTTTTAGTTAGATGGAAATTGTATTGTTCATGTCATTAATGTGAGAACACTACCTAATTTTTTCAGTTGATTCATTAAAAAACTTAACATTAAACTAAAACAATTTCTTATTTGGTTATATTTTTAAAAGAAAATTAGAGGTAATTAGTTAAATATCTAGCAACACCTTCATAAATAGTTATTGCTTTCTTCGTTTTTATTTTAGTTTTAAGAAATATAAATGTGTGCGAAGTATTTAAAAATTTTTTAATGACAGAAGGCTATCTTATAAAATTAAAAATATATTATAAAGATGGTTGCGTTATGTATACTATGCACTAAATAAATAATATGCATGAAGCAATATTAAAAGTTATTATTTCATTAGTAAAACCATGGTACAAAGTAAAAAATGCATTAAAATAATTTTTTAACGAATTTGACTTCACTATTATATATATTTGTATTTCAATAACCCTTCCACTACATCTTTACATCAAAGTAAACAAATATTTTTATATCAAATTTATAATTGAAGTATTTATCCGTACCACAAAACAATTTATCATTGATTAGATAAACTTTATGAATAGCCTTTATACCTGGGAAGCTCAATCTCTTGATTAAAAAAATTGTTTTTAAATAATTCTACACATTCAGTAACTTATTTTTATACCACAGGCCAAGGCACAAAAATATCAACAATTTAATACTATTTCAAAATTAAGTCAAATCGAATAATTTAATGTTACATTTTTACGCTAACAGAGGCATATGCATTTTGTGAGAGTAGAAAAAATGTTTGAATTAAAAAATCAACATATTGAAAATCAAAAGCTTTAAAGTTAATCAAAATGCTTTTCAACCTTAAACGTTACGAGTAAACTAATATGTACTTTTTCTAATCAGATTTTCAGCTTTAATTTACATAGGAGCATTTCATTTCTTTTTCGTTTAATCTCTTACAAATAGAATATATTATTTTTCACGGTTTAAATTAAAATGTCATTTTTGAAATTTCTTTTCGTGATGTATTTAAATTAAATTAATTTTTATTTGATAGCTATTATGTCTTTCTCTTAAATATACTCCATATTTGATTTTAAAACGAAACAGAAAAAAAAGAAATTCTTATTTGCCAAACTCTGTATGCTCAAAAGAAATCGAAAGAACAAATGAAATTCAATTCTTCTTCTTAGAAACTTTGTTTTTCCTTTTATGACTTATGTTAAATTTCATAATAAAATTACCGACAATATCTGAATTTCACTAATGAGAGTGAGGAAAATAATTTTTGAAATATCTTACATAAGTTGAGACGTCAATAAAATCTTTAATTTTTCAGAATTTTAAGAAATGATGGCAAAGAATAAATTGTATTTATTCATTTTTAATTTTATCCTTATGCGCCTGAACTAAGCAAAATCCATTTGTTGACGTATCGCAATGTGAAACATTTTCTTTTGAATATAAAATATGCCTAAAACATTAATTGCGGAAAAAGAATGATTTATTAAATGTAATTTACTCAGAATAAATTAAAGTGCACATAATTGTAAGATAGAGAAATAGTCCAGGTTTATGATTGTCACACAATTGTCCGATGTGACTTTCTTTTGTCACTCCGTGAATGCCCCAATGGCAAATCAGTTCTTGCCACAGATTTGACAGCATGTTACCATCGATCAAATTAATTTCAGTGCAAATTCTTAATTTCAGTTCAGGAATTAAATTCACGAAGGAAGTTGCATAGTGTACACTTGATCCTTTACAACGTCGTTCTGGTAGTGACAAGGCGCTCTCTCCTGCTGAAAAAATGAAACCTCTTGTCGTTTTTCCTTTGATGAATGACATAAGGAGCATTTCTAGTATATCCAGGTAAATAATTCCCATAACATTTTAAACAAAAACAGGATAAACTTAGAATACTTTACTACTGTAGTCTGACTTTAAGCTAGTAAATTTCATTCAATATTTCGGGTGTTAAAAAATATTTCAGAGACATTTTTTTTCAAAAGTGTATAAGAAGAACTTTGAAGACTCAGGTTCGATTACTCTTCTTTTATGTACAGGGAATCATTCAAATCTTGTTCACTGTGATTGAGACAGGGTAGCGAAAGCGAAATGTAATTAGTTTGTCTTTATTGTCATTTGTTTCTCATTAGGTTAATCTCTATTTGATTTGTTCTCTTGACGGATTTTATTTGAAAATTAAAAGAAACGTAAATGTTTTCTCAAATAATATTTTAAATTTTTTAATGGCCTTCAAAAGGCAGAGTAAATTACAGACTGGACTGCAGTAGGAAACCGAGAAAAGGAAATATTGTTTACTGTTGCCGATCAAGAAAAAATACGGTATTACACTTGAAGTTCTGTAAGTTTTTGGGAAGTAACAGTTTCAACATAAATTACGGAACATTGTCATTTCTAGATAAAAGACTTTCAGTGCGATTGCATTATCAATCCTTAACGGTGTAGTTCGAAAAAATCGTGTGGTTTGGTACGCAAATACCAACAAACTAATTAAGTCATCCTCTTCAGAATTTTTAGAATGTCTCTTTACAAGCTGTACTATAGCATCGTAATAAACGATAAATCAATATCAGTTGCGAAACTTTCAGAAAAATTTCTTAAAAATCGAAAATTTAGTGTAAAATGTGTTACTCCTCAAAAATTTTTACTATACAATTCCATGTTGAAGAATTTATTGCGAAATTTCTATAAAAGGCAACGTTGTTTCATTCATTACGATGGGTAGTATACCCCAGAAAAAATAATCCTGAATTTTTTCGAGCCTCTGGAACAATTAATTTATTTTAATTTGTGTATCTAGGCCGTGAGGGAGACTTCGCTACTTCGAACTACACCCTTAATATGTCTCACGTCCTCAAAAATGGTGTCGCTATATTTTTGAAACAGCCTGTACATGTGCACCCAGTAAAACATGAGGTGTAAAAGAGTCTACGCAAAAGCCAAAGAGTAACCAAATAGTGACGTCAACAATGACGCGACCAACACCTCAGTCACAGAAACAGTGACGAAGTCTCCATTCAAATTACCTATCTCATTAGCCATTTAATGGTATTCCACATCACTCCTTTGCGTGGAGATTAAATTCTCATTTTTCCTCGCCAGGAAAAACTATTTTATGATGGATGGCGGGACCTTTTGAACCTCGGATGAAGAGAGTAATTCACTTTTGTGCTTCATAAATCTGCTGCTTCCGAGCTGACGAATAAGGTTATTTGTTATTCTTTCAGAAAAGAGATCCCGTGCACCTTAAACGGATTAAGTATATCCGAGTATAAAAATGAGGCCGCGGTGTTGCCATTTCCTATTTCACAAAAAAAGAGAGAGGGAGGGATTGTTGGAGAGATTTATTTTATTCGAATTCTAAAGGGGAGAGCGGGGAATTTTAAAATGCTTGTTAAAAGTGGGGCTGCATGCGGAATTTTATTTTGGGGGAGCCGATGAATAGAAGGGTATTGTTATTCCGAAGAGATTGTTCAATTAATCTTAGGTTAAAAGTTTTTCTTTTTTTTTAAGAATTAAAATTTTTTGATATTGTCGATGGTTTGAAAAGAATCTAGATGTTCTGAAAGTATCGGTCTGTAAGTTCAATTTTATGCCTTTGTCACAGGGAAACTGAATAGCTTCTATACATTAGGAAAAAAATCACTCAGAACGGAACAGAATTCTTTGTTTTCAAATTATACGTGTGGGTTTTGGAGGAAAGACAATAAATTATTTTGGAATGAAGCTGAAAACTGAGGAAAATACTTTATGTACAGCTGCGGGGGGAAAAAAATGTCCCACTTGTACTTTATTCAGCCGTCGTTCGTCGTACAGCAAAGTTATATATACCATTCATTTGCAAATAACGCATACTTTAATTTCCTTTTAATTTAATTTGCATAAGGGGCCGTCTTCATATTTAATTCTGCATCAACTTCGTTTATCTCAATGGCAACACTGTATTTCCCAGCAGACACACACAGGTTCTCTGAACGTCTATTAACGTTCAGAAAACGTCTTCTGAACGTTAATAGACGTTCAGGGAACCTGTGTGTGTTTGCTGGGTTTGACCTTATTAAACGAAAGAAAACCTTCAAATTACCCTAAATATTAATTTTGGGAGATATTGCAAATTATTTTTTGCACGTTTTTAAGGGACTTTCTGCAAATTGAAAAAGTCCAAATACCTAAGTTGGGCCCAATTGGGTCCAAGACCAATTGGGAAGTCCAAAGACCTAATGTTTCCAATATTAAAAAGGTGAAATTCATGCCTGGAATGTTGAGGATGTTAGTTTTTCCAAAATAGGACGTTGTATTAGAAGACATATACATCTACTGCATCTAATTCTACACCTGGAAAATATTTTATTTGGGGGATATGGTAGCGGACGCAACAATAGGCGCATTACAGAATCACCATCAAACTGCAAAAACCTCTAATTTATTTGCTTCATTTTTTTTTTCATACCGCTATCTTTTACTGTGTTTTTGCACAAAAGAAATATAATTTACGCTTATTTTAAGCAGTTTTCAAAAAATTGTTACTTAATAAATTTATATATGGCCCCTTAACTCATGAAAATAACACATTTTATTTAATATAAATTAAACTACTGAACGTAAAAATTTGAAATTTTGCACAGCCATGTAATATTACTTTCTGCATCTATTTCCATCGAAATTTGGCTAGGTCTCTATTCATAATTCTTTTAATATTAATTTAGAACTCACATTAATATTTTATTAAAAAATCATAATAATAGTGTTTGGGTCATTTAGTTCTAATAGTACAAATAAAAGGCAGCTTCTTACTATCAATATTATATGAGATATGAATTATAGTATGAAAAAATATATTAACATAGGGGAAGGGGGATTTGGGATGCTCATAACTCACTCATTTTCAGTTCAAATTTATTGAAAAGTGGTATCCAGGGTTAAAATGAGCTAAATTTTTGAAATATCAAGTGAAATCTAGAGGTTGCTATTGGGAAAAAAAAGGTTGATGCGAATTTTAATATGGAGACGGCCCCTTATGCAATTTTTATGTATAGCAAATTAAAGTGTACGTCAATCGTAAACGACTGGTATCTGTAACTTTGCTGTACGACGAACGACGGCCGAAAAAAGTACAAGTGGGACTTTTTTTTCCCCGCAGCTGTACATAGATGATATTATTGTTATAGCTACAGATAACATATTAGCACAGATAAATTGCCTATTACTTATCCTGATAATTTAGAATTAATTAAAAATCCTCTACCTAATAACTGTATTAATTTTCTTGATTTGCAACTAATAATAAATAAGGATAAGAAACTCACATTTAATATATACAATAAAAGATATGAATTTACTTTCAATGTTATTAGTTTCACAGATTTTACCTCATGCATACATATATCTGTATTTAGAAATATTATAGCTAATCATCTATATAGATTACTGTCTCTTTGTACTAGTAATTATAAGTCTGATAATCATCTATAATCTTCACTGTATTGTATTGCTTTAAGATACAATTATCCTAGAAAATTTCTATATTCGATTCTATTTCCTAATAGCAATTAGCACTTCTACAAACATGTATCCTTTCTGGGAATTCTTCGTTGGAGAGGTTGGGGTCTGGTAGCTGGCTTGCTTATAAAAATATACTATATAAAAAATTGTTCGATAACATCCTGGCTCAGTGCATGTTTTATTGATTAAAAAAACAATTATATGAGTTTACATTTGTACTTGTTTATTGTTAAAAAATGTACAAATGAACAAATGATCACAGGTATCATTAAAAAATACTCTTCATTTAATTAATATAATCTCTGACATACCACTAGGCATATAATGCGAATAGTGTGCTATTTAAGTAGTTATATGTATCCCTTTAAAATATTATATACCTAATATATCTTATGCTAATATTTCTTATTATTAATATTTCTAGCTTATTTTAATTTACTCTTTTATTTTTTTTTAACTTTTAATTTTTACCAAATTGTTATAATTTACTCCATTTATTTTTTTATTTTTTTTATTTTTTAACACTTATTTTTCACTTATTGTTCAACTTTTCTCCAAATATTCTGGCAACCTATCTTTTTTAAATGCTTTTGGTCTCTTCGTTTCCATTTTTTTCTTCATAATTACTTTTTAACAGAGTATGTCTTCATGATTACTTTTTAACAGGATACCCCCCCCCCAGCAGTTACATATTTAGCTTTCTTTGTGCTAAGTAACTACATTGAAATCCTGTTATTTTGTTTTTTATCTTGGTAGTAAGTATTCGGTGCGTGGGGCCTGACGAGCATAGCCGATGCTTGCTACCCATTGTTTTACTCCATTCAATTCCATTTTATTTTTCCCTTTTACCACTGTTTGGATTTCTATTTACTGTATATATCTACTCGTGACTTTTTGGATACGATATCGTGTTCATTGAATATTTGGACTACGACAATGATGTAGAATGATTCCTTGATTCGTAAGTTTAGCCATTTTATAATTTGATTCGTAAGTTTAGCCATTTATATATATATATATATATATACAGAGCGTTGCAAAATTATCGGACAGGATATATATATCGGATTTTAAATATATATATATGTATATATATATGTGTGTGTGTGTGTGTGTGTGTGTGTGTGTGTGTGTGTGTGTGTGTATGTATGTATATATATGTATGTATGTATATATATATATATATATATATATATATATATATATAATAAATAATTATCTATATATATATATATATATATATATATATAATATAATGATTATTTATATATATATATATATATATATATATATATATATATATATTAATAATGTGAAATATGAAAATTCTTAATTTTTCTTTGTGCTACAATTTTGCATAATATATGATATTTCAATGTTAAAATTCGAAAAGATTTGTGAAAATTACAAAAATTAGAACAGCTTGATTATTAATTTTCATTTTATATTTTTATAATTGTTTACAAAAATTTCTTGTGTGTAAAAATTCATACTGGGAATATTTCATTTTTTAATTAACTTAGAATTCATATTTTAATTAACTCTTTTATAAAAAATATGAATTTGAAACCTTTTTTTATTTTGAATAAGGCGTTAAGAAAGAAATTATTTTAAGTATAAGTTTGCAATATTTTATTGGTTTGATTCAGATAATGAATAACTTTATCGTAACCTGTAAAATATCTCAGAATGTTTTATACGCGAGATTTAAAAGTAAATAAATAACTTTATAAAAGTTAAGAGTAATATATAAACTTAGAATAAAAACTTTGTTGATTATGCACCATTCTCCTGACATTTTGACAGATAATAACTTTTTGTTTCTCTTAAACTTCGCTATGTATAAAATAAGTTCATTTATGCATGAGTTCATAATAAATGATAAATTAACATTATTACTCCATTTTATCTAAATGTGCTTTCATCACGCAAATATTGAATTATGCATCAGGTTTTACACTTACTATTGATTTTTGTGCTGTCGCAAAACCGACACAGTATCAAAATTATAAAGTTGCTAAATATTATGTGAGAAATAAAAAACCTCCTTGGTCACGTAACGTGTTTGTTTACGTAATTCATACATGCAAATAGGGGTATAAGGAGAAAAAATCATAATATATTATATATATAATTAAATCATCAAATCATCATCAAATTATATATATAAAAAAAAATCAAGGAAAATTTTTGTAGAAAATTTTTTTTTCGTATTCAACTGAACGAAATTTATTAGTGTAAATAACATGCTAGCTGCACGTATGTAAATGTGTACTAAATGTAATGTATGTAATTATGTACTATAAACACAATATATGCACAGCGAAACTTTTCGGCACCAACCACCTTTCGTTCCGCGAAAAATCGGTCGTTAAGAGAGGTGGTAGCTCAAAGAAGTGTAAGCGTTTGGTTGCCAAGAAAAAAAAAAAAAAATTCTAAAAGATAGTGAAGTTTTTTTGTTTATGAAATTGCATGATTCATTATTATAGTGATATATTATGAGTTATGATGAGTGAGGTGAGTTATGATGATAAGTGATTATGCAAACATATTTTTAAAATTTAAACTTAAAATATTTAGAAATTTCAGATTGTTTAATTCTTCTTTCTCTCCCCGAGAATACGTCTCTTTCTCTCTACTTCATTTATTACATCTGACAAAACTTCCTTTCCGAATTTCATTTTTCGCGTGACTCGATCACATCAATGTGCTGCTCCAATAGGGAAGTCACTCGTGCACCGGGACCGGGTCGCTATAGAGGGCTGTCTGGTCTCTTCTAGAAGATTTTTTAACATTAAGTATATCGGGTGAAAAATCGGTGTTTCAAAAAATTGGTCGTTGGAGGAGGAGCTCACTTATTAGAGGTTGCCGCTGTGTATGTTACGGTAAACGTAAAGAATCGGAGAGTACGGTAATAGTTACCAGTTAACCAGTTAACAAAAGACCGCAGCTAGGTTTAACCCTTTGAGGCGCAACCCTTTCCCAATGCTGAAAAAAAGGCAGCCGTTGCCAACGCTCGACTTAACTACCAGCAAGATGGCGGACGATCGAAACGTTCATCGCGTGCCACAGATCTAGAGACTCTTTTTCACGCAGCTGGCTGTGCGGCACAGCCAGCTGCTTTCGAAAAGGGGTCTTTGGATCTGTGGCACGCGATGAACGTTTCGATCGTCCGCCATCTTGCTGGTAGTTAAGTCGAGCGATGGCAACGGCTGCCCTTTTTTCAGCATTGGGCAATCTATCCAGCTGTTCTCTCATTCTTCCATTTTTCAGCAGATGTCATTGCTGTTAAAAAGAATCGTGACAATTTTTTTTCGGGAAATAGTTTCGCCAAAAATTAAAGGATTCTCGTGGAGCTATGTCACCCGCAACTATTTTTATAGAAATCAAATCTGTTCTTCGTGACTGGAAACAGTCAAAACGTCAGAGTTTTGTATTCCCAGAGCGGGAACACTGCGCGTTAAAGGGTTAAGGTATCTGCTTATGAGGGAGCACTTTTTTTTTTAAATGCAACAAATGCACTTTTTGAAAAAAAAAATGCAAAAAATGCACTTTTTAAAAAAAAATGCAGAAATTTTGATTTAGTTCACGCATTTTTATTTGAAAGGTCATAAAACAGGATTGAAACAATAATTTATTTTACAAAATTTTCATAACTTTTTTCTAAAAATTGCATTTTTGAAAAAAAAATTTAACTAAATTTTCTGCTTACGCCAATTGCTGTACTTCTGGATATTTAGTACCTTCCTTCGCACTGTATACGCCTATAACACTTTTCTGTGGCTTATATCAAAAGTTTTATTGTACTTTAAAAATTCACTAAAATATGACCAACTGTGTGCAAAAACGTTGAAATATTTTAGACAAAATTCATTTTTTTGTCTAAAAGTAACTGTAAATTTATTATTTGTATGCGTATAACTTAATTTTTGCTACAGAACATGCTTTAACATTAATAGAGTGCTTATGTAAAATTTCATTGAGATATTTTTGAAACTTTTACAGTACTTACAGTTATCGTAAAGGGTATCTTAAACAGTCTCTCAGCAATGAAGAATTTACACACAGCCAGGCCTGTCGAGAGGTGGGGGGAAGAGGGGGAATCCCCCGGGCTCGTGTTTTCAGGGGGGCCCGGGCTAAACTTTCAAAAAAAATTCTATAGACAGAAATAGAATTCGCGGAAACCGACACCGACTGGAATAAGTAAAGACGAGACGAGGTCAGGCCCGAATTGGGAGGGTAGGGGCCCACCCGTCTCAAAAGAAGGGAGGGCGGGTTACTGTGTAACCGATAAATAGTAGGATGTGTTAACTTTTGGGGTATGGGGGGAGGTACGGTGTTATTATTAATTAATTATGATTGACAATTAATGCGTTAATAAAATATTGATCTATTCATTAATATGCGTCATTCATATTAATTAATCCCTTGTTCCTTCGGGAACCCTTTCTCAAAAAAGTTTGAGAACTGCATTTAAAATGAAGTGTTTTGAAACCTTCTGGGGCTCAATTGCAGCTGCAAAAAATTTTGTGTGTCAAACTTCATTTAAGTGCTACCAGTATAGAATTTTTTTTTTAATTTTCTTTTCTTTTTTTCAGTTTGGGGGGCCGCCCTTAGCATGGAGGGCCCACCCGTCTGCAGACAGTCGGACACCCTGGCCAGTCCGGGCCTGGACGAGGTCCTAAATGAAGCTGGATTGCTGGCATCAGGTACGCTCTTTTATTTATTTATTTATTTATTTTTGGGGGGGAGGGCCCGGCAGATATCCACCCTCCCGGGCCCGAGTTTGTCTCTCGACGGGCCTGCACACAGCACTTAAAAACAAAGCTTCAAATAGGCAAGTGAAAATACCCCTTCTGTAACACAATTCACAGCTTAATACAGCGAACACTCTCAACGAATGCTCTGTGAGAAACTGACTCTGCAATCTCCCTGCCTCATAGCTGTCGCCGAAGTTAGAAGAAGCTTCTCGAAGAATGTATTTCCCGAAGGTTTTGCATAAAGCGGGACTTTTGTTTACGTCATAGAAGAGAAATAGACTAATACTGAGCTATTTATGTGATGCTAAAACAAACTTTAAAGGGCCCATTGGAAAAATCACACCAAATGTCCAAAATATCGCCAAATTTGGCGCCAAAAATAAGTCCCCCAAAAGTGAGGCCAACGAAGCTCTGGCATCAATATATCTCGAGATTTCTAGAAAACCCTATACAAACAAATAGGGAAATCCAAAACTCCGTTCTAGCGTCAATTTCTCCGTTTTCGCGTTCTTGTTTGTCCAATTTTGATGTAACAAAATGCAAAATTTAACTATTTGACGCGTACAATACGAATTTTAAACTATCTCGTAGTAGCACTATTAATTCAAAAAACGTCCAAAAACGTTCAAAAGACGTTCCCAGAATGCTCAAAGACGTTCAAAGAACGTTTTGTGAACGTCTTTTGAGCTAGTTGTGTTACTAGGTTTTTTAACAGCCAGGAGGCAGAACGATCCGAAAATTCGTAGCTGCAACTGGATGTGGAAATGGTTAAGCTTTAAAGGGTTAAATGTCAGCCCCCAAAGCATCAATCGGCAAGTTTTATACGAATAAACTCGTTGCAAACTGACAAACACTAGACTCGATTTTCCCTCCTTTTTTAAAACACCATTGTGTACTATGTTTTACTGTCGCGAGTTAATTGCCAGCTGACAATACAATAAACAAGTATTGTTTGGCTTTATCTGCGACAACTGCAAACATGCAGGCGTGTAAAATGTGCATTCATTAATAATATGCGTATTCAAAGAAAGAAAACGTGAGCCGCTATTGAAACTGCACAGCCAAAGATTAATTTTCCCTAATCATTTTCTGAGTGAAAAGAAATATTTCTCTCTCTTTCTTTCTGGTTCTATCTCCAAATCTTCTTTTTTTTTTCAGATAAATAGAGCGTGAATGATGAATTGGGGGGCTATGACAGGAACAGAATTGAGACGGCGACAGTAACAAATTGATTCTGATTTCAACACAATGGGGCAAGTAAGGATTTATCGATATCAGTTTGTAGGAGGCAAATAGGAGAAATGAGGCAACAAAGATATCTTGGATGCCTCTCTTCATCAGTGGAGAACGAGAGATAATTTCGTCAGGCTTTTGTTCCGTTTTTATTTTATTTTATTTTAGCAATGTTGAAGAGTCAAGCGCAATTTGCTCAAAATTATCAAAACAGTTTAGTTACGATTACTTCTCTTTGGGCCGTCTTTCTTTTTTTCTCTGTCTTTTGCTTAAATTTTCCCTGTTTTCGTGTTTATTTTATTTCTATACTTGGTTTCTTTAACGAAAGAGAGAGATTACTTACTTTCAACTGTATGATTAATGTCCCCCCCCCTTAGCGAAACTGATACCATTCAGTTACACAATGTAATATTTTCCAATTGGTTCTATCATAAAAAACAAGAAAACACTATTTACTTTCCTGCGAAACCTTAGCTTTTGCAGTCAGAAAAAAAAACTTAAAATTTTGTGTACAATCATTAAGAAAAAAGTACAGATTTTCAGGTTTCTCCTTATTTGAAAAAGAAAACCTTTTATTTCAAACCAACAGCATGTTTTTGCCCAAATTCTACAAACTGATGACAAGGAACCTAGAAGTATGTAGATTTTCGAAATTTACGAGTGTATGTATGAATTTGGATAAAAAGTTAATGACTAAAGCGTAAAGATTTATTTTCTTTCGTAATTTTTGTGCAACCCATGAAACGCGATTATCGTACCTGTTTTTTTTTTTTTTTTTTCTTTCGAGAGCCGCTGCAAAGTGATTTCAGTGTTCATATATTTATGTTTCTATTTCTGACACTTTGTTAAGATGTAATTCTCAAATTTTGTACATTACCTTATTAACTTATGTTCTTCTACCTTATTCTTCTAACTTATGTTCTATCTACCTTATTAACTTATGTTCTTTGTACATTACCTTATTAACTTTTGTACATTACCTTATTAACACGTTTTACTTACCGAGAATTTTTTGTACAATGGTCGTATACAAATTAAATGTGTGTAGCTTTATGAAAATAATCGAAAGGAATTTTTTCTTAAAGTAATCTCCATTCCTATCTTATTTTGAAATTTTTTCAATTTATATTGTACTCTTGTCTTTAACAGATCCTGAATATGGGACACCCTGTGTAATATAATGGAAGTAAAAAGAGCAATTTTTTTAAATATTAAGAAAAATCTAATCCGAAAGTAGCAGGCATCTTAAGTTAAATTCATTAAATTTATGTGACTATAGCATCGGATTCATTTAAAAGATGAAATATTTACTGTAACCAATAATTAGCCGAGAGTAAAATTCAAAATACCCTGTCAACTCTAGCACACATGCAGAAAGTCACTTACTTAATTAACTACTACAACGGAAACACTTTAATCACGCAGTTTTCTTTCACTTGAATTTAATGCACTACATAATGCAGTAAATCCAATAGTAACACACTGCACTATAAACTATTAAATACAATTAAAATTCATAACCGGATGAAAAAATTATATTTACCTTGATAATTACGCAGTAAACAGAAAAAGTATGGTGACGTAGTGATAGTACATGAGAAATACATATATTTTTACATTCAAACAGTGAAATAGACAATTTTATATTTTTACAGCCTGCAGAAAAATTAAAAGTTGAAATTTCATTGAAAAATGCTGCTCAGGCTAGATATTAAATAAACATTTTTAACAATTTCTTGACAGTTGAAATACTGTTCTTGATTAAAAGAAAAAAATTGCAGCGAGTATCTTTGCTTGCTTTATGAGTAATCATAAATCTCAGACATATAAACTATAAATAATACAAAAATTATTTAAATAACTACTCAAACTGGGTGCAAAAAACAATGATAGTATTGGAACCAAAATGCTGCAATAAATAACTATCTTTCACGGGAAACTAAGCCATATTGAATTTTCTATTTATTTTAGACGTAAAAGAATTTCTCTGAGAATTAACACGATATTACACTTTAGAAATTTTATTCACGTCTTTCATACTGTTTCACGTAAATATTTCTACCTTAGAAAGTGGCATCGGTTACGTGCTTCCTGTGTGAAACACAACTGACAGGCTATCGTTATTTTCCCGTTAACCCTTCAAAATTAGCAATTTAGTCGCACACAGCTTCGAAGCACTTTTCTCCGGTGACGAACAATTTTCCTTCGAACATGTTTACGTTGGCATGTTCAACCGAACGCCTTCGGAAATGGATAATAAAACAAGGTTTGATAAAGCCAGAAAAAGGACCTTATTCGTTTTCGAAAAGCGACCCCATAATTTGAGGAAGCAACTAGAGTGATTGTGTAAGTGGAGATGGGTGCAATTTGTTCTTCCATTGAGCCGTACACATTTATTTTTGCTTATATATTTATTTTTTTACTTGCGGTTAGGTATTTGGAAAGATCAGATGTACATAGATGGCATCCATATCAGGGAATTAAATTTACTGATGACCTAGGAAAATATGATAAAATATTTCTTCAAGTGTGAAAAATGGAAAAGAGAAAAATTGCTTTGAGAAAATGTCCTTTCTTATATTTTTTCAACACTAGAGGGCGTTATTAGTATTTCATACTCTCTGGTATTTTCTGTCCACGTACTTTGTGAACACATTGTTATTAACCGATTTTTGTGGGCGGATTTGCGTCGACACATTTTAGTTGCATTTTTCAATAAGGTTGCCAGATAGCGCGGAAGGGGGGGGGGGAGAATAAAATAGTGAATGCCGCCAAGGATTGCAATTTTTGATGATTTATCCCCAAGTTTGAGCTAAAGAATAAGTCGCCAAAACTGAACTTGGCTAGGCTATATCTTCCTTATTTGGCGAGAAACTGGTAAAAGCTACAGTTCATTACAAACGAGACGTATAGTTCAGATATGCCTAACGAAAACGGTTTTAGTAGCCTATTTTAATATTGATTTTGATTCTGAAAAATTGCCGTATGGAACAAGAAAGGCAAGTATGGCACACTCATGGATTACGATGCGCATTCCAAACAGTATTTATAAAGGCAAAGTGTAGTTAGAAGATTTTTGGTAAAGATTATAAAATAGTTTTAGTAGGCGACATCAGTGTTGATCGTATGTAAAAGTGTAAAGAGCTATTACAACAAAATATACTTAATTTTAGAGTTTTAGTAAGAATAAAGTAGCTCGTATCCCAAGTTTATCGATTTTGAGCAGGCAGTTTGTAAAGGTTCTTGTAAAAAAAAAAAAAAAGAAAAAAGAAAAAAAAAAAAAAAAAAAAAGAAAGAAGGGAGGCAATGATAACTAATATTTAACAAATTCCACTGTAGTTTCAACAAAAGAGACTACCTGACTTTTTTTTATCGTTTCTTTTGTTTTTTGAAAATCGTTTTGAAAATTGAACCTTGCTATTCTTTTTCCTGTAAATATTATCAGCATTATATCTTTCGTATCCTAAATTTAAATTTTATTAATTTTCTTTTTAGATTCAGTTATTGCGGATTTGAATGTATTTTTTTCGCGTTATATAAATAGCAAATAATGAACCAAATTATGCGGATTCTTCCTTAATTTCAGATCTGAGTTATCCTGTATGTCTTAATAATAATATTATTATATATTTTTATTTTAAATGTGCTTTCAATTTAAGTTATTATGGGCTTTAATTTAATTTTTCATCAAGTGTAAAAATAGAAAAGTATATTTATGTCAGATATGAAATACAATTGTATTATAGTTGTAAGAAATAATATAAAAGAACCAAGCTCGATTAAAAGTGCCATAAATGCGAAAAGTAGTCCAGGGTATAAAGATCACGTTTATAAAAATAAATCTTCAGAAAAGAAATCTGAGAATGAATGGAATTAAATTGTTTTATTTTCTATGAAAAACTTTCAAAATTATAGTTAGATGGAAAGACAATAGAAAAAAAACAAATTTTTTTATATTTATGGAGGGATGTTTTTATGAAAAACTTTCAGAATTACAGTTAGACAGAATGGCAATAGAAAAAACATCACTCCATCTGTTAGATGAGTTTGTCCAACTAATTGCAGCTAAGAAGAATATGGTCAGATTAAAATATTTTATCTCATTATTAGCAGAATTATTTTTAATTATCTAGCACAGGGGCATTTAAATAAAAATTTCAGATTTGATGTGTATCCATAAATTACAGTTAATTTTTTTCATTACACGTAATTCATGACTTCGATAGATGATGGATAATTAATGTCAGTCGTTAAAATATAACATAGCATCTCTTCAAATGTTGTGCTACATACGCTTTTCAATGCATGAATTTGTAAACGCTCTAGAAATTAGAAAACGTCTTATCATATTTAATGGACCAAGTTGGAATGAAGATTGACAATGTAGCTAAGTTAGTGGTTAAGAATAATCTTCTAGAAATTTAATAACTCTTATAGATTTGTAGTTAAAAAAAGTACTCATAGTTTATTTAGTAAATTATTAGAAAATTGAACAGTTATTGAAAGTTTTTTGATCTCGTAATTTGCTTTTTTTAATCAAATAATTTGGTGTGTGATATGCATTCTTCATTCAAAACAAAAGTCAACTTCTTTTAACCCATTAAGCGCCAAAGCTCCCGTTACGGGAACATCTATTATATATTTTTTTTCTTAAAATATTTTAACGCAATTTAGGAAATACATATTTTATATAAACATTTACACTATAGGGTGTGTTATATTGTGTAAATGTTTATATAAAATGTGTATTTCGTAAATTGCGTTAAAATATTTTAAGAAAAAAATATATATAATAGATGTTCCCGTAACGGGAGCTTTGGCGCTTAATGGGTTAAATATTGGAGTGGTTTAAATTATCCACAGGTTTCAAATTTATTTTCATATGTAAAAAAAAATGTATACATTTGCGAAATTCATGTAATCTCATGTATAATTATCATTATTGTTATACACCATGTTGCACTAGCGACTTAACGTCACAGAGACATAGCGCAGGTACAGTTATAGCACTTGACACTACGTGTAACCCTAAGGGATTATCCCTACAGCTTATTACACTCTGATTTGTGGCCGTGAAGCAGGCTGTGATATATATATATATATATACATGTATGAAAGCGATAATGATCCCAGCTAAGTACCGGAGAACTCCACCATATTGAAACTGTAAACAATTCCCATTCACGTTCTATACATCACACGCTAACAGCGGCCTGGTGTGTAATCTTTCCCACGTCATATTTCAGTCGGGCCTATGCACTCAAAGTTTATTATGAAGGCAGCCGTATTCTGAAATTACGAACTCATACAATTTATCCTGTATAGTTACTTCACATCACTAATTTGCATGCGTCTGGAAAGATATGCAAGGTGATTCCAGATTAGGGGGATAAACTTCTCTAGGATACTAGGACGGTTCACAATCACGTAGCCATGAGTGGTCGGAAATGTCATCTTCGTGTAACAAGCAAAGTTTTGAATGAGAAGTGCTAACCCTTTGCTGTCTTACGTCTGCTCTCAGCCACCAAAGTTCTTTACCGTTCCAATCGCATGTCTGCTGTGCTCTCAAATATGTGGACCATGTGGATCTCATCATACTAACTTTATATTATTCTCTGTATTTTAACCCTTTGAGGTGCAACCCTTTCCCAATGCTGAAAAAAGGGCAGCCGTTGCCATCGCTCGGCTTAACTACCAGCAAGAAGGCGGACGATCGAAACGTTCATCGCGTGCCACAGATCCAGAGACCCTTTTTGGACGCACAACGGCTGCCCTTTTATCAGCATTGGGCGATCTATCCAGCTGTTTTCGCATTCTTCCGGTCGCTTATAGAGGACTGTGTGGTCTCGTCTAGAAGATCTTTTAACATTAAGTATATCGGGTGAAAAATCGGTGCCTTAAAAAATTGGTCGTTAGAGGAGGAGCTCACTTATTAGAGGTTGCCGCTGTGTATGTTACGGTAAACGTAAAGAGTCGGAGAGTACGGTAATAGTTACCAGTTAGCAAAAGACCGCAGCTAGGTTTAACCCTTTGAGGCGCAACCCTTTCCCAATGGTGAAAAAAGGGCAGCCGTTGCCATCGCTCGACTTATCTACCAGTAAGATGGTGCACGATCGAAACGTTCATCGCGTGCCACAGATCTAGAGACCCTTTTTCACGCAGCTGGCTGTGCGGCACAGCCAGCTGCTTTTGAAAAGGGGTCTTTGGATTTGTGGCACGCGATGAACGTTTCGATCGTGCACCATCTTACTGGTAGATAAGTCGAGCGATGGCAACGGCTGCCCTTTTTTCAGCATTGGGCAATCTATCCAGCTGTTCTCGCACTCTTCCATTTTTCAGCAGATGTCAGTGCTGTTAAAAATAATCGTGGCCATTTTTTTACGGTAAATGACGTGCTAAAAAGTAAAGGAGCTATGTCACCTGCAACTATTTCTATAGAAATCAAATCTATTCTTCGTGACTGGCAACAGTCAAAACGTCAGTGTTCCCAGAGCGGGAACACTGCGCGTTAAAGGGTTAAGATATATCAGTTTACACTTCTTATGAAAGAATATAGAGTGCTAAGGTAAGGTAACAGTTCGTGAACCAATACTGTGCTTCCATTATTATTATTTTTCGAACGGGGTGAGCACTTGCTGTTTATGAGCATTGACTACTTCAAAGACAGGAAGTGTTGGCCATTTTATTATTAATAACAAGGTTGGCTGGCGAAAGTAGATCAATTTTGTGCTAAAATAATGGTAGTTGTATAAAAAAGAGCAAAGATTTACGTAATTACAATATTAACGAAGTCTGTTTGTTAGAAATACAATTTTTTAAAATAAAATTCGAATAGAAGTACTTTTTTATCCCTTTTATCCTAATGGTTAAAATGATGTTCGTCACGTCTTTCCAGACTCTGCAATTAGACAATTGAAAAATGCACAAACACAAATTCTTGCCTTTAGAATTTCGCTTCGAGAAAAGCAGTGTCAGCGTGGAATAAATTAGCGACAGTAATTTGTTTACAAACGTCCCTGCCAAAAACAAGGAAAATTAAGATAAAAGAGGGTAAAAAAAATTAAAGGAAATGAGATTAAAACCAAGGCAGCTTTTGTTCGCTCTTCAAGAATGAAAAAGCCTTTGGAAAACAACAAACAATTTTTTTTCCGTATTTGAGAAAAAAGAAATTGCTGAAAGGCAAATTTCAACAACTTAAGAAGTTTTAATATGTAGAATATTTTTTAAACAGAATCCAAAGTAATCTTTAGAAAGATGAACTCATCATTCTGTATGAAGACTGTTTTCTTTTAATTTCAAGTAATTAGCTTTGAGTCATTTTTTGCTAAATTCAGGTACGGTTTGTAATTACCTAAATCACTGATACATAAATATTATAGCTAAATATCCAATAATGAGATTTATAATTGGCACCTAAATTGGCATATGTCTTAAATATTCTCCATCAAAGGAAAAAAAAATACTGTAAAGCTTTCGACTGAATGAAACTTTATCAACAATCATTTTGCAAGACAATAAAATTTTTACTATACGTTAACTTGAGTGAATTTGATTTCCAGTGGTCACTTGAACCAGGTAGTATGAACATTATTTGTCTGCTGAAGATTACTTGAAATATTTTCTTCCATCATTTTCAACCCCAGCTCCTCCCCAAATTCTTGGTTTTGTTGTTTAAAAAAAAACTGATAATGCATTTGGAATTTAAAATTGAAATTATTTATTGAGTCATATCCTACTTGTTGAGTCACCTGCCGGTTCTACTTAACTTTGACGTATCTCGACCAGTGATGTCCCATTCGAATGATTTGCAAAACTGATTAGTCGATTTTAAATAGTACCAATAATCGATTAATCGAATAGAGAAAATTCGCAATTTCACTATTCGAATTGTATTCGCGATTAATCGTTTAACAATTCGAATAGTATTCGCGATTAAGCGTTTCAAAATTTGAATTATTTCGCGATTAATCGTTTCACTCTTCGAATAGTATTCGCGATTAATCGTTTCACAATTTGAATTGTATTCGCTATTAATCATTTCACTATTCGAATAGCATTCAAGATCTTTTCACTTTTGGTATTGTATTCCCGATTCATCGTTTCACTATTCGAGATTTCGAATGCTGCGTGCTATTCGAATGCTACGTGCGGAGCGTTAAAGTGTTTTTTTCAAAATCGACTGTCTCGAATGGATTTAATAATTGATTAATTCGAACAGTTTTATTCATTCATGCTTATCACTAGCCTCGACTCCAGTTTTGCCTCTTCCAAAAATTCTCTCTTCCACCGTTACGCCGATCTTCGGCTTAAAAAATTGACGTTCTTGAAGCGTTGGAACCATTCACACTACCTAGCAGCACAACTAGTTCAAAAGATGTTTCCAAAACGTACTTTGAACGTCTTTGAACATTCTGTAAATGTCTTTTGGACGTTTTTTCAACTAATTGTGCTACTAGGGATACGTTCTTCAACACTTTCACAACATGTTCAGAAAGGCCTCACCGTGAGGACTTGAGAGGACACTGAAGCAGAAAACGAACCCTTCTGCAAGGGACGAGAATTTGCCCCGTAAACAGACATTCTCTTTAACACTAACTTTATCATGCAACTTAATCATGCAACAATCAGTTGAGTTTCATTCTGGATTGCGCCTTAGAAATTACCACTAAAACTGTCATTCTGTTTCATTTCAAAATTACATCTCTGCGCACGAGAGTTCCTAGCGCCGTTTGCTTGAAACACGAATCCACGGGATGTCGTATTTTTCAATTTACTCTTCAATGAAAGCAATTTTTGCTCGTGGTTGCGTCACCATTCAGATACCTTACCTCGACAATAAAAGTACGATTTCTTCTCCTCTGTGCTATGTTTAACTGAAGTTTGTGGCAAATAGATATTAAAACAGGATTTATTAAAGCAAGTTATTAGTTTTCGAAAAGTTATACCACAGTTGTGGTAACGTATCTGTCAAGCTGGTCGGAAAATTCGTTCTTCCTTATTACGTATTTTTCACGATATAAGAAATTTAAACGGATCTGCTGCCAAGAAATAAATGGCGTTGATGTATAATAATATGTGTTAAGTAAAATTTGTGGTTGACAAGGAAGTGCGCGATAAAATACTTCTTACGAAAGTGTGAACATTTTATAAAAACTCAACGCGTGGAAAAAAATTATCTTCAAGGCTGGAATTTTATACATCGTTTATTTTACGGATGTCGACATATTAGCTGTTTCATAAGTCTTCACCGTTTAGCTATTTTGATACATAGTCGAAAATAAATTTCAACAGCATAGTGTTATTTTTTTGTTAACAACAACAGTTCAGTTTTGACGGACATCGTCTTTCATTTGTTTAAGACTAAAAGTCAAAACCCGTTGTGGAAGCAATTACAACGGGCACTAGAAAAAAAATTCGACGAAAATTGGTATCAATACATTGAATCTTCGTCTACTTAAAATTAATAACTTCATATTCAATTTCCATTATGTACCCAAATCGAATTTCACGTTCTTATGAAAACTTTTCACATTTGAACGGTTTCGATTTGTGTACACAGCCTCTTTTGCATCAATGATTCAAGCAGACGATCATTTTAATGAAAAAAGAATTAAACTATGCTATCTGGAAAAACCATTTTAAACGAATTGAAATCACAATCAAAGTCTGATAGCCGTGATGATGACGTCATTGTCACTTGAATCATCTAATTTTGTCACGCTAATTTTTCACCTTTTTTACTCTAGGAAATGAAATGGAACTGAAAAGAACAGGGAAACTGCTTAAAAATGAGAGAACGGGTGGATTTTCAGATTTTTAAAGTAGCGCAGATTGTTTTCTATATTTTTATATATAATTATGAAAATTTTCAAGCGGATCGTACAAATGATGTAGATGTCATTAAGCTTTCAAATATTTTTGAACTTTTTAATCTTCTTGGAGAAGTGACGGTTATAAAGGATCTTGGATTGTTTGCCCGGAATTGTTACAGAGTAAGTCAGCGTAACTATATACTAGGATTAACATACGGAGCTGACTCGATTCCACTAATTGCTGCCTGCATATCGTTAGATGTTGATATCGCGTGGTATGCCTAGTCTTTGGTTCTAACTCGGAAATAGGTAATTGTTAGTCATTGAACTGCTGTAAATTGTTGCAATCGTCCACAAAATGTATTTAGAATGTCCAGATTTCTTAGAAATAGAGAAGAAAGAGATGATTAACGTGGCTGACGAGAAAGACAAGTTGCGGTGCTGACATTTTAGTCACACAATTTTTTCAACTAAGAGTCATGTGACCTAGTGGGTGTCGCCATCTTACTGTAGCTGGAGATTGGCAAGCAATGTTGTAAACCCATTTGAGTCGGCATCCAATCCTCCGCAGACCTTACTGTGGCTATCTGAGATTAAGATGCCCACACGTCCTCTAGGTCCCATTACCCTTAGGTGGCAAAAAAATGTCACCAAAATATCACAACATCGCAGCCAGTCTCTCTCGTCAGCTACGATGATTAATATATGACGTGACAACGCAAATCGTATCCTCAACTTTGTCTTGCAGTGCGATTTAATTGTTCAAAAGGTGCAATCTTGTGTTGAAAATTACTTTATTCGTGTAAAGTTTACGTTTCCTGATTAATTTATCGTACCAAAATAGTTCAAAACTTGTTCACTTTTGTAGTAACACAAATGTTATGACTGGCGTCTTTAGCGTTATTGCCTAATCTCGCCACCGCTGTTCGGTATGTTTGTAAGCAAGGCGCTCGTTTTTAGCATACAAAATATGTTTTGGAAACAGAAATCCATATAGGTTAATAAATCTATAAAACGGATTGATTGTTTTTCGATATGCACACAATTATATAAGCAATCTTTACGAAATATATAAACTAGTTTGTAGTGAAATGTACCAAAGTAGTGATAAATGCGCAAAAACTTCCACGGTCTTACTTTCGGAATGGGTATCATTTCAGGACGTGAATCGTCCTGAAATGTGTTATACTTTATGCATAACATAAAGCTTCTAATTTCTGCAAGGTATGAGTTCTATGAATGGTCCCATTAAATAAAATAGATACCTTTACTGACAATCAAGGTAGCAGCCACTGGCCACAACACCCTTTTGACATCAGCTATACAGTTCTAATGGCTGTCAGCAAACGCTATTTTTGTTAATGTTGGCAAGTTGTTGTATGGATGTTGCTTACACTGTCTAGGCTTATCTTCAGTTCTGCCATCCAAAGCAACCACCGATCATCTGTTCGCATTCGTTAGATGTTGCCTGGAGTTGTGCTTGGTGACGGTCTACCGAAATACAACTAATCTTAGACATACTCCTTTCCTCGTAGTAGTTGTTGTTCTCATGTCCATGGGTTGATGATTGCATTATCCATGGACATAGGTGCCATTGCCCAAGGGGGTTGGACTTCTGCTTGTTGGTGCCTAATTTTGAACCAGTTCCAGATGATGGACCAACTACCTCCTGAAATCAGCACCCCCATAGGTATCGTTTGAACATCGTTTGGACATTGAAGGCACGACAGATTTTACGTACACCAGCTTTCTTTAGCGCTTTCCCGTCTCTAAAGTGTTTAAACCCCTCAAAAACACATTTGTTGCTCATTTTTTTCCACCTTGTACATTTTTATTTACATGTCATGCGTCTCCGTGGCCGCTTTGAGCAAATTTGAAGCAAAACTTCACGCTCACGCATTGCTTTAATTCGGACCGACACGCCTTCTGCACATGACTACTTCAAATTAATCGATCGTAGGTTGCGTACTTCACATTGACTGAAGTGTAACTTGGGCACTATGGAGCACGAGTTGTCATGGCTCTCACTGCGTCTGCTTAGAAAAACAATTAGCCATTAAAGGAGCAATCAGCACTAATTAGTAGCCTTCTACGTATTTCTGTATGAAAATTAAAATCCCTGCTCTCGAGAATAATCAAAAGTTAAACTTGTGTTGTGGGGAAGCACTGCTTATTATTCTTTACTCTAACGATCAGGTGATGCACGAATATTGATGTAAGTTTTTGATCAAATGACTTCTTTCCTTTGCGAGGAAGTTCGTTCTTGCATCCGACGGCATTTGTTGTTGTTCTTTTTCTCGTGTAAATATTTGTGTTAATTAATTTTTTCTTCTACTATAGACATCTTTGCCTGACCAAATAACCACAGCTGTGAAAATGGAAGCAAATCGTTCTTTAGATTCAGTAAATTGTCATTTTAATAAAACCTTTTTCACTATTTTTCTCTCTTCGGTTTCAACAAAGTTAACAACTGCAGTAAACTTAAATGGCTTTTTTAAAACCGATATCTACACATTAAGCAGTTACGCGAAGTACACCAAATTTGTTCCGATAGAATTTTTATTTAAAAGTAGTTTCAGCTTACGTTATCTTTATATAGTTTGAAATGAATAATTTTGTTTTCTCTGTAGCATGAAATTAACATTTCAGAACATGCGTATTTATTCATGGATTAATACGATATATTGTGACTTAAAACGTTCCACCTCACAAAACACTGCAAAAAACATCTTAAACATTGTAACATCAAAAACATCTTAACGGTTTCATCTCAAAATTACCCCTTCTCGTACGGGACGGGTTACGGGGCACTCGCGTGAAACACAACTGAAGAAGTATATCGTAATTTCCAATCAATTCTTCAAAACTGGTCGGCTTTGCGGTATGAAACCTCAGAGCCCTATTCCGTCAACGCAAGGTTTTTATTCCAACATATTTGATCAGTGGCAACGATTTACGTCGACATTTTCAACGGAACGCCGCTCTAAATAGATAATAAAACACAGCTTGCGGAAGAAGGGCTGTTGGTTTTGGAAAAGTGACTCTACAATCTGCAGAAGCAAGTATGAGATAGGGCAGAGCAATCTGTTCCGCCATGTGCTAACGCGTCTTTTTTCTTTTTTTTTTTCTTCTGTAGGATATTTAGAATGATTCACTGTCTTGAAAAATATGAGATACGCATACCGGTTCAAAATTGAGGCTGGCGGAAGGGAAGGCGATAAAATATTTTTTCCACACAGGCATGAAAAATTGATAAAACCTAATGTTGTGAAAAGTAGGGTCGCGGAAAAAAAGCATGTTGTTTATTTTTTGTAAACTATCTCGGTCGTTTTACTTGTTTCCTGATGCATTCGGGATTCACTATTATTATTATTATTATTATTATTATTATTATTATTATTATTATTATTATGACAGTGAAACCTCTGAAAAACGTCTACCCGTGGGACTACCCGAAAGTAGTCATCCTTCGGAGAGGTGGCTGTATTTAGAGGTTTAATATTTTTTTTAAATCAAAATAAACAAATGTTAATGATGGGTACACAAATACGTTATTTCAGTTTCGCTAAATCTCATTTACGTTAGTTTAAAAAATCGGTTATTCACATCTGCTTTTTTTTATTTAAAGTAAATATATTTTTCCAGAAAAATAACATTGTTTGTTGTTTTTCTGTACAACTCACCATCATCATTTTCGAAAGCAAAATTTTGTAAGAATATCGGAATATGTTTCCATATTAGTAGTACAAATATCTTGTTTGGGTGTGGCAAATAAACTTTGCATTTTCCAACGTTTGGTTTCAAAAAAAAAAAATCGAAAAGCGCATTTGAGAAAGCGGCTATGTTTTTTTTATCCCGACAGGTGGCTCTGTCCTGAATTCGTGTTTCAGAGGTTACCCTCTGATTGTGTCATAGTATCCAAACCAAGTGAAATATATTCAAATACATCGTGTGTTACAAAGAAAATATTTACGTAAATTTTACTTGCTCTTTTGGATAGCGTGGCGCAAAAGATCAATCAAATTATTGAAATAAATTCATTTGAGCACATAATATAGGCTCGGTGAAAGTGTGATATATATTATTAGCGTAATTGATAATTAAAAGCATTGCTTGAATGCGTAAATCTTCTTTAGAAAACAGAAAAGTAATTGCAATGGAATTTAAAAACAAATATTATAAAGACACACGAGGACGTCACTCAAAATTTGATATCATTATTTCAATGCCCATATTTAAAATTCATGTAGCTATAAAGTAAAATGCTTCGTTACAAACTTTTAACCCATTAAGGGTTTTTTTTTTTTTTTTTACGTTGATATCATTACTTTTTAGGGGTATGATCAGAAGATAATAAATTCGTTTCACGGACGAATTTGAGAGGTTTGCTTGACACCAAGTTATGTAAATAAATATACAAATCTTTTACCATGTAGTATCAGAGAATTTGATTTAAAAAGTCACGACAAGCTCTGTATGTGCATTGAACAAGGGAAAACATGACATCACTTTTATGAGTCGGTTTTTCAAGCTCCTTGTGTATTTGGTAATTAACTATTTATTAAAAAGTGTATGAGAGGTCATCCGTCTGTAGAACCGCCGAGTATTGATCCTGGTACCTCTCCTATGCTTAGCGAGAGCTCTGCAACCTGAGTTACACCGCCGATGAACGAAGTGTGGAATAAACTGATAGGACTGTTAGTATCGTATTTGCGAAAATACTTGTCGTATTACTTTCATGGACGATTTTCAGAAGTTTGCTCGGCACTAAGTAATGTAGATAAATGTAGAAATCTTTGTTTCATGTAGTTTCAGAGTATTTGATTTAAAAAGTCGGCAGCTTTGCACAAGATGCAACCCTACAAGGGAGCTCTCTAACACTACATTCAGACCTAGCAGATTCGCAAACAGCAATTCCTACCTTTTGTGTAAATAGATGAGGCTTTTCTGAAGTATTTCTTTAATTAAAAGAATCAAGAACAAATTTTGGTAGACACCGCGGTAAGTAACAGTCAACAGCGGCATATGAATAAGCTGGTAGCGTATCGTATCTAATCACCACTCAGTTGAAGTCGTTTTCAGTATTAACAAGCGTGAGTTAAATAGCCCCATCTTTAAACTGGGTTAAATAAAAAGAACGAGTTCTCCTAAATAAACTGGCGAAATTGCTCTCCGATTTTAGCACCATTTTTTAAAAAGCGTTAGAGCAGATGTCGAGAAAAAAAGATGCACACCAGAAAATTCCACAAATTACGTGTATATGTATATCTATATATATATACAGTTGGCAGTTATATGCAGTTGGTTGGTTAGTGTAGGCTGCGTCACTCGCAGAACTGTTTGCTCCACAATATACAAATGCACATAAATATATGTATATATATACATACAGGTTAATTATACAATAAAAGTTCCCCTATAAACCGGACTCTACAGCTATAAGGAGTGCACCAAATGTAACTAAATTTGGTCTATAGATTACACATGAGATGCGCTCAAGTAATTTCAAAACAAAAAAAAAAATTAGTTCAAAGCATGTCCACCAGTGGCGCTTTGCTTAAAAAAAAAACAGCTAAGTTATCAATGGAAACTAATATTGAACTGTACTAATTTGAAATGTACGGACAATTTCAGCATTTATGCAATAGTTTTTGCGCATATATTAACTAATTCAGGTCATTTTTGAGCTGATTTCACCATGCAAATTTCCACCAGCGGACATTTTTTGAACTAATATTTTCAAAACACTTAATTAAGAGCATTCCGTTTCAGCTTCAGAATGCTGTTTATAGGGGAAGTTTAATTATAACCGCGCTATGTATATATATATATATATGGGAAGTTCAAGTGTAACCACTATGTATATATATATATATGTGTGTGTGTGTGTGTGTGTGTGTGTGAGAGAGAGGGGGGGGGATAACGACTGGGTTCCGATAGTAAAAGGTCTAGTAATTTCGGCGCTTTAGTAGAGGCGAATGCTTGATGAGCAAGTGCCCGCCCTTTGAGAATATATACTGTATATTAATGACTATGTCATTTTATCTCTCACGCCCTTTATTGAAAATTGTCCGAAAAATGTGTCCCAAAAAAGCGACATAAAAGTATGCGATATAATTTTACATAGATTTAAATACTATTAGTTCACAACAGCTTTAATCTATTGTTACAATATTTCGTAAGCTGTAGAATATGCATCACATGCATTTTGCATATATTTAAATACTATTAGTTCACAACAGCTTTAATCTATTGTTACAATATTTCGTAAGTTGTAGAATATGCATCACATGCAATTTTCTATAAATAGGCTACGATCATAAAAATTTCAGCATAGGGTTACCACGCGAAATACACGAAAGATGAGAGATAAAATGACATAGTCAATTAATATATAGTTTTAATATGGCAATAATGAAACTAAAAAAGTAGGGGGTTCAAAGGGGTCTCCCCCTGACGAGGCTCGAACAGCCGAGTTTTTTTTATATACATGTATATATGATAATTTTTTTAATTAATAAATACAATGGGCATTCAAAAAGTAAGTTACACTTGTTCCTCCACGGATGGCAAGATTGCGAAACAAGACCGAAGCTTAATCAGATGATAGTTCAGTTCCACGGCTTCCAACGGTAGCAATTTCATTCGGATAGTGACAATCGTTGGTGCGTACTACGAGAAGGAAATGCCGCATAAACTGGAAGGGGTGCCATTCCAATGGGGAATGGGTTTCTCCTCTCTCCCGCGGCGCGGGAGAGAGGAGAAACCCAATGGAAACGCTTTGCTTTATCTACTCGGTGTGACGTCACAAGTAAGCGCCGCGGCTTTCCTCTCTAGGGGGCGTTGCCGTTACTCGAACTACAGATTGGTATTGGAATTGTAGTTTGGTATTCGAATTTCAGATTTGTATTCATATTACAGCTTGGTATTCGAATTAGAGATAGGTATAGGTATTCGAATTGGATTTTGGTATTCAAGCTGTATTTTATATATGCCAAGACAGATTTTTTTAAATGGATATGCAATCAGTAGATTTACGTTTCTTGAAATGATGGGCCACAATCATAGGCGTAGCATCAAGCTTTCCTACTTTGAAAGGAAAAAAAAAAAGTAATTAAAACATTTTTATCGAATTCTGAAGAAACTTCGCACAGTGAAACCTCTCTAAAGACACCACCCTCCGGACCAGGGGCGTATGGAAGACAGGGGGGGTGAGGGACCTCGGGCCTCCTTTGAAAATGCAAATCGATTATTGAAAAAACAGCTATTTTAAAACGTCTATATGAACTCTATATGAGCGTCTATATGAGCAACAAAATGGTTTATAATACTGGTTCGGCCCCTCGCCCGAAACGGAAAGCTGTACACGCTACTGCCTGTGGACCATAGAAAAATTGGTCTTTTAGAGAGGTGGTCCCTGAGCAGAAGAATCATTTGGAGATTTCTCACCAGGCAGCAATCCTACCATTCAACTGAAAAGTTGAAAACTGTCTTTCAAGGAATAGAGGGTCAGTAGTAGTCCTTTAATGGAGGGAAAATTAACGTAGACCCCCTATAGCCAAAAATTACAGACCAGAAATAAACCGTCTTTATGAGAGGCGATAAATAGTTCGGCGAAATTTTTCATGTTTTATTAATTAATTCATTTCATATTTTTTAATTTCTTTTCCGAACAACTTTTTTGTAATTTCACAAAAGCTGGGAAGATTTGAGAAAAGCGTTTTTAAAAATTTTACACTAAAATTTGCGTTTGGAGAGCGACTTCGCGTTTTGCCAAAAATGAATTTTCGATTCCCTTCTTTATTTAGCTTTGAACAACTTTTTTCATGTTTGGACAAAACTGGGCTGAAGTTGGACAAAACATACATGAATTTCACTTTATAATTCGTATTTGAGGGATGCAACTTTACTCTCTGTCAGGAAAGAAATTTTCGATTTTTGGCTCTAAAAAAGGTAAAACTTGGAAAAAAACTCTAAAAAAGCAAAACTTGGGCAAATTTACAGCATAACTTTTTACTTCGGGGGGGGGGTCATTTTTTTTTAAATTATAGCTTTAAAAAAGATGGCAAAAATGAATAATGGCTGGGCAAGCTTTTACATCATTTTCACTTTAAACAGAGAAATTTCGGATTTTCGGCTTTAAAAAAGGTGTGCAAAACTAATTAATGTTTGGTCACAATTTTATGGAATGGTAAAGTTATGACATGATTATTTTTTTTTTTCGTATATATAGTTGTTACGTTAAAAACAAGTAACATAAAAATAAAATTTTAAGTCAATTCCTACTTTGGTCAGCAAAGAAAAATTTTATTTTAGTTACGTTTTATTAAATTAAATTTATTTATTTATTTATTTATTATTAGTTGATTACTTAGTGCAGGGTCGTTTGTGAAGCAAGGGTCGATACCGTTAATCCAGTTTGTTTGTTTAGTTTATAATTTTCATTCATAATAATACTGGATTAATTTTCATTAATCCCGCGTAGCAGGATCTAAAATTAATTGATTAAATTAAATTAATGAATTAATATTTGAAAAAACTATATTAACATCAAGTGTCACCCACTACAAGTTACAAAGAATGTCTTTGAACTTGAGTTGGTTAATAAAAAATATTTTATTAACGATTAAAAATTTGAACAAGATATATAACTATATAGAGAGTGTGAACTAATACTAGGAATTGAAGAAAAGCGATCAAAACACAATTTTCTTTTAATTATAGGGTTATAAGAGGTGGGCAAAACTAAATAATGGTTGAGGAAAACTTATACATGAATTTCATGTTATGATTCGTAGTTTGTTAAGCCAAATTCACACAGGTAACTTACCTCAGTAATGCCAATGTTTCCGATCGAGTTTCCCCTTTTTTGACCTTAACAATTCCCTTTTTTCACGACTTCAAGATAACAACTGAACAACTGAAGCACCATCTAGTCCGATCATAGGAAATGAACTTATAATTAATATTTATTATACAGGGTGTTCCAAACTCTGCACAGCCGGATTCCTCGTTGAAAGAACATAAAAATTGCCCAGAGAACTGACACTCTACGATCCAAAGTTTAGGAGAAAAATAATAAAAACAAAATATGACGTCACATCCGGTGCGAGGGAAAACAACTAGAAACATTAAATTGGACACTGGATTACATATGGGGGACTAGGTTATATGGCCTCTTCCATCATTAGTTTTGGCACTTGTGCCTGAAAACCCTCTGAAAGAATTGATCTGTCGAGTCCTAATTACAACGACTAGTGATTCAGTCCCTCCCTTTCATGCTGCTGTATTTATGTGGTTGCCAGACTGATGCAACGTAGGCAATTGGACATCACAGTGCGCACGCATGCAAGCCTCAGTATGCGCGGTGGACATTTTGAGCATCATTTCAAAAGATACTATGTTCATGAGCATCATACCCAAAAAATACTATGTTCGGGATTCCAATAAAGGCTCTTTTCGTGCACCGGAAATGACGTTTCTACTTTTTTCTCGCACTTTTCATGAAAACTGCGGGACGTACAGTTATGGTTCTTTGGGCACTTTTTATGCACTCCCAGCGATAAATCTCGCCGTGCAGACTTTGGTCGATATTTTTGCGGATCCCTGTATAAATTAATATGGAGTTGCTTTCGTATAAGTTTTGCGTAAAAAAAGGCCAATAAACAAATATTTAATGAAAACTGCCGTGACCAGCAATACGAAATTTGGCTGGTATGTGAGGTTCGTAATGTGGGGAGATAGGGAAGATGTTATCTCGTGTATGCCCCCTTTTTTTTTTTTTTTTTTTTTTTGTCAAAGAAATAAAAAGATACTTTTGCTGCACAATGTAACTCACACGCATGAGTAGAAATAATTTTGAAATTTGTCAATCGAGGAAAATGAGGGTTACCATCCCCTTTACCCGTCTTAAGATTGTAGAAATTATTACTGTGTGATAAAAATTTTCCTTTTAGTTTTATACCAATCTTCCATTAAAAAAAAAAAAAAAAAAAAAAATCTGAATTTTTGCGTATTTTCACGATGAGTCAAGTAAATGATGATAAGTAAAAGTTACGACGATAAGTAAAATAAATAAATAAATACCGTTAAACGTTCAGCGTAAAATCAAGACAATGCTTGCTTCTGTCAGGAGTTGCTGATAAAAATTTACATAAAATGTTGTCAACGCATGCTCAACTTTTCAGATATTTTAAAAGTTGAAACACGAAACTAATGAATATAAATTTTTTAAAAAATTGCATCTCTTTTTTACGAATTATTTTAAACAGTGAGCTTAGTTAGATAAGAGATTTTATGTGACACTGAAGCTTAACGATGGGGTTCAGTAACCTGGTTAGAATATATTGTGAAGTACAGGGTGGCCATAATTAAACTGCAAGTGTTCAAGGTGTGCTGGAGAGAAAACTACCGAGAATATTCCAGTGAAATTTGGTATCTACATGTTTCAGAACATGCGCAAGTCAAATATGCCAAAAAAAAAAAAAAAAAAAAAAATCGTCAATTTCACCCGATAGATGGCGCTGTACCGTATTTCAAAGCTCACCCGTGGCATATACAACTTCCAAAACCGATAAACAGAGCATAGTGACATTCTAAGAGGCATATAAACAATATAAAACATCATTTACGGTTTATCAAAATTTCATACAATTCGCTTCAGTAATTAAATTTTTACAGTAACATGTAATCAAAAATTAACGTAAATTAAGATCACAAATTAAACAATTCATAAAGACGCTTTGGAAAACAATTAAAAGATTATTTACTCTCATTGACACCCATTGGACCTCTTAATCGTTCAATACGCCCGCCGGTATTCTTTCAGAGTAGCTGAATAATTGCTGCCATTCTGATAGAATATCTTCACTAACAATGCACGTTCCTTCTTATTCAGAGTTATGATTGACCATTACTCACCGTGATCTTGTTTTTAGACTCTTCGGTGGGCTTAAAATTTGCATATATGACGTCCATAAGCATGATATAGCGCCATCTATTGGGTGAAAATGGCGATTTTTTTATTGCATATTTGACTTGCGCATGTTCTGAAACGTGTCGATACCAAGTTTCACTGGAATATTCCTGGTAGTTTTCTCTCCAGCACCCCTTGAACACTTGCAGTTTAATTATGGCCACCCTGCACTTTGTAACGTGAATAGTTAAGATTAAAATACAAAGAATTTATTTTCAATCTTAGTAAATTATCATTTCAGAAGACACTGAAATGCTTTCGCTTATTATTATTATTTATTTATTTTTCGCTTATAGAACGTCCTCTATTTCACGCGATTAATAGCCATTTTCAAGCCAATTTTTTATTTATTTTTACTTTTATTTATTTATTTTGTGTGTGTGTTCGAGTCGGCAGGAAACGCTTAGAGTATATATACTATCTATATCTATATTCACGGTATCTCAAAAAATGGTAATAAAAATTAATTATATGGATTATTTATTTTATTATTATTATTATTATTAACCAGATATAAATAACAGTGCACCATTTTTCAGAACAATTAAAGCTTTTCAATTCAAAGCAACTTTGCACGTAGGCAATTAAAAAATAAAAATAAAGTTATAAATATTGTAACGAAATATCTAGAGACGATTATCTCCTTTTCCTTACATCTAAGTGATTATGCAAGGACATATATTTAGCCGCAAATAAACGTTTGCTATAAGTGCGCTTGCAGTGGTGCAGAGAGGGAGGGGGAGCAGGGAAAAATCCCCAGGGCCCCAGCTTGTGAAGGGGCCCCGCTTTTGCTGTTTATATGATATTTAATTGTTTGTTGTCAATTTTGTAAAAAAAAAAAAAAAAAAAAAAAAATGTCCAAATTCAGATTATGTCCGCGGATGTTTCCAATTAGTTTTTGAATGAAATTACAAAAAGCCAGCTAGAGCATAAACCACCAACTTGACAAAAACGAGGAGTGTTAGTGATTGAGTCTTCTTTTGCAAGAAAAGTAGACATTGACGGTGTTATTCAACGGTTTGCCATGACACTAAAAGTAGAAAAGATTTATTTAACAGGAAATCATTTTTTTTTCCCCGAGACACATTGTTAAATAGTGGAAGAAAGTGTATAGCCAGAGGAGAGGCTATGGGCCGACTCAACCTCCGAAATTTTGAATTTTCCTTGACAAAATGTTAAAGATCAAGACTTTCTATGAGAAATTTTGAAATTTCCACTTTTTTGGCCTGCTGAAATATTTTTGGTTGTCTGCTTGCATGGAAGTATGAATAAAAATAGTAATTTTTTCAATACGGAGGAAACATGCCATGCAAAAATGTTAACGTTTCAAATACAGTTTCTCCATGGAGGTGACGAAACCTTCAAAACAAAATGTTGGTATTTTTTACAACATTGATGTTTTTTAAAGTATAATACTCTATTAAATTAATAATTTTAATTCTATTAATTATTTTTCAATTACTATTAAAGTTTCTTTAAATGATTAATAATTTTAATAAGGAATAAATGATTGATCTAATACGACATCAAGATTTCTGGATAGCAAAGGGACCCCAAAGATTTTATCCCCGGGGCACCAACTTGGCTCTCTGCGCCTCTGTGCGCTTGCATTTGTTCGCTTTCCCACCGTGTAATGCTTGTCTTCATATATTTATTAAGTTACCTTAGTCCAAAATAAATCAGTCAAGTATCAATTTTGTTTATGCACAGAAGTGTACTTGTTTTCGGAAATGCCTTTTACACTGATAGTTTGTGCAACGTCTTGGCTAATAGTATTAGCCAAGACGTATTTCAGACAGCGTATTAGCCTAATAAGCTTCACTACAGTGTTGTCTTCCAAATAATTATAACACAGAGTAAGTAATAAAATCATAAGGAGAAAAAATGCTATCGTCTGCTCCACCGTTATTAGAAAAGCAACACATTTAAAAAAAAAAAAAAGTCATAGAGTTCAAAAAGTTCTAAATATCGTCACTAGGTGGCGCTTTGATAAAAAATTACATAACTATACTTTCGATATAGCCGCCCCTTTCACAAAGTATATGGTATAGTCTCAGACGTACCATGAGTTTTCAGGCGCCATCGCTATCTAGTGGCGAAATTTGGAACTGTTTCAGGGGCGTAGCCAGAAAATTTTCATGGGGGGGGGGGATACGACTACTACAACTCATATATATGTATACGTGTGTGTGATAATGTAGTGAAGAATAAGCATTTTGAATGGCAAAATATTCCTCAAGGGGGGGGGGAGGTTATGACCCTCTTAACCCCCTTGGCTACGCCCCAAAACCATTTGTTTAAAATTTGTTACTTTGCTCATAACAATGCAGCAAAAGGCGCCATTTTTTGTCTAATAATGTATTTATAATTTCCGTTCAAAATATGCCTGCCATTTAGTGGACTTCAGTATATTTATGTACATATATAAAAACTTATTTGTAGACGTATACGTTTTATGATATATTGACATTTCAAAATTTAAAAAAAAAAGATTCTTTTTTAATGCCAACTAAAAGTGCCCCTTCCCCTTTCGCGTTTGGTATTGCCTACAAAAATACCAGTAGCTAGCGAACTGAGTTTTCCTGCAAGCTACAAGAAAACTCATTATTCATCTTGTTTAAATCACTGATAGCGTAAATTAATGTCAAAAACGCATGCAATCTTTAGGCATTTTTTGCAATGTGTTCTAAAATAGGTCATTTCATAGCGTAAAGTTCGTCAAAAAACACCCTGATTTTATCCCAAACTATGATAGCACTGGCAGATTAAGCCCTTCTGAACGAAAGGAATTACAACAGGCGTGTAAAAACCATTTGACAAAAACATGTCTACACTCAATGTATTTAATCTTCGCCCACTTAAAATAAGCAGCCTCGTTTCAATTTTTATTATGTACCGAAATTTGCATTTCATGCACTTCTGGAAACGTGCGGAAACTTCGTATGCTAACGATTTCGTATTGTGAGCATAGTCCCTGTTGTATGAATGCTTCTACAGCGAAAATCATTTTATTTGGTGTAAAAAAAAAAAAAAAAAAAAAAAAAAGAATTACTCAGTAATCTGCAAAATCTATTTTAAAGGGACTGGAATCGCAGCTTTCCCTTCAGAGTCTGATAACCTGACTTCAATATGACGTCAATGTTAAATCAAGCAAATGTTTAACTTTTCTTACTCTCGTAAAAATGGAGCTGAAAATAGTGAAAATTCGCTTAAAAACTAGGAAACGGGTGATTTCCAGATTTTTAAAGAAACGCAAACTGTTTTCTCTCTATATATTTTTACATAATTATGAAAAATTTCAAGCCGATCGCATCAACAGTGTTAATTTTATTACGTTTGCAGGCAATAACTTTTTAATCTGTTTGCATTATTAACGGCATTAATAGTTTTGTTCTCAATTTTTTGAGCCGGAATTGTGATAGAGTCAGTGGGTCAAGGATCCGCGTAACTATAAAGTAAGATTCGATGTGTTTCTTTTTTTTTTTTTTTTTTTTTTTATGCAACCCTGCGTTTGCAATAAAATCTTAGACTTATATTTCGAAAAGTTTTCAATACTTTGCTATAGTTAAACATTACATAATTTTTCCGCCTAAACGGCCTTTGGATTATACCAAAAAGCTGAATTCGTGTTAACAAACGTCCACTGTATTTTGTTTTCAAGGAGAAAAATAAATATTTTCTCTACGAGTAAAATAAAGGAATAAATATTTCAAATAATCAGTTAAATTGCACTAAATAATAGTCTAAACTTAAGGGAGGGAAACAGTTTGAAAATCCCTCCTCCGGCTACGCCCCCATCTAAGTAGTAAAGTAATGGTATGCCTCCAATGGAACATTTATTTACATCAGTCATAAAAGAATAAACCACAGAACAATTAATCAGTGTGTATTGTTCATCAGTTGTATATCAGTGTGTAATCAGTGTGTAAATTAATATCTGTGCATTGTATCGAAGGTGAGATTTTTAAAAAGGAAAAGTTAATATAAAGGAGGGCGGGTACGATATAAATGATTTTAAAATTATGTGAAAGAAGGATAGAATATTCTTTTTTTCCTGGTTTATTACTCAATAACTCAATATTAAAGAGTAATAGCCAAATTTATGTTAAATTTGATACCTTTAATTTGAAACAGTTTTATTCTCCTGAAAGAAAACTCCTCTCGACGTGAATAAAAGTTTCTTTTAATTCTTAGAAGGGGATTTTAAAAACAGACATATAAATCATATTGCACTAAATCAAAAGAAATGGAGGAACAGCTTATAGGTCCTTTTTGGCAATTTTTTGATTTGGCGACAAAATCTTGTCGCCAACCCAAGTTCGCCTTGCCGATGCCAATTGTAAAAAATATGGCGGATCGGATGGCGCTGGTTCCGAGATTGTCGCCGTTAATTTTGCTATGATTTATTTTTACGGCTGCTAGATATTTTTATGAAAAAAAAAATAAACAGATAACAAGCTTGCGTGTACATATAGATTCGGTTTAATAAAATTTAATTACTTCCTTTTTAATGTGAGGGGGGGCTGTGCCCCACCCCCTTTCTCTTTTCAGTAGATTAAATTAAACAGTGCTAACAAATAAATAAGACAAAAAATTAAAATATATTTTAGCATTCTGACAAAAGATTACGTAAGCAAATGTAAAGAACTAGTTTAAATCATAACAAACAATGCTTATCTCATACCTTAATTAAAATCGCTAAATTGTTTCAATATTGAAATAATAAAATCAAAATATCAAATATTACATTAACAAAGAAATTATTTGTTGCTCCTACCCTTAACAAATAAACAAAGGTAATCATAACAAATAAAAACAAACAATGCTTATCACATACCTTGATTAAAATCGCTAAATTATTGCAGTATGGAAATATTAAAATAAAAATATCTGAAATTATTTCACTGTATAAAATATTAATAAAGTAATTATTTGTTGCTTCTACCCTTAACAAATAACCAATCGAGAACGCAAATATTAACCTGAAACGCACTATCAAAAGAATGTTTATTCATACAAAACTGTATATAAACAGTCAGTATGAACCTGTGAACATGCATTTTAGATTTCAGAAATAATTAAATAATAATAAAACTTAATGTAAAATAAAGCCATTAAAAAAAAACAGAAAGCGTAATGGTGGATCAACCACTGGAACCTCCCGCGCGAAACACGGGCAAAAGGCGGCTCCAAAAGATTAATAAAGGAACAAACGCTCGCCATTCGCTGGAGGAATACGTTAGCGAATCCGTGACGTCACACTGCGCACTCGAGGTTTGGGTTAACAAGCTCTCCGCACCGGATCATCAGAAGGCGGGGTTACCATATTGGCATCCTGTATCGCGCCAAAAAAGTCGCCAACAATAAAGCGCGCCAAAGGACCAAACTAAAGCTGTGTTTTTTTTTCTTTTTTTTTTAATGCAACCCTGCGTTTGCATTAAAACCTTAGACTTATATTTCGAAAAGTTTTCATTACTTTGCTATAGTTAAACATTACTTAATTTCTCCGCCTAAACGGCCTTTGGATTATACCAAAGAGCTGAATTCGTATTAACAAACGTCCACTGTATTTTGTTTTCAAGGAGATAAATAAATATTTTTTCTACGAGTCAAATAAAAGGAATAAATATTTCAAATAATCAGTTAAATTGCACAAAATAATAGTCTAAACTTAAGGGAGGGAAACAATTTGAAAATCCCACCTCCGGCTACGCCCCTAACTAAGTAGTAAAGTAATGGAATGCCTCCAATGGAACATTTATTCACATCAGTCATAAAAGAACAAACCACAGAACAATTAACCAGTGTGTATTGTTCATCAGTTGTATATCAGTTTGTAATCAATGTGTAAATTAATATCTGTGCATTGTATCGAAGGTGAGATTTTTAAAAAGGAAAAGTTAAAAATAAAGGAGGGCGTGTACGATATAAATGATTTTAAAATTATGTGAAAGAGGGTGGAATATTCTTTTTTTCCTGGTTTATTACTCAATAACTCAATATTAAACAGTAATAGCCAAATTTATGTTAAATTTGGTACCTTTAATTTGAAACAGTTTTATTCTCCTGAAAGAAAACTCCTCTCGACGTGAATAAAAGTTTCTTTTAATTCTTAGGGGGGGGGGGGATTTTAAAAACATACAAATAAGACATATTGCACTGAATCAAAAGAAATGGCACTCAACTAATTTGATTCTTAAAAAGGATAAGAAATGTTCAGAAAACGCCCCAAAACTTAGAGCAGATCATTATGTCACACATATAAAATATACTCCAATTGCGTTTGAGAAAGAAAAGAAAAAGAAAGTGGATATCTGTAACACCAGAATTTATAATACAAATACATTATATATAAAAAACTATCTGCATCCAGCTGGTGACTTCTCATACAAATTTCCCTCAAAAATCAAGAACGCCCGATTGACTGGGCGATGTTGTTGAGCATAGGATTAGAAGTCTTCGCACTTCGCAGCCGGGGTCGAGTCCACCTCGGGTTCAATACGGTTCGTTGCAGTAGGATTCGAGTTTTTTTTTTTTTTATGCAACCCTACGTTTGCAATAAAACATTAGACCTACATTTCGAAAAGTTCTCATTACTTTGCTATATACATTACTTAATTTCTCCGCCTAAACGGCCTTTCGATTATACCAAAAAGCTGAATTCGTATCAACAAACGTCCACTGTATTTTGTTTTCAAGGAGATAAATAAATATTTTTTTCTACGAGTAAAAAAAGGGAATAAATATTTCAAATAATCAGTTAAATTACACTAAATAATAGTCTAAACTTAAGGGAGGGAAACAGTTTGAAAATCCCTCCTCCGGCTACGTCCCCAACTAAGTAGTAAAGTAATGGTGTGCCTCCAATGGAACATTTATTTACATCAGTCATAAAAGAATAAACCACAGAACAATTAATCAGTGTGATTTAATATCTGTGCATTGTATCGCAGGAGAGATTTTAAGAAAAGAAAACTTAAAAATAAAGGAGGGCGTGTACGATATAAATGATTTTAAAATTATGTGAAAGAAGGATGAAATATTCTGTTTTTCCTGGTTTAATACTCAATTTAAACAGTAATAGCCAATTTATGTTTAATTGGTACCTTTAATTTGAAACAGTTTTATTCTCCTGAAAGAAAACTCCTCTCGACGTGAATAAAAGTGTCTTTTAATTCTTAGGAGGGGATTTTAAAAACAGACATGTAAATCATACTGCACTGAATCAAAAGAAATGGCGGAACAGCTTATAGGTCCTTTTTGGCAATTTTTTGATTTGGCGACAAAATCTTGTCGCCAACCCAAGTTCGCCTTGCCAATGCCAATTGTAAAATATATGGCGGATCCGATGGCGCTGGTTCCGAGATTGTCGCCGTTAATTTTGCTATGATTTATTTGAATGGCTTCTAAATATTTTTATGAAAAAAAAATTAAACAGATAACAAGCTTGCATGTACATATAGATTCGGTTTAATAAAATTTAATTACTTCCTTTTTTATGTGAGGGGGGGGCTGTGCCCCACCCCCTTTCTCTTTTCAGTAGATTAAATTAAACAATGCAAACAAATAATATTCTAAAGACAATACCTCACAAAAATAACAAATAAAAAAGACAAAAAATTAAAATGTATTTTAGCATTCTGACAAAAGATTGCGTAAGCAAAAGTAAAGAACTAGTTTAAATCATAACAAACAATGCTTCTGTCATACCTTAATTAAAATTGCTAAATTGTTTCAATATTAAATAATAAAATCAAAATATCAAATATTACATTAATATCGAAATTATTTGTTGCTCCTACCCTTAACAAATAAACAAAGGTAATCATAACAAATAAAAACAAACAATGCTTATCACATACCTTGATTAAAATCGCTAAATTATTGCAGTATGGAAATAATAAAATCAAAATATCTGAAATTATTTTACTGTATAAAATATTAATAACGTAATTATTTGTTGCTTCTACCCTTAACAAATAACCAATCGAGAACGCAAATATTAACCTGAAACACACTATCAAAAGAATGTTTATTCATACAAAACTGTATATAAACAGTCAGTATGAACCTGTGAACATGCATTTTAAATTTCAGAAATAAATAAATAATAATAAAATTTAATGTAAAATAAAGCCATTAAAAAAACCATAAAGCGTAATGGTGGATCAACCACTCCAACCTCCCGCGCGAAATACGGGCAAAAGGCGGCTCCAAATGTTTAATAAAGGAACAAACGCTCGCCATTCGCTGGAGAAATACGTTAGCGAATCCGTGACGTCACGCTGCGCACTCGAGGTTTGGGTTACCAAGCTCTCCACTCCGGGTCATCAGAAGGCGGGGTTACCATATTGGCATCCTGTATCGCGCCAAAAAAGTCGCCAACAATAAAGCCCGCCAAAGGACCAAACTAAAGCTGTGTTTTTTTTTTCTTTTTTTTTAATGCAACCCTGCGTTTGCATTAAAACCTTAGACTTATATTTCGAAAAGTTTTCATTACTTTGCTATAGTCAGGGTGCGAATTGACGGGGGGGATGCCGGGGATCGTCCTCGGCTGAAGAATGTAATATCCCTGGCTAGAGAAATATTAATGGATCCGGATAAGAACGTGTTGAGCTGGGGAGCGCCTGGGAACTCGTCCCACATCTCCCATTCAATAACAGATAGACGGATTACAGGACAGTGCGCGAGTAAGAGATGAAGTGATGTTTGTTTACAAACAAATGGGGGGAGGGGGGGAGTTAGAAAGAAGGAACAGCCGAAGACTTAGTCGCTGCTAACAGCATTTTCATTTTTGTTTGTTTGTTGATTTTCTGGGCCGAATGTTAGAAAGCTTAGGAAAAATAGCATTTTCTCTTGTTTATTATTAATTTTCTTTAAATTTTCAAGTAAGGTATTTAGTTGGGTTAGCAGGTCACTAAGAGAGTGAACTCCTAGCTCTTTTTCAATTAGTTGAGTTACTTTTTGGATTTCAAGAAGAGTGTTGTTTTGATTAGATTGGGGGAGAGGGGGGTTTAGATTTCTTTTAACAGCAGTGGCGTAGGAGAATTTAGGAGTTTTTGGAGTAGGGGCAGGAGTATTCGAGGAAAATTTAGGGCACCCTTTGTAGCTAGCCGGGTGGTCCATTTCACAACTGCTACATTTTGGGGGGGGTTATTTTCAAGCTTCTTGTGGGGGCAATTAAAGAACTCGTGGGGCTCGGCGCAGAAAACGCAACGGGGCGGGGCATGCGGCAGAATTTCGCAAAATGGAAAAAGCCGTTACAGCGATAACACTGAACGGCTTTTCTTGGAGGCCTAAATTTCTCGACGGTAATTTGGAAAGAGTAACTTATTAAGATCAAAAATTTCTTTACTGGTTTCGTTATTTGGGAGGTGAATTTGGAATATTGGAAGGGGGGTTTTATCTTTATAGCTTTTAAGTTGGTTAGTTCGTAGTATGGTAAATCCATTGCACTGAAGGGCTTCCTTAATTAGATCCGAGTTAGTATTGGTGGGTGGAGACCTTTAATGACAACTTTGAGGGGAAGGGAGAATCCGAGTTAGTGAAGTAGTGAATATTTTTTTAATCTAGAAGTTTGATAATTAGATTTTTGCTCCCAAAATCGTGGGGGTGAATCCTTAGGGTGTTTCTATTTAGTCTGGCGTGGAATTTAGATTCGGAGTTTTCATTGATAAGGGCCGTAATTTCGTGCATTTCTGTTATATTCGGAATAATGAGGGCTCTAGGTTGCTTAATTTTTTCCTCGTCTTTAGGGGGTTCGCTCTCTTGAGTGACCATGGGGGTTTCCTCAATGCTATCGTTTTCGAGTACCTGGAAGGGGTTTTGAGTTACAAAATTGATTGGTTCGACGTTCTTATTCCAGTTCCTCAAATTCGTAGTTTTAACTTTTTTGGCTGGTTGAATGAAATCGTTGCTAGTGTCGGTCGATGTGGAGGGGGTGAAGGAGACATCAAATGAAAGTGCGCCACCTGTTTTGGCTGTAGTGCAGTCCTTTTCGTCAGTTTTCAGATTCGCAGCAGTTTCATCGGCGATCGATCGATCATACCAATCCATCTTTGGTTTGTCATCTTTACTGGTTTCCATCTGGGCCGTTTGCATTTCTTGTTGTTGGTGAGCTTTTTGTTGTTCCAGGTAACGTTGTTGATCTCGTTCCTCGGCTTTAAATAGTTCTTCCATTCGCTTAAGCCTCATTTCGGTATTAGCGATGGTCTCTTCGATTTTATTACAATAAGAAGAAATCATCATGATCCCTCGTCTTATCATCTCGGATCCATCATGTCCATATCATCATCTCTCGATGATCAATCTTATTATGATTGGCCCTGGATCCCTGGCAGGAATACTATTTATCCCCTGCTGAAGAAATATTAAAATGGTGAGCGAAGATTTTGGGATTGAAGTCAAGAAGTCAAAATGAAGGTGGTATGTTATCGTTTGTTACTACACTCTAAGGTGACTGCCTTAAAATTGCGTCTCTTTTCTAAGCTGAAAACCCTCAAGGGTAGCTTCCAATACAGGTACATTCTATGTAGCTTGTGTATCTGTGATTCCATAGAACAAACAATCTATGACTTTGTTTGAATATAAGTCAGTTTCCACACCTGTCGGCGACTGCATTTAGGGAAGCATTTGCACCTTCCCTCCTTCTTCTTTTCAAGTGTCCCTCCCTGGGGAATGTTTACTTTCAAATGTCCCACCCTGGAGAAAATGTTCAGTTCGCACCCTGGTATAGTTAAACATTACTTAATTTCTCCGCCTAAACGGCCTTTGGATTATACCAAAAAGCTGAATTCGTGTTAACAAACGTCCACTGTATTTTGTTTTCAAGGAGATAAATAAATATTTTTTCTACGAGTAAAATAAAGGAATAAATATTTCAAATAATCAGTTTAATTGCACTAAATAATAGTCTAAACTTAAGGGAGGGAAACCGTTTGAAAATCCCTCCTCCGGCTACGCCCCCAACTAAGTAGTAAAGTAATGGTATGCCTCCAATGGAACATTTATTTACATCAGTCATAAAAGAATAAACCACAGAACAATTAATCAGTGTGTATTGTTCATCAGTTGTATATCAGTGTGTAATCAGTGCGTAAATTAATATCTGTGCATTGTATCGAAGGTGAGATTTTTAAAAAGGAAAAGTTAAAAATAAAGGAGGGCGGGTACGATATAAATGATTTAAAAATTATGTGAAAGAGGATGGAATATTCTTTTTTTCCTGGTTTATTACTCAATAACTCAATATTAAACAGTAATAGTCAAATTTTTGTTAAATTTGGTACCTTTAATTTGAAACAGTTTTATTCTCCTGAAAGAAAACTCCTCTCGACGTGAATAAAAGTTTCTTTTAATTCTTAGGGGGGGATTTTAAAAACAGACAAATAAGACATATTGCACTGAATCAAAAGAAATGGCACTCAACTAATTTGATTCTTAAAAAGGATAAGAAATTTTCAGAAAACGCCCCAAAACTTAGAGCAGATCATTATGTCACACATATAAAATATACTCCAATTGCGTTTGAGAAAGAAAAGAAAAAGAAAGTGGATATCTGTAACACCAGAATTTATAATACAAATACATTATATATAAAAAACTATCTTCATATAGCTGGTAACCTCTTATACAAAATTCTCTCAAAAATCAAGAACGCCCGATTGACTGGGCGATGTTGTTGAGCATAGGATTAGAAGTCTTCGCACTTCGCAGCCGGGGTCGAGTCCACCTCGGGTTCAATACGGTTCGTTGCAGTAGGATTCGAGTTTTTTATTTTTTTTTTTTTTATGCAACCCTGCGTTTGCAATAAAACCTTAGACCTATATTTCGAAAAGTTCTCATTACTTTGCTATATACATTACTTAATTTCTCCGCCTAAACGGCCTTTGGATTATACCAAAAAGCTGAATTCGTATCAACAAACGTCCACTGTATTTTGTTTTCAAGGAGATAAATAAATATTTTTTCTACGAGTAAAACAAAGGGAATAAATATTTCAAATAATCACTTAAATTACACTAAATAATAGTTTAAACTTAAGGGAGGGAAACAGTTTGAAAATCCCTCCTCCGGCTACGTCCCCAACTAAGTAGTAAAGTAATGGTGTGTCTCCAATGGAACATTTATTTACATCAGTCATAAAAGAATAAACCACAGAACAATTAATCCGTGTGATTTAATATCTGTGCATTGTATCGCAGGAGAGATTTTAAGAAAAGAAAACTTAAAAATAAAGGAGGGCGGGTACGATATAAATGATTTAAAAATTATGTGAAAGAAGGATGAAATATTCTGTTTTTCCTGGTTTAATACTCAATATTAAACAGTAATAGCCAATTTATGTTTAATTGGTACCTTTAATTTGAAACAGTTTTATTCTCCTGAAAGAAAACTCCTCTCGACGTGAATAAAAGTATCTTTTAATTCTTAGGAGGGGATTTTAAAAACAGACAAATAAATCATATTGCACTGAATCAAAAGAAATGGCACTCAACTAATTTGCTTCTTAAAAAGGAATTAATCTTAAAAAGGAATTAATCAGTGTGATTTAATATCTGTGCATTGTATCGCAGGAGGGATTTTAAGAAAGGAAAACTTAAAAATAAAGGAGGGCGGGTACGATATAAATGTTTTAAAAATTATGTGAAAGAAGGAAGAAATTTTCTGGAAACCCCCCCAAAACGTAGTGCAGATCATCATGTCACACATATAAAATATACTCCAATTGCGTTAGAGAAAGAAAAGAAAAAAATGATATATATAAAAAGCTATCGCAACTAGAAACTTGCGGTACTTGTTCCAATTCAAGCTAATGTTCAAGAACGCTCGATTGATTGGGCGAAGTTATTCAGCATAGAATTGGAGGTCTTCGCCGCCGGGGTCCAGGCCGGCGCGGGTTCAAAAACTTTTCTAAAAAGCTTAACGTAAGCTCTTAACTGCTTATTTTTTCAAGATACTTCTTAACGCCAGTAATTTGTAAAGATACAATTTAGATTTTTTTCAGTCAATGATGTAATTTGATTGCTTCAAAAACTGTTTAAACATTGCAGTATACCGCAGAACATTATAGGTTTGGAATCGTTCATGAGAAAGTTGTGCGTGCAAGTGCTCGCGAAAAGTCCCCTTAAGTCAGTCAGTCAGATTTTGTTGTGTCTCAGCCACACTGTAGTTGTGTTCTACGTTTAATTTCATGCTGTAGTTTTTTTTACGTTTATTTTCGCGCTGTTACTAGGTACATTCTCTATTATGTCGTCCCATCTGACTGTTTTCCTCAAGATTACGGTGGCTTTGAATCATCGGCCCATGGATGTCTCGAGTTAAGGACTTTTTCGATCAAGGCCTCTCATCGCTGTAGCTGTTAGGCTCGCACGTAGCAGCAGACCTATCATGTGGCGGACTTCGGAAGTGGGAGTAGGCTACTCGTTAAATAGGAGCTGCTACTGAAGAAGATGTTAGAAGACGGACGTGGCACTCCATCCGGGGCGACATAGGGCGCCGTCCTCAACTGCATGCTGTGATTTTCGTCTTGGCCGCAACACGCCTCTCTCCCAGCCCTCCTGCTATTATCAAGGACCTTTTCTCTCTTTTTTTACGGAGACTTTAGTCACAACGCTTGGTTTTCTTGCACCATCGATCTTCACTCTGCTTTTTGGCATTCTGAGTCGTCCAGCCGCACTTTTCTCAATTTCACTCTGGTTCTTAGAACCCTTCGGCTCTCAGGACTGCATGGCGTGAAGCCGCAACCTGCCTAGGCTTGTCATCTCTACCTCTGTTGGTCGGTTTGTGCGTGGCAGGCGACCAACGGTGTGATTGTTTTCCCGACACTGTTGTGAGTATCGGCTAAAGAAAAGCTACACCCACATGGTTTGAAGACCGTAGCTGGGATTCTTCAGTTGAAGGTAAGCTGTCACTTAATGGACGTGGCTCCCTCTATGGGCGACGTTGGGCACCTCCTTCAGATGTATGTTTTTGCCTTGCCTCCACTTGTTTACGTTTCACGCATGCCACTCCTAGCTTTATTTCCATCTCGCTTTATTTACATCTGGCTCTGCTTTTGCGTCTTAATTTTGGTCATGGCTGAGGAACCCGCTGTGAAGACCACTCATAGAGTGGGGGGAGGGGTAGGGAATGCTGATCGGCCTTCACTACACTCTTTTTAACATCAACTAGCAGCTTGTTCAGCTCGTGTTTACCTTCTCTACCTCACGCTTGTTCTATCGGCTCGAGACTTTCTTCTTCGAGCCGTAATCGAATTTACGCCCCTGCCATTGATTTTGAAGATTTTTTATTTCATGTTGAATCATTTACACGCTCATCACAACACGCTGGACGTTAGCGCTACATTGCACCATGGTACTCCCTGAAACCCCCTCTTCGGTTCGGTTCGGTTCGAATATTGATCTTAAATTTGGGAGCTCTTCGAATTTTCAAGAGCCTCGGTCTATCGAGCGAACTTTTTGAGCATAGAATACACAAGTATTAAACGATCTACCTCTATTAAACGATCCCCTCCTCCAACGACCAATATTTTCAGACACCGATTTTTATCCTGTATATTTAATGTAGAAAGGTCCCTCATCATTACACACGCAAACCTCTATGAGCGACTTATCCAGGTTCTCTGTCCGAAATGTTTCTTGGGACTTTCCAGAAATAAAGTGAAGAAGTCACATTCCAAACCAGCCGCTCTACTGCGAATCTTTAGGTGTCACCGATCTTCCTGATAGATTATTTAGATGGGCGATTAATGCGCCAATTATCGTCGTCCAATTCGATACTTTGAAGCAGTGAATTCGATAATTCGTATTTGTAAATTCGATACTTTAAAGCAGGGAAAAAGTCCGAAAGATCTTGCATTTTTGTGTATCTGTTATTTTTTTGTAATCTAGGTACTGTGTGACCTAGGTACTGTGTGCAGGACGAATTTTGGGATTTGCAAATCGACTCCTCAGCACTTGATTGGTACCAAGAAAAATCGTTATCTCAATTTCATCACTCTACGCACTCAATTTTCAAGCTCTCGTCTCAAATACTAGTACCATTTGCATCCACTTACCTGAGAGAAATTGGATTTTCAATTCTTTTACAGATGAAATTAAAAGCTAGGAATAAATCAAATGTCCAAGATGACATGCGGTTGGCTTTGACCAATACTCGGCAAATAACAGCGAAACTTGTCAGTCAAATACAACTTCAATCATTCGATTGATAATAAATACGCAATTAAAATATGTCAATTTTAAATCCTAAAATATAGTTTTTTCGTTTTTATTTTATTAGTCAAGCTTCGAGGATGGGAGAGGGGGATCGCGAACATTTTTGAAAAATATAAATGGGGGTCACGATTAAAAAAAGTTTGGGTACCACTGTCTTATACCAAAGCTAGTGGCATTAGGACGCTCTCCCGTTTTACCTTAAGAAATGTTCTTCACAAGAACAGTTCAGTTATAATTACCCTTGCACTTGGTATCTACTTATATAATACGCAAACGTATGCGGTACCAAAATCTACCATATTTCCACGCTGCGAACGGCAACAGCTGGATGTAAACATTAGTGCAATAACAATAAAGCATGTGCCAAAATCTAAATTAACAGTTCAATGACGTCAAATGGAGCAATCATAGGTCACACAGTACCTAGATTACAAAAAAATAAAGGATACACAAAAATGCAAGATCTTTCAGACTTTTTTTTCACTGCTTTAAAGTATCGAATTTACGATTACGAATTATCGAATTCACTGATTTAAAGTATCGAATTGGGCGACAATTATTGGCGCATTAATCGCCCATCTAAATAATGTCAGCATGCATTGGGCTAAAGCACATTTTAGATATTTGCTGTTTTAACATCGCCTTTTATTATGGCATCCAAATTGTGTAGCAACCCTAACCTAAATAAATTTAAATTACAAATACTGTTAAAACGAAAAAACATGATTTTCATTGAAATGAGTCCATAAATTTATTCAATATTGCACTGAGTATTGTTGCAGAATACTTTGCTAGTAGTTTTAAAATTGTTGGACAAAATATAATGGCTGAGGAAAACTTACATGAATTTCATGTTATGATTCGTAGTCTGCGGTGTCAAATTCACACAGGTAGCTTACCTCAGTATTATCAATGTTCCTGATAATTTCTCCCCTTTGACCTTCAAAAGATTCTTTTTCAGGAGTTCAAGAAAACAACTGAACAACTGCAGCGCCATTTAGTCTCATCGAAGGAAATGAACTTATAATTAATATTTATTACATGAATTAATTGTATTATAATATGTTAGAGGGTTTCAAAACAGATGTTACAGCGTTTATCTTTTAAACAGTAAGTGATAGTAACATACTTCCTTTTAGAAAAGTTCGTCAAATTAAAAATGGTATTCAGATATGGAAAGATTTTTACTACGGGATACATATGTATACCGTCGTGCAATTCACAATTCTTTGTTGAAATAATTTTTTCATTACTAGTAAATCTCACATATTTTTATAAGTAATATTACACAGCCAAGGGTGACACCGTCAACGGCATTTGAATAGAATCCGATTAAGGAAATGGCCGACACTGGCAAGAGGAGTGGCTAACTTCTCAGGATACGCCCTTGAGACAACAACTCCACGCCCTGTGAACATTAACGTCGATTAACGTCGGTCAGTAAAAATAGTATAATTAGTATAATTTAGTGATTTGAATAACACAAGTATTACTTGAACGAAAGTGAATAACTGGCGTTTCTCAAACCTTGTATACTATCAGTATCCTGAGCAAGCTTTTAATACTAGAACAGCCAGAAGGGATGATCAAAATGACCCCTGTTGGGTATTTTAGGTATATTTTTAAAATTATTTGTTTTACTATTTAAAGTAGATATGCAAAAATTTGTCACAATACTCTTGTAAGAATTTTAGGAAAAGTTGAAAAATGAGCTGCGGTGTTAAACTATTGTATATATTGAAATAAAGCATGAGATATCGGGAAAAGGGGTTTAAATGACCCCAACTACGCTTCTAGTATTAAGAGACCTAGGAATGAAGACTATTAAAAGAGGAGATCGTGTCCCTTCCTCCGCTGTCGGTATAGTGAACAATATCTATAACTTGGGATTATATATATACCTATGTATATATTAGTTTAGTCCAATAATGTTTGAAAGCCCTAGATGATTTCTCTCCCTGCACACACAAACACAAAAAGTATACAGGGTCAATCTAAACTCTTTAAGGGGCAAAACTTTAAGGGGTGATAGGGCACACAATGAGGAATCATAATCACATAGCAATCTGGGGTGAAACGCAGTTTGAACTTACCCGGTAATAATCACTTTTGGAAAAAGATTGAAGTGTCCGTCTAATTTCTTAACCAAGTTTCATAAGCAATAGGCTCGTCTCCGAAAATTTTATCTGTGAAATAAAATAAACTTTTAAAACTATCCATTTTAGTCTTCTGTTTTCAGAGAAAAATACATTAGTTTCTGACGAACAATGGTCGGCAAGTGCACTATTGTTTCAGCACTTTTTCCGAAGTGATTATTAACAGCTATACGAAGACGACGTTGCCGACCCCACATTGCTTGTGATTCTGATTCCTTATTATGTGCCCTATCACCCCTTAAAGTTTTGCCCAAGAGTTTAGATTCACCCTGTATATGTAATCCAATGTAATTCTCCCAACATTTAACATTTCATAATTCGGACATTTTTCTGCTCAACGGAACTGGGTCATTACATTTACATCCACTTCCCTAAGTAGAAACCGTATGTGTCAATTTTAACCACGGTTTTGTATGTTTGTGGAAAGTATACGCTTGAGAATCGGACTGTGCTTCAATAGAAATATGCAAAGTTTACATACAGCAGCTTAGGGATTGGTTGCCAAGTAGATGTCTGACTGGATTTTTTTCTCAATTTTATTTTTCCTTCTCCAGAGCTATGTCAGTTATTATTCAACATTCTGTCACCTGTTCAAATAATGTAAAGTGCAATTACTCGACGAAACCAATCAAAGCTATAAAGCAAAGGCGGATCCAGGGGAGGGCGCAGGGGGCGCTCGCCCCCCCGAGAAAAATGTATTTACACTAGATAAATGGAGCTTTCACCAATACTAAGTGTGCTTTACACTAGATGAAATGAGTATTCACTATTTGCGCCCCCTCCGAAAAAAGTTTCTGGATCCGCCCTTGCTATAAAGGCAGACTGAGGCATCCGTCTTTAAATTAATGCCCATAGTGCACTATGACATTATCGATGTATGACCAAGCCCCCATTAAGCAGCCAAAAATCTCCCTGTGAAGTTAGCGTACAAATTAACACCTAAGTCCAAGCCAGTTATCAAAATCTGACCCAGGGTGTCATGGAACGGTTTATTAACCATTACGCCACCTAGTCAGCATTCTTCAAATAATACTATTTTTTAACACGTAATATAAATTAGATTTTAAATGTGTGAAAACAATTTCTTTCTTGTGCTAAAAAAAAATCAAAAAATGTTATTTTAAAAATAAAACTGAATTCTCTATCTATTTTGGACGACGATACATTTAAGATGTTGCAGGAAGAGTGATATAAATAGTGTACTTAGCATGCACTGTAGCACTGCACTAAGTAGAACTGTACCAAATAAATTACAGGGAGACTGGATTTTACTCACCAGAATTTTAAAACTCTAATTAAGTATTTGTAAAATTTCTTTACTATAAATCAGAGCAATACGCAGAAATTATGGATCAAGTAAAGTAACCTGACTGTATAGGTTAGGTTGCGCAAAATGGTAGTCCGAAAGCAACACACCCATGGGATCAACGATGCCATGACAGGGAAGAACTCGTGTAGCTAGCTCACAATGAAGGTTATATAATCAAGTACTAAATGAGGAATTGGATTTTACTCATCAGAATTTGAAAAATGTAACCCTGTATATGAAACTTTCCACCCAAGATGTGAATAGCTTAGCTAACATAAAAAGTTACTAATCTTGCTGGTAACGCGACTGCATATGTTGCGCTAAATAACACCAAAAAGAATTTTAAAATATACTAATGTGGCAACGCTGACTTACCCATTACTTCTGTGAAAACATAATATTAGTCAAAACTTTGAATTAGAAGTTGTTTTATATATTAAATAATTTCAAATTTAGGTTATTACTTTATTGCCAAACAACAAACAGGGCTCCTTGTGTGCACTAAAATTATCTACAAAGCTAATAGTTGAATGAAAAATTACAAGAAAAAACATCGAAAATGTAAAAATATAAACAATTGAAAAATGAGAAAGGGGAGAAAGTAAATAATTCAGTACTGCTTCCTTTTAATTCACTCTACTCTTCATCCGCTTCCATTTTTTTCTTTCATAAAACATCTATTAATTTTAGATGGTTTGGTTTGGTACGGGTGTTATGGCAAGCCTACATGAGGGGCATCTTCTTACGGGAAGATGCCTTATTGGTTGGAGGATTTTTTTAAATTTTTCATTAACAATGACGAGAAATATCATGGATAGCTTGTACTTCCCTGTTAAAACATGAAAAAAAAAATGTTTCTGTCGAGGACGAGGTAACAAGTTACCTAATGTTTGACATTGACTATTGCCACTGTTGTAAATTTGAATTTGAAAAATATTTCCAAAAAATGGAATATTTGAACTTCTGAAAACAGAATCATACAAGAATCTTCGGCTTGTGGGAGGATACAATTTCTGATAGATCCGCCTCTGGCTACGCCCGTAATATTTATAACTCGGTGAGGATTAAGGAAACAACAGACCATATGTAGTTATAATTCCGTTAATACATTTGAAAGATGGTAGAAAATCACACGCTCTTTTTGAAGAACAATCTCAACAGTTTTGTAAGTGTAGGGAGATGTAAAGTCTCCACGTTGTATGAAACAATTTTGTAGCTTTCACTTTAGATTTATTTAAAATGGTGAGTGCTCGTGAATTTTAGATTCATCTTAATGTCTAATCAGGTTTAATGTCAGGTTTCTTTTTTTTTTAAAAGAAATTCAGAATTTTCGCTACTTATCAAACCCACGTTCAAGATAATATTTATTGGACTAAGTTTCAATATCCATTCTACACCCCCTCCCCCCTCCACACACACACACTCACACAAAAATTGACGATGAATGGTTTATTGTGGAAACCCTATCGTGTTGGTTTAGCGACGTTGCAGTGAAGCGATTTATGGCAACCCCTCCGACCAGGGGCGTAGCCATGGGTGGGGTTAAGGGGGTCATAACCCCCCTCCCATGAGAAATTTTTTGCCTTACAAAATGTACATTCTTCACTACATTATCACACACACGTACACATATATATGAGTTATAGTATTATAGTAGTCGTAACCCCCCCCCATGAAAAATTTCTGGCTACGCCCCTGCCTCCGACTAGTCAAACAGTGTCCAGATTGACCTGAGTCGGGGCCTTCGCAATTAGTAACGGGCCTGCGCGTGTATTTTGATGAGCCATCCAAAGAGGCCTACCGATGCTCGAGTCTTCACGTATACATCAGGCATTTCTTAAGCTTCCCAGTGCTTTCAAACGTTATTTAATGTAGTTTTAAGTAGTAATTGTGTTACTAATTCAAGTGCGAACTCATGATTAATTTGTTTGTTATGATACATATTTACATAAAGAAAATAGATGCATATAATTTGAAGGAAAAACAAAGTAGCGCTTACTCTCATGAGTTACGATTGCTTATTTTAGTTTCACAAGTGGATATTTAATATACTTTAAAATGACTAAATACACAAATGAGAAAGACATTTTTATAATGAATATTTCATGAACGTAGTCGTATTTCCTACGTTATTTTAAACAATTCAAGATTAATCTTTAACAAATGATGTATTAAAGCGCATTTCAGTGTTTTCGGGATATCCTGTATATTGGAGAAAATTGATAAAATACGCTCTATAGCGTGATCCCCAAATTAATTATTCCTTAATAAAGACATTTCATGTAGTTTATATTATTCTTTTGTCGCTTTCTCAATCGAACTTAGGAATTGAGCAAGCATAATGAACGCTTGTACAAAATATTAATTACATTTGAAGTTTCTGTATAAACGGGCAAAAATCAATAATTTATAATTTACTGTATTTCTGCACTGTACCAGATGTAAGTCTTAATCACATAATCAAGGCATATATAACTGGTAAATAACATTTTTAACTGGCAAAATTAAATTGTCTAAATAGTATCACAACGTCATGCTTATTTACAAGAATAAAAACTACTCAAGAAATACGATTTCTGATTAAAATAATTTATTTATAAATAACACATGAGTAATTATTCACTAAACATGATTTACATACATATTTTTAGAATTTCTAAATACATTATAAAAGCGTTCACTCACCTTTACATTCAGAGCAAAATGTTCGAATTTTAGGATAAATTTTCATGAAAGAAAATGGCGCAAGATTCACAAAACGATTACCTACATCTAAAGTTCTTTAGTACGACAAAAGTATAAAAAAAATTGTTTTAAAATAATAAAATAATATAACATTTATAATACTTAGAATAATAAAATAGAACACTGTGACTGGAGAAAACAGGCCTCAATGATAAAATCATTTTTAGCGATGGCAACCATAAGCAGGCCCGTTACTTTGCGACGGCCCCGCCTGAGTCCAGAAAACATATGTAGTCTCTCATTTATGCTGTCGCCGTGCTTGTTTATAAGTTTTAAGAATGCATTGTGATATTTTGATTAATTTTGGGGATTTTATGTTTTAAGTGTGGCTTCTAATTATGCAAGGAAGTATCCAAGTGTTAGTACTGTGGTGGAGAAGTTTCAAGAGATTTTTGAGCAGAACTTAACGCTAAAGTTGTCGGGTAACAAACCCACGTGCGGGATAAAAGATCCTGCCAAAATATTTATATATACATTTTTTTTTTGTGTGTGTATGTGAGTTTTTGTTGGTCAATAAGGATTTATTTATGGATTTTTTGGGGAGAGACAGGGTTATTGAAGAGTGATATTATTTTCACAAAATACGGTGGAAGTATGAGGTCGCAAACGGCAATTTTGGCGCCGAAAAAAATCGCCAAAGATCAGTGTAGGATGCAGGGCCGGACTGGACCGCTGAAACGGCCCGGGCGATTCGACTGGACCGGCCCCCTAACATCATGCGGGCGCATGTAGGATATTAGTTTAGCTGGGGGGCAGTGGCGGCTCGTGGGATACAGCAAGTACAGCCGGGCTGCACTTGAAATTATCAACAAATACTTTAAAATAATTTATTCTACTAACTTTCTTAAATTCAGATTAGAATTATGGAATTTCTATGATAAATTTTTAAGAAACCTAAAACAAAAACAAAAAACAACGTGTTGTAGTAACTGCCGGATCGCTCATTCAGAAAAAAGCCCTTTAATCTTCATGCAATTCAACTGTGAGTCTTGGTACAGCCGAGGCCTCCGAGAGAGGAGAAAGAATCTTTCTCCTCTCTCGGAGGCCTCGGTACAGCCCTCATAGCCGATCAAGAAATTTGCAGCACCGTTGCCATGGCAACGAGTTTGTAAGCAGTCTCTCCCAAAATGTGCTTTGGTCTCTCCGGCATAGGGAGTTAGTAGCTAATTACAGCTGATGAAAGATTTTCAAACGACGGCTGCAGTGAATTTGACTGACTGATTGGCTCGAGAAGTGAGGGAGGGGTACGGAGAATATATGTTCGGAAAACGCTGGACTTTATATTGCTGAAATTATCAAGAATCTAAGCCTGGATAGACGCTTATGAATGGACAATTACCCATCAAAGCAGTATTTTTTAAAGTAAGCCAGAACTGGCATTTAGAGGACATGGCGAGCGAGAAAATTCTTTAAACATGGGAAATTTTAAAGAGCTTTTAAAATTATTGATATCTGAATTAAAACAACGCCTTTTTATGAGGACATCACTGACCGATTCTCAAGTTTAAAAGAAAGGAGAATTGATTTGACTTATAAAAAATAAGTAAGTTTTCTTTTATTTTATTTTTTTCTTTCCTTCTGAAGTTATCGTTACAAAAGAAAATTCTAAGGAAACTTCGAATCAGACACGGATTAATGCAATTTTGAGGATAAGAGCAGCTGGTTGAAATTTATGTAAATTTTATGGAAGTAAAATAGGATCTCTTGCACTTTTTATGAAATTTCTTTTTCCTCGGTGAGGGCTTAATCCGTTTTCGAATTCAATAACAAAGATTTTCCATTCCTGTGGCGAGGCAGGGGGGGGGGGAAGCTCATATGCTTCCGGCTGCACTAACAGTTTTGACCACGGGCCGCCACTGCTGGGGGGGGGAGGATGCACAAATATAGCTGAATTCTGATATAATGAACTCTCTTATAATGTTAAGATATTATCTATAGGTTCAATCACACACCTAAAGTGCGAACCTCGCTTACAACGCACTCGCTTATAGCGTCCTAAGTTATCTGATCCCTTCAATGACTTTAAAATCGAGTTCATTTGCATATGGCATTATTAGAGAAAAATGTATTAAATACCCAATATTTTTTATTAAAGTTTCTTTCAAAGACAACTTTAAAAATATTTTAATTCAATAATTCAAAGTCTCTGACGACTTTGAAGAAAATTTCATTTTGATTTTTAGCTTTGGAAGGAGGAGTGATCAGACCCTTTAGTGTTTAGCCTCCTCCATGGATGCGCCTATGCCTAACATAACTTGATAATGAGAATGAAATAAAATAATACCGAGTTTTCAATATAATATTTTTTAATTATTTAATTGACCACCAAACAATAAAACCATACTAAAAACTAAACGAACAATACATACATACATAACATTTTAAATTCGTTCTATAAGTTAATTCAGTTAATAAAAGAATGTGAAATATAATATACATATTTACAAAAATATATAGCAAATGAGCCGAAGGTGGCCGTAGTTAAACTTAAATATTAGGTGATCATAGTATTCTGGTTAGGTAAATGTGGCTTTTATTTTATTTATTTATTTATTTGTAAACATAGTTGGGCAACTTTCCTGCATAAAGATACTTTTGCTACGACAGTGGCAAAAACTAATAAAAATCAGGAAAGTGGGAAAAAAATGGTAAAAATAAAATTACTCAAATTTAGCACGCAATTATTAAATATAACATATTAGCTGTAGTACCCGTTCTTCGAACGGGAATGAATGGACTTTTTGATTTTACGATTTGTGGTGATTGCTATTTATTGTAATAAAGAGATATAGCAAAATGGATATCGCATTATATTGTGTTCAATAACCATGCATACCGAATTTCAAGGCAATCGTTTGTACGGTGCAGAAGGCCATGCGGCGTAGCGCAATCTAGTGGCGAGTTTTAGCAAAACGGATACGGCGAAAATATTCTTCGCATTCAGATATCGATGAATACGAAATTTCAGGACGATCGGCTGGACAGCCCTGAAGTTCATGTGTTGACGTGACATCTAACGCGAAACTCTTCCCCGTGTTCAAATATCTATGTATACCTATTTTCATAGCGATCAGTTGCACAGTCAAGAAGTGATACACTGCAGCGCGATCTAGTGGTTAATTAAAGTAATGATTTGCTACAGTGCCGTCAAGTGGCGAGTTATAGCAAAATGGATAACGCCAAAATATTCTCATTGTTCAAATAGCTATGTATACTGATTTTCATAGCGACCGTTTGAATGGTCAAGAATTTGGCCTGCTGCAGCGTCATCTAGTGGCGAGTTAAAATAATAATGCATTGCAGTGCCATCTAGTGGTGAGTAACATCAAAAGGAACACAGTTAGAATATATTCTTCGTGCTGATATGTGTAAGTATAAGAAATTTTATGCCGATCGGTCGAACGGTATAGAAGTTGATGCTTTGCAGCGCCATTTAGCGGCAAGTTACAGCAAAATGGATAGTGAAAAATATTCTCCGTGTTCTAATATTCGCATGTACCTAATTTCATCGAAATCGGTTGGACGATATTCGCATAGCAAACGGCTAAACGGAATAGAATTCAACGTTGTGCTGCGGCACCAAGTGGCAAGTTAAGGAAAACGGATAGCATAAAAACCTTCTCCATCATAAAAGACTTAGGTGAACCAAATTTCATGGTGATCGGTGAAACGGTGCTGGAGTTTTTCAACCTCCTACACACATACCAACATTCATTTTTATCTATAACCAGTCTTATTATACGTATATACCAATCTCAAGTAAAATCCAGTTTCAAATCTAAGCCTCGCCAAAGTGCGAGCATACGCCATTTTGCAAGAGTTTTTTCAGGGAATCATTCGTTTAGCCGTAATCATCCCAATATATCCCCAGTCGCATAGTAAACGGCTAAACGGAACAGAATTCGACGTTCTGCTGCGCCACCTGGTGGCAAGTTAGAGGAAAACGGATAGCATAAAAAGCTTCTCCATGATAAAAGACTTAGATGAACCAAGTTTCATTTTGCAACGATGCTCAACGGTGCTGGAGTTTTTCAACCTCATACACACATACCAACATTCATTTTTATCTATAACCAGTGTCATTATATATCCCAGTCTCAAATAAAATCCAGTTTCAAATCTAAGCCTCGCCAAAGTGCCAACATACGCCACTTTGCAAGCGTTTTTTCAGGAAATCATTCGAAGCATTGACTTAGCAGCAATCAATGAGGGAAATGGCTCGACCACGAAAAAGTTAAGCAAGCCTTTATTTGAAAAGTGGAATCCCTTAATACAGCCGATTTTTTTTAAATTATCAACTATAACGTGTTTTATTCACCGTTACTCCGATGTACTAAATGAGAAGATTTGAATTTTCTGAAATTTGGCGGAATTCCCCAACTTAAATCAATGTACTCATTTGGCGAGAATTCTGAACTTAGATCGCTTGAAATCCCTTAATAACTGCATTATTTCTTCACGGATCATTAAAATTTAACGCTGTATTCTAATAAAATCTTTGCACTTGTTTTCGAAAATCTATTTCCTTAAGCTCTCAATAAATTGCGCCAAGCCGAAAACTGTGCAAACCGCTAGAACTCACTTACTCAAAATCGATATTTCAGCCACTTTATTTTTTCGCCAAACTAAAAAATTTTACACATTAGCCTCGGAAATCTTCAATTATTATTGTTTTGCGTATAAAACATTTCATTCCTGCTCTGATTTCCCATGCACACGATATTATAATTTAAAAAAAAATAACCTTACGAAATAAACTAACTTACGAAATAAACTAAACACTTTAACCTTACTTAAAACTAAACTTTAACCTTACGAAATAAACTAACAAAATAAACTAACAAAAAAAAATCATTATTATTCTTTTATTTTTACTTTGAGAATTTAAAACATTTTATTCGGCAAAATCGCCACACATGGCAACCACGATCCTTATTTCACACTTTTTTCACTACAATTACGGAAAGGGGTTACAATTATGGAAAGCTTTTTGCGTGGAGAGCCTAAAAAATCTCTTAAATTCCGGGAACGGGTGGACTTTCAAAGTTTTAAAGTGGACTACGATTATTCTATATTATTTTACATATCTGTGCTAAATTTCTGGCCGATAGGTCCATTTTTGTGGATTTGTATACGAATCAAATCCACAAACAAACAAACAAACAGAATTTCATTTTTATTTATAAGATTGTAAAGGTGCATGTTTCGGTACATTACTTGGTGAACTAAGAGTTATTACGTTTGTTTATCTGAGTTTAATTAAAATGTTTTAGCTAATTAAATACAATTAAGTTATTTTAGCATGCTTTAAATTCTCAATTTACATTTTTATCATTAGATACTTAGAAGTAGTTATATTCAGAAACTAAACTTTGATTAATGTTCAGAGTTATTGTCATTATTTTAATAGTCTGTCAAATATTTTTAATTAATAAACTGATAGGAACATAGATTAATTTCATTTAACGAGAAAAATACATAAACATACAGATCTTAAATACTTTCTCTGTTGGGAAAATTTGAAGTTAAATATTGATTAGAAGATTATGAAGGTAAAGTAAAACTTTAGTTGGGTAAAGAAATCGTCTAATAACTTCATTTAATTTAATTGTGTACTATTTAACCTACTTCGAATCAAAGTCACGAACTCAGAATTAAAAGTAAACCATAATTGCTAATGAAAAAAGTAAATAATAATAAAATAGCATTTAGAAATGGCTAATGAACACTATGAAGAAATGGATTGTGAATCGTATTCAGGATTTCAATTTTCAAAGACTGGTAAAAGACCTTATAAAGCAGTATCAATTGCCTTGGACACTATACAAAACCATTCAGCTATCATAGCAGATGCGTGCCATGTAATGGTGTGTATCTCTATCTAAAAATTTAAAACCTCATTATTCTCAAAAGTAGAAATTTGAACAAGCCATTCTGCCATGTCACCCTGTTAGTATATTTACTACACCCGAAGTATAGATGTGAATATTTAAATTATAAGAATGAAGGGAAGCATGGTTAAGAGAAACTAATTCCGACTTTATAACATGCGGTATTAACTCTGGATTAAAAGAATACAAAATCATTCAGTTATCATAGCAGGTGTGTGCCATGTAATGGCGTGAATTTCTATCTAAAATTTTGAAACTTCATTATTCTCTAAAGTAGAGATTTGAACAAGCCATTCTGCCGTGTCATCTTGTAGTATATTTACTACACTCAAAGTACAGAGGTGAATATTTAAATTATAAGAATGAAGGGAAGCGTGGTTAAGAGAAACTAAGTCTGACTTTATAACATGAGGTATTAATTCAGAATTAAAAGAAGACCCAATTCCCATATCTATTTTACAGAAAAAATAGTCATAACTGTCAAGGCTGATAAATGATGAAAAGTGTGTAGAAAGTTTGTGAAATTTCTAGTGATTTTTGCTCACTACCTGTACACATCCAGATTACTTGTACACCTCCTCTTCGTCCAGCAGGCAATGCTGCTATAGAAATATTTTTTTCAACCTTATCTTTTGTACAATTATACAAACAAAAATTCCAAATAGACTTTCAACAAATACACTTTTAAAACTGGTTTATTGCTATGATAAGGTACCAGAAATTAGATTATGCAGAAATTGTAAAATTGAGTGGAATTTTAAATTTTAGCCAGATGAAAAGATTTAGCATTTCAGTTTGTTTCAAATTTGATGAGCTTATTTTAACTTTATCAGGTCTTACGATACGTATGTACGTATAATCCAGTTTTAAATGAATTGGGTAAGATTCTTTAAGATTTAGAATAATCATTAATAGTTAAAGAAAATGAGTTAAAAATTAAAAGAACAATTGATCAGTTAGTCCTCGCGCTCACTCACTTAATGGAAGCTGTTGGCGTTTTAGTTAAGGAACTTCTCTTAGATACTCAGATTACAGGCCTAGAGTTATACGGAAACATTGATGCACGAGCCCCTCCAATAATTTACTTAATTATAATCAAAATTGAAATCACTTAACTAATTTTCTGTTTTAGCATATAAGACAGCCAATGCAAAATTCGTGTTTTGTATTTATTTGGCTTTTCTTTCCACAGACTCTGTGGGGAAAAGAAGAAATATTGGACTCAGCTAATTTTAAAATAACGTTTTGAAGTATTTTTAACACCTGCAGCAAATTCTGTTTCTTCTTTTTTCAACGGGCCATAAGTAATCTAGATTTATTTTTGTGGTATTACGGCCATTTATCTACACTAGTGGTATAGACCAGAGGTTCCCAAACTGTGTACCGCGGCACCCTGGGGTGCCGTGGAGATAATCAAGATAAGTCTAAGTTTTGGGGGAGCATAATCAAAAAAATTCCTTTGAACCGATATTTCACAAAAAGTTTGACAATCCGATGATCAAGTAGGCGAAACAAAAATATTTAATATTTTAGTCAAGTTCGAGAGAGTTCGGTGTCCAGTCGCCTCTATTTTACAGGAACTCCCTGAAATATGGGGAGGGGGGGGGGCAAAATTCTATATCCCTTTTCCAAGATAGTGTAATAGTAAGCCCAATAAACATAAAAGAAACAATGAAAAATGTATTCAAACTGCTTCATTCTAACCTTCATATTCTTATTGCTTTAAATGTAACCTGCCCCGAAACGTTTTCAGCCTGAGAAGGGTGCCCCGAAATGATTTTTAGCCTGACAAGGGTGCCCCGAAATGTTTTTAGCCTGACAAGAGTGGCCCGAAATGTTTTTAGCCTGACAAGGGTGCCGCGAAGTGTTTTTAGCCTGACAGGGGTGCCACGGGGGAAAAAGTTTGGGAACCCCTGGTATAGACCAATGGAGGGTGCCCTCCTTGGCAGTCTTTCTAAGTGGTCTTAACCTAAATTTACTCTAAGTTTCGAATAAAACCACGGAAAACTCCGAACGGTTATGTTGGCGGAGGTGTCTTGGGCTTGAATCAGGCACCTTCCATCTCCTAATTGAAGTCGCTATGTGCTCGGCCACGGGTGGGGCTGTCTAGAAATGGTAATTAAAAATTTCTCTATACGTAAAAGAAAGCTTTGAACATTCTTTTGTTTTGTTTTACTAACATCACTAATAATACATTGCGTTTCAACTAAAATAAAATACAGCATATAACGTCAAACAAACACACGGAAAAAAATTGTAAATTTAGAGTTATCGTTTATTTATTTCATTTTTTCACACGAATATGGATGTGCTAATGTTTTTTTTTTTTTTTTTTTTAACACATTTTCTTACCCTGATAGGTGCTTTTAAGATAGTTTTGAGTCATTATGGGTCTGGTATGACCTAAGTGTATATAAAGCTGCATAGACAGTAATGTTTACAATTTTTAGATACGTCAACGTCAGTCTTTTTCAATTCCCTATTCTAAGGAAGTGGGGATCGTTGCGTCGGCCCCGCGCTTCCGTTTCGCGCCGGTGCTAGGTTTTTTTGCTTTTGTATTGTACCCTGCTTGTCCCAATGTGTGTTTTAAAAATGTTTTATAAAGCTCATTGAAATTTTAATCTTTATCTAGTTTAGATACCGGAGCCATTATTCAGCATACAACATACATAGTTCCCCACCGTTCAAATGTTGAGTTGCGAAATTGCGGGTTTACGCCCTCTGGTTCTATAGAGCACCCGCCCATTCGACCACCGGCCCATCGGACAATTGCCCGACCGCCCGATGGCCCAGTCCGGCTCTGCCTTTCGCGTTTGGTATTGCCTACAAAAATACCAGTAGCTAGCGAACTGAGTTTTCCTGCAAACTACAAGAAAACTCATTATTCATCTTGTTTAAATCACTGATAGCGTTAATTAATGTCAAAAACGCATGCAATCTTAGGCATTTTTTGCAATGTGTTCTAAAATAGGTAAAGTTCGTCAAAAAACACCCTGGTTTTATCCCAAACTATGATAGCACTGGCAGATTAAGCCCTTGTGAACGAAAGGAATTACAACAGGCGTTTAAAAACCACTTGACAAAAATATGTCTACACTCAATGTATTTCATCTTCGCCCACTTAAAATAAGTAGCCTCGTTTCAATTTTTATTATGTACCGAAATTTGCATTTCATGCACTTCTGGAAACGTGCGGAAACTTCGTATGCTAACGATTTCGTATTGTGAGCATAGTCCCTCTTGTATGAATGCTTCTACAGCGAAAATCATATTATTTGGTGTAAAAAAAAAAAAAAAAAAAAAACTACTCAGTAATCTGCAAAATCTATTTTAAACGGACTGGAATCGCAGCTTTCCCTTCAGAGTCTGATAACCTGACTTCAATATGACGTCAATGTTAAATCAAGCAAATGTTTAACTTTTCTTACTCTCGTAAAAATGGAGCTGAAAATAGTGAAAATTTGCTTAAAAACTAGGAAACGGGTGGTTTCCAGATTTTTAAAGAAACGCAGACTGTTTTCTCTCTATACATTTTTACATAATTATGAAAAATTTCAAGCCGATCGCATCAACAGTGTTAATTTTATTACGTTTGCAGGCAATAACTTTTTAATCTGTTTGCATTATTAACGGCATTAATAGTTTTGGTTTCAAATTTTTGAGCCGGAATTGTGATAGAGTCAGTGGGTCAAGGATCCGCGTAACTATAAAGTAAGATTCGAAGTGGTTTTTTTTTTTTTTTTTTTTTTTTTTATGCAACCCTGCGTTTGCAATAAAATCTTATACTTATATTTCGAAAAGTTTTCAATACTTTGCTATAGTTAAACATTACATAATTTCTCCGCCTAAACGGCCTTTGGATTATACCAAAAAGCTGAATTCGTGTTAACAAACGTCCACTGTATTTTGTTTTCAAGGAGATAAGTAAATATTTTTTCTACGAGTCAAATAAAAGGAATAAATATTTAAAATAATCAGTTAAATTGCACTAAATAATAGTCTAAACTTAAGGGAGGGAAACAGTTTGAAAATCCCTCCTCCGGCTACGCCCCCAACTAAGTGTAAAGTAATGGTATGCCTCCAATGGAACATTTATTTACATCAGTCATAAAAGAATAAACCACAGAACAATTAATCAGTGTGTATTGTTCTTCAGTTGTACATCAGTGTGTAATCGGTGTGTAAATTAATATCTGTGCATTGTATCGAAGGTGAGATTTTTAAAAAGGAAAAGTTAAAAATAAAGGAGGGCGGGTACAATATAAATGATTCTATAATTATGTGAAAGAAGGATGGAATATTCTTTTTTTCCTGGTTTATTACTCAATAACTCAATATTAAACAGTAATAGCCAAATTTATGTTAAATTTGGTACCTTTAATTTGAAACAGTTTTATTCTCCTGAAAGAAAACTCCTCTCGACGTGAAGAAAAGTTTCTTTTAATTCTTAGGAGGGGATTTTAAAAACAGACATATAAATCATATTGCACTGAATCAAAAGAAATGGCGGAACAGCTTATAGGTCCTTTTTGGCAATTTTTTGATTTGGCGACAAAATCTTGTCGCCAACCCAAGTTTGCCTTGCCGATGCCAATTGTAAAAAAATATGGCGGATCGGATGGCGCTGGTTCCGATATTGTCGCCGTTAATTTTGCTATGATTTATTTTAATGGCTTCTAAATATTTTTATGAAAAAAAAATGAAACAGATAACAAGCTTGCATGTACATATAGATTCGGTTTAATAAAATTTAATTACTTCCTTTTTTATGTGAGGGGGGGGCTGTGCCCCACCCCCTTTCTCTTTTCAGTAGATTAAATTAAACAATGCAAACAAATAATATTCTAAAGACAATACCTCACAAAAATAACAAATAAAAAAGACAAAAAATTAAAATATATTTTAGCATTCTGACAAAACATTACGTAAGCAAAAGTAAAGAACTAGTTTAAATCATAACAAACAATGTCTATCTCATACCTTAATTAAAATCGCTAAATTGTTTCAATATTGAAATAATAAAATCAAAATATCAAATATTACATTAATAACGAAATTATTTGTTGCTCCTACCCTTAACAAATAAACAAAGGTAAACATAACAAATAAAAACAAACAATGCTTATCAAATACCTTGATTAAAATCGCTAAATTATTGCAGTATGGAAATAATAAAATCAAAATATCTGAAATTATTTCACTGTGTAAAATATTAATAACGTAATTATTTGTTGCTTCTACCCTTAAAAAATAACCAATCGAGAGCGCAAATATTAACCTGAAATGCACTATCAAAAGAATGTTTATTCATACAAAACTGTATATAAACAGTCAGTATGAACCTGTGAACATGCATTTTAAATTTCAGAAATAATTAAATAATAATAAAATTTAATGTAAAATAAAGTCATTAAAAAAAAACCATAAAGCGTAATGGTGGATCAACCACTCGAACCTCCCGCGTGAAATACGGGCAAAAGGCGGCTCCAAAAGTTTAATAAAGGAACAAACGCTCGCGATTCGCTGGAAAAATAGTTAGCGAATCTGTGACGTCACTCTGCGCACCCGAGGTTTGGGTTACCAAGCTCTCCGCTCCGGATCTCAGAACGCGGGGTTACCATATGGGCATCCTGTATCGCGCCAAAAATGTCGCCAACAATAAAGCGCGCCAAAGGACCAAACTAAAATTGTGTTTCTTTTACTTTTTCTTTTACTTTTTTTTTTTAATGCAACCCTGCGTTTGCATTAAAACCTTAGACTTATATTTCGAAAAGTTTTCATTACTTTGCTATAGTTAAACATTACTTAATTTCTCCGCCTAAACGGCCTTTGGATTATACCAAAAAGCTGAATTCGTATTAACAAACGTCCACTGTATTTTGTTTTCAAGGAGATAAATAAATATTTTTTCTACGAGTCAAATAAAAGGAATAAATATTTCAAATAATCAGTTAAATTGCACTAAATAATAGTCTAAACTTAAGGGAGGAAAACAGTTTTAAAATCCCTCCTCCGGCTACGCCCCCAACTAAGTAGTAAAGTAGTGGTATGCCTCCAATGGAACATTTATTCACATCAGTCATAAAAAAATAAACCACAGAACAATTAACCAGTGTGTATTGTTCATCAGTTGTATATCAGTGTGTAATCGGTGTGTAAATTAATATCTGTGGATTGTATGGAAGGTGAGATTTTTAAAAAGGAAAAGTTAAAAATAAAGGAGGGCGAGTACGATATAAATGATTTAAAAATTATGTGAAAGAGGATGGAATATTCTTTTTTTCCTAGTTTATTACTCAATAACTCAATATTAAACAGTAATAGCCAAATTTATGTTAAATTTTGTACCTTTAATTTGAAACATTTTTATTCTCCTGAAAGAAAACTCCTCTCGACGTGAATAAAAGTTTCTTTTAATTCTTAGGGGGGGGGGGGATTTTAAAAACAGACAAATAAGACATATTGCACTGAATCAAAAGAAATGGCACTCAACTAATTTGATTCTTAAAAAGGATAAGAAATTTTCAGAAAACGCCCCAAAACTTAGAGCTGATCATTATGTCACACATATAAAATATACTCCAATTGCGTTAGAGAAAGAAAAGAAAAAGAAAGTGGATATCTGTAACACCAGAATTTATAATACAAATACATTGTATATAAAAAACTATCTGCATTTAGCTGGATATCCATTCAATCAATATTCTAAAAATCAAGAACGCTCGATTGACCGGGCGAAGATGTTGAGCATAGGATTTTAAACGGTCTTCGCACTTCGCAGCCCGGTCGAGGCCGCCGCGGGTTCAAAACGGTTTGTTGCAGTATGATTCGAGTTTTTTTTTTATGCAACCCTGCGTTTGCAATAAAACCTTAGACCGAAAAGTTCTCATTACTTTGCTATATACATTACTTAATTTCTCCGCCTAAACGGCCTTTGGATTATAACAAAAAGCTGAATTCGTATTAACAAACGTCCACTGCATTTTGTTTTCAAGGAGATAAATAAATATTTTTTCTACGAGTCAAATAAAATTAATAAATATTTCAAATAATCAGTTAAATTGCACTAAATAATAGTCTAAACTTAAGGGAGGGAAACAGTTTGAAAATCGCACCTCCGGCTACGCCCCTAACGAAGTAGTAAAGTAATGGTATGCCCCCAATGGAACATTTATTCACATCAGTCATAAAAGAATAAACCACAGAACAATTAACCAGTGTGTATTGTTCATCAGTTGTATATCAGTGTGTAAATTAATATCTGTGCATTGTATCGAAGGTGAGATTTTTAAAAAGGAAAATTTAAAAATAAAGGAGGGCGGGTACGATATAAATGATTTAAAAATCATGTGAAAGAGGATGGAATATTCTTTTTTTCCTGGTTTATTACTCAATAACTCAATATTAAATAGAAATAGCCAAATTTATGTTAAATTTGGTACCTTTAATTTGAAACAGTTCTATTCTCCTGAAAGAAAACTCCTCTCTACGTGAATAAAAGTTTCTTTTAATTCTTAGGGGGGGGGGATTTTAAAAACAGACAAATAAGACATATTGCACTGAATCAAAAGAAATGGCACTCAACTAATTTGATTCTTATAAAAAATAAGAAATTTTCAGAAAACGCCCCAAAACTTAGAGCAGATCATTATGTCACACATATAAAATATACTCCAAATGCGTTAGAGTAAGAAAAGAAAAAGAAAGTGGATATCTGTATCACCAGAATTTATAATACAAATACATTGTATATAAAAAACTATCTGCATGCGGCTGGTGACTTCAAATTAAGCATTTACTTAAAAATCAAGAACGCCCGATTGTCTGGGCGAAGATGTTGAGTTTAGGATTAGAAGTCTTCGCACTTCGCAGCCGGGGTGGAGGCCGCCGCGGGTTCAAAACGGTTCGTTGCAGTAGAATTCGATTTTTTTTTTTAATGCAACCCTGGGTTTGCAATAAAACCTTAGACCTATATTTCGAAAAGTTCTCATTACTTTGCTACAGTTAAACATTACTTACTTTCTCCGCCTAAACGGCCTTTGGATTATACCAAAAAGCTGAATTCGTATTAACAAACGTCCACTGTATTTTGTTTTCAAGGAGATAAATAAATATTTTTCTACGAGTAAAACAAAAGGAATAAATATTTCAAATTATCACTTAAATTACACTAAATAATAGTCTAAACTTAAAGGAGGGAAACAGTTTGAAAATCCCTCCTCCGGCTACGTCCCCAACTAAGTAGTAAAGTAATGGTGTGCCTCCAATGGAACATTTATTTACATCAGTCATAAAAGAATAAACCACAGAACAATTAATCAGTGTGATTTAATATCTGTGCATTGTATCACAGGAGAGATTTTAAGAAAAGAAAACTTAAAAATAAAGGAGGGCGGGTACGATATAAATGATTTATAAATTATGTGAAAGAAGGATGAAATATTCTGTTTTTCCTGGTTTAATACTCAATATTAAACAGTAATAGCCAATTTATGTTATAATTGGTACCTTTAATTTGAAACAGTTTTATTCTCCTGAAAGAAAACTCCTCTCGACGTGAATAAAAGTATCTTTTAATTCTTAGGAGGGGATTTTAAAAACAGACAAATAAATCATATTGCACTGAATCAAAAGAAATGGCACTCAACTAATTTGCTTCTTAAAAAGGAATTAATCTTTTAAAAGGAATTAATCAGTGTGATTTAATATCTGTGCATTGTATCGCAGGAGGGATTTTAAGAAAGGAAAACTTAAAAATAAAGGAGGGCGGGTACGATATAAATGTTTTAAAAATTATGTGAAAGAAGGAAGAAATTTTCAGGAAACCCCCCCAAAACGTAGTGCAGGTCATCATGTCACACATATAAAATATACTCCAATTGCATTAGAGAAAGAAAACAAAAAAAATGATATATATAAAAAGCTATCGCAACTAGAAACTTGCGGCACTTTTTCCAATTCAAGCTAATATTCAAGAACGCTCGATTGATTGGGCGAAGTTATTGAACATAGAATTAGAGGTCTTCGCCGCCGGGGTCCAGGCCGGCGCGGGTTCAAAAACTTTTCTAAAAAGCTTAACGTAAGCTCTTAACTGCTTATTTTTTCAGGATACTTCTTAACGCCAGTAATTTGTAAAGATACAATTTAGATTTTTTTCAGTCAATGATGTAATTTGATTGCTTCAAAAACTGTTTAAACATTGCAGTATACCGCAGAACATTATAGGTTTGGAATCGTTCATGAGAAAGTTGTGCGCGCAAGTGCTCGCGAAAAGTCCCCTTCAGTCAGTCAGTCAGATTTTGTTGTGTCTCAGCCACACTGTAGTTGTGTTCTACGTTTAATTTCATGCTGTAGTTTTTTTTACGTTTATTTTCGCGCTGTTAATAGGTACATTCTCTATTATGTCGTCCCATCTGACTGTTTTCCTCAAGATTACGCTGGCTTTGAATCATCGGCACATGGATGTCTCGAGTTAAGGACTTTTTCGATCAAGGCCTGTCATCGCTGTAGCTGTTAGGCTCGCACGTAGCAGCAGACCTATCATGTGGCGGACTTCGGAAGTGGGAGTAGGCTACTCGTTAAATAGGAGCTGCTACTGAAGAAGATGTTAGAAGACGGACGTGGCACTCCATCCGGGGCGACATAGGGCGCCGTCCTCAACTGCATGCTGTGATTTTCGTCTTGGCCGCAACACGCCTCTCCTCCAGCCCTCCTGCTATTATCAAGGACCTTTTCTCTCTTTTTTTTTTACGGAGACTTTCGTCACCAAGCTTGGTTTTCTTGCACCATCGATCTTCACTCTGCTTTTTGGCATTCTGAGTCGTCCAGCCGCACTTTTCTAAATTTCACTCTGGTTCTTAGAACCCTTCGGCTCTCAGGACTGCATGGCGTGAAGCCGCAACCTGCCTAGGCTTGTCATCTCTACCTCTGTTGGTCGGTTTGTGCGTGGCAGGCGACCAACGGTCTGATTGTTTTCCCGACGCTGTTGTGAGTATCGGCTAAAGAAAAGCTACACCCACATGGTTTGAAGACCGTAGCTGAGCTTCTTCAGTTGAAGGTAAGCTGTCACTTAATGGACGTGGCTCCCTCTATGGGCGACGTTGGGCACCTCCTTCAGATGTATGTTTTTGCCTTGCCTCCACTTGTTTACGTTTCACGTATGCCACTCCTAGATTTATTTACATCTGGCTCTGCTTTTGCGTCCTAATTTTGGTCATGGCTGAGCAACCCGCTGTGAAGACCACTCATAGAGTGGGGGGAGGGGTAGGGAATGCTGATCGGCCTTCACTACACTCTTTTTAAGATCAACTAGCAGCTTGTTCAGCTCGTGTTTACCTTCTCTACCTCACGCTTGTTCTATCGGCTCGAGACTTCTTCTTCGAGCCGTAATCGAATTTACGCCCCTGCCATTGTCTTTGAGGATTTTTTATTTCATGATGAATCATTTACACGCTCATCACAACACGCTGGAGGTTAGCGCTACATTGCACCATGGTACTCCCTGAAACCCCCTCTTCGGTTCTGTTCGGTTCGAATATTGATCTTAAATTTGGGAGCTCTTCGAATTTTCAAGAGCTTCGGTCTATCGAGCGAACTTTTTGAGCATAGAATACACAAGTATTAAACGATCTACCTCTATTAAACGATCCCCTCCTCCAACGACCAATATTTTCAGCCACTGATTTTTATCCTGTATATTTAATGTAGAAAGGTCCCTCATCATTACACACGCAAACCTCTATGAGCGACTTATCCAGGTTCCCTGTCCGAAATGTTTCTTGCGACTTTCCAGAAATAAAGTGAAGTCACATTCCAAACCAGCCGCTCTACTGCGAATCTTTAGGTGTCACCGATCTTCCTGATAGATTATTTAGATGGGCGATTAATGCGCCAATTATCGTCGTCCAATTCGATACTTTGAAGCAGTGAATTCGATAATTCGTATTTGTAAATTCGATACTTAAAAGCAGGGAAAAAGTCCGAAAGATCTTGCATTTTTGTGTATCTGTTATTTTTTTGTAATCTAGGTACTGTGTGCAGGACGAATTTTGGGATTTGCAAATCGACTCCTCAGCACTTGATTGATACCAAGAAAAATCGTTATCTCAATTTCATCACTCTACGCACTCAATTTTCAAGCTCTCGTCTCAAATACTAGTACCATTTGCATCCACTTACCTGAGAGAAATTGGATTTTCAATTCTTCTACAGATGAAATTAAAAGCTAGGAATAAATCAAATGTCCAAGATGACATGCGGTTGGCTTTGACCAATACTCGGCCAATAACAGCGAAACTTGTCAGTCAAATGCAACTTCAATCATTCCATTGATAATAAAAACGCAATTAAAATATATCAATTTTAAATCCCAAAATATAGTTTTTTCGTTTTTATTTTATTATTCAAACTTCGAGGATGGGAGAGGGGGATCGCGAACATTTTTGAAAAATATAAATGGGGGTCAGGATTAAAAAAAGTTTGGGTACCACTGTCTTATACCAAAGCTAGTGGCATTAGGACGCTCTCCCGTTTTACCTTAAGAAATGTTGTTCACAAGAACAGTTCAGTTATAATTACCCTTGCACTTGGTATCTACTTATATAATACGCAAACGTATGCGGTACCAAAATCTACCGTATTTCCACGCTGCGAACGGCAACAGCTGGATGTAAACATTAGTGCAATAACAATAACGCATGTGCCAAAATCTAAATTAACAGTTCAATGACGTCAAATGGAGCAATCATAGGTCACACAGTACCTAGATTACAAAAAAAATAAAGGATACACAAAAATGCAAGATCTTTCAGACTTTTTCACTGCTTTAAAGTATCGAATTTACGATTACGAATTATCGAATTCACTGATTTAAAGTATCGAATTGGGCGACAATTATTGGCGCATTAATCGCCCATCTAAATAATGTCAGCATGCATTGGGCTAAAGCACATTTTAGATATTTGCTGTTTTACATAGGCGCCGACTTCATGGGGCTTGAAGGGGCTTCAGCCCCCCCAATATTTTTATTCAGGGGGCTGAGCCCCTTCAAAAACTTCACTCCAACTTTTTTGTGTCAAATCATATTTCTTCCTCCAAATCGGTTAAACTTAAGAATCCTAAAAATAGAGAATGTATCGCTAGCTTCTTCTGTCTCCCACTCCGCTTTTTCTTTCACAGGGATTCAGGAATTACGTTGGGCGCCTGTAATGCCGTAAGGCACGGATGTCAACCTTCTTTATCAAGAGCGCAAGCACAAACAAATGACCATCAGATAGCTAGGCAAAAAGAAACGGGTGTTTTCCCCCACAAGAACCCTTCAGATTTTACACCGTGACACAATTGATGATGGAATTGCTTTCTAGTAGGGAGAGGACTGCGTTTTTTTTTAGGAGGGTCGTTCTCATGTAATGTAATCTTTCTTTTTTAAATCAGTACAGCAAAAGCTTTCACTTTTGTTCTATTGTGAGATACAGACTCTTCTGTAGACGTCTGACCATAAGGGAGATTTTCCCATTGTGCAAAACTGCAAACGATTGTGACATTCCCATTTCCCAGCAGTATTAAGTTTCGATGCTGAAAATAAACCGTTTAAATGTGACTTAAAAACAATTCAAGGCAGAAAATTGATAGTCAAATTTAAGTTTGAAGATTTTAAATCATGAAGAACCTTGTGAGATAGATGAAAAATTGATGTTTAATACAGTTTCGGATATAGACAGTATTCATTTCTTTATACGCTTTATCAAAACTTTACTAATATCGAACGCTTAACGTTTCTGATTTAGCTACAGTTAAGAGCTAAATAAAAAATGATTTCATAAAAATCTTCGAGCAGCACAACTTCTGGATTATATTTTATAATTGCTTGCTCTTATCTTCTCTCTTTACATATAAAACTCTATCCCCCATCAAGGGCGTAATCAGAGGTGGGGGGGGGAGGGCTACGCGGGCTGAGCACTACTTAGCTGTCTCCCAGCCCCCCTACGATTTTCAAAAATTTTTGTTAGTTTACACATAAATACGAAAATTTAGAAACGAACATTTGAAAACCATGAAATCTTTAAGAAGACTCGTTGTTTTAGGCGAATTTCGGTTCATTATTTTGCTACTCTTGGCTGCATATGGTGCCAGTGGCGGTTCCAGAGGGGTCATAGTGGTCATGGGCCTAGATTAACCATCTCGCCAAGAAAGAAGGAAGAAAAAAAACGAGGGCCCAAGCCGAGCTTGGACAAGGCCCAAAATTCAGAGAGGCCTTGATCATGTGCATACATATCATATTGTGTTGCTGAAAGAGAATTCCTCTTTAGAAAACCATTAGTCTCTGACTAATTTACTTTATTTTATAACAACACTAAAGTATGCACACAATATTCTGACTATGTGCTCAGTCGTTGTTCCTTGGCAGAAAAATATGCAGCCGTTTTGTAAATATGTGCATTCATCCATATTCATCCATACATAGAGGGCAAAGGAAAGGGGAGTCACAGCGAGCATGATTAACGTAAGGGTGAATGGGGTAGTTGCCTCGAATCCACAATGAAAGAAAACGATCAAAATCAAAAAATGGTTTTAGAAAAATGTGTGAATTGGGCGTGTGATACATATACTCGTATTCGACCCCCACCTCCACCCCACACTTGCAAATAGCCTCCCTCTTCTGTAAAAGCACTCTATGAAGCACCTATGTTTGTAAATTATTATTTATGGAATATCAAACTAGCGTAACTGCTACAAAACCATAAAAATTATAGAGGAGGAAGGAGGGGGCTGTCATGGGGAAAGAGGGACTATACCTAAACAGGGCCGGATTACCCATTAGGCTGAGTAGGCTTTCACCTGTGGGCTCCTACCATTTTAGAGGCCTGCGTTAAAATTTAGAAGGAAAAAAATATAATCAAACATTATTAAAGCTATTTTAGTGTTAATATTTATACAGTATATGTATATGTAACTCTGAGAAAATAATTCTGATTCATTATTGACTTCGTACACAAGAAACACTTTTTGGCATTGTACACTTCTTAATTGAAATTTGAATGAATATGTGCTAGAAAGTTTGAAGCTGACTATTTAGCTTGAATTTTTATGTGCACATTTCAGTGATACCTTGCATTAGATGGATGTATATTTTGCAAATTCAATAAGGAGAACTTTTAGCACTATGTTTACACGAACGGGCTATGGTAATCATAAGAAGGCTTATAAACAAAATACCCTTCGTACCCCAGTCATCACAATCATATTTTATACAACTTTTTTCCGTTCTGAATAAAAATTAATTTTCGTATATTGTTGCACAAATATCATCAGAATAAATTTCAAATAACATAATGCGTTATGGTTTTAGTTTATAAAATGAATACTATGTATCCATTTAGCCAAAGCGTCTCTGACTTACCAATTGCTAGTGTGCTAGTTTAATTTGTTTTGAAAATTGTTAAGGTAATCTGGAACAATTTTCCAAATAGAAGGGTGATTTAGAGTGCAGTGGAGTTTTTGTATATGTTTTAAAAATAATATGGCGTAGACTATGATTTCGAATTAGATTTCATTCATTTTGTTTCCATTTTTCATATTATTGAGTATTCTTAAAAATTGTCTGTAAATATCTACAATAATTCAGAGTGATAATTTTGGCATTGTATATCTGTTTCTGTGTTATTCCACTTTTAAATTTAAAGCACGATTATATTTTATACAACTTTTCTCCGTACTGAATAAAAATAAATTTTCATATATTGTTGCACAAATATCATCAAAATATGTTTCAAATAGCATAATTCATTATGGTTTTAGTTTATAAAATGATTACTATGTGTCCATTTTGCCAGGAGCGTCTCTGATTTGCCAATTGCTTATGTGCTGGTTTAATTTGTTTTCATAATTGTTAAGGTAATCTGGAACGGTTTTCCAAAAAGAAGTGTGATTTAAAGTGCAATGCAGATTTTATATGTCGAGTTTTCTATGCCAAGTTCCACACGAAGCCCCCCCCCCCCGGCCTAGATCCCTCGCGCAGGTAGTTGGCCATCCCATAACACCACATTTCAACATTTCTTTTCATTTTTAATGTTATTGAAAGATTATATGAGTATTCTTAGTTTAATGTAAAATGAAAGTTTTCAGTATTAAAATGTTTATGAAGACCTAAAATAGTGTAGACTCTGAATTTTGATATATTCTCGCACTTGGATTTCTTTGTTAAATCATTTTTAAATGTTAACAAGGATGATATTATAGAAAAATTAATTTTTTTCCTGCTGTGAAAATACTATGAGAATGAATTTAAAAGTATATTTTATTTATTTATTTGTTTTTAAAATTCAAATCACGGAAATCCGTTTAAAATGTATGTGTCGAAGAGAGGACTTGTAACTTTGTATGATGGTTTGTATATTTGTTTGATTTGTTTTAATACATGGAAAGGAGGTATTTATTACTTCTTTGTTTATGTTTTTTTTAAATAATTTTAAATGTAATCTGTAAAAAGTTGTCAAAAAATGTAATTTAAATGTGATCAGTTTTTCTGTCTTAAAGTAGTGCGACATTTAATTAAAGTCGATTCAATTTATGGGTATTTCATCATGTAGTAAAATAAAAAATACTATTTTATATTAGTAAAAATTATCTCTGATGAATGTTTGCAAGTAAATAAAATAATCCAGATTTTAGTATTTCGTCTCGTTTGTACTTCTAGGGTATTTTGAAATATTAGCTGGAGTAATGTTTTGCAGAACAGTTTTCCACATTTGACTGCATGCATTTTCTTTCCTATGAAATTATCATTAAATACATTTCGAAAAAGATTTTACTTGTTTTGCTGTTATTAACTTAATTAAAATTCAGTTGTTCTTTCAGAAGGGAGATTTGCTTTCTCCATATGTGTACTGAAGACTGATTCGAGATCTTCAGTTCAAATACTTAATTTAAAAAATGAGTTCAAAAAATTTTTGAAAAATTTATTAAATGGAATTCCTTTTATTTTCATGAAAGTGTTATGTTAAAAAAGCACATTTTGAAATCTCAATTCTATAATTTCTGAACCCCTTAATTATACTGACGGAGAGAAGGATTTTGTGTCCCCCCGTCCACCTCCGTAAGGATACGAGCCCCCCCAATAATTTTTACAAGTCGGCGCCCGTGCTGTTTTAACATCGCCTTTTATTATGGCATCCAAATTGTGTAGCAACCCTAACCTAAATAAATTTAAATTACAAATACTGTTAAAACGAAGAAACATGATTTTCATTGAAATGAGTCCATAAATTTATTCAATATTGCACTGAGTATTGTTGCAGAATACTTTGCTAGTAGTTTTATAATTGTTGGACAAAATATAATGGCTGAGGAAAACTTACATGAATTTCATGTTATGATTCGTAGTCTGCGGTGTCAAATTCACACAGGTAGCTTACCTCCGTATTATCAATGTTCCTGATAATTTCTCCCCTTTGACCTTCAAAAGACTCTTTTTCAGGAGTTCAAGAAAACAACTGAACAACTGCAGCGCCATTTAGTCTCATCGAAGGAAATGAATTTATAATTAATATTTATTACATGAATTAATTGTATTATAATATGTTAGAGGGTTTCAAAACAGATGTTACAGCGATTATCTTTTAAACAGTAAGTGATAGTAAAATACTTCCTTTTAGAAAAGTTCGTCAAATTAAGAATGGTATTCAGATATGGAAAGATTTTTACTACGGGATACATATGTATACCGTCGTGCAATTCACAATTCTTTGTTGAAATAATTTTTTCATTACTAGTAAATCTCACATATTTTTATAAGTAATATTACACAGCCAAGGGTGACACCGTGAACGGCATTTGAATAGAATCCGATTAAGGAAATGTCCGACACTGGCAAAAGGAGTGGCTAACTTCTCAGGATACGCCCTTGAGACAACAACTCCACGCCCTGTGAACATTAACGTCGATTAACGTCGGTCAGTAAAAATAGTATAATTAGATATCTTTTAGTGATTTGAATAACACAAGTATTACATGAACGAAAGTGAATAACAGGCGTTTCTCAAACCTTGTATACTATCAGTATCCTGAGCAAGCTTTTAATACTAGAACAGCCAGAAGGGATGATCAAAATGACCCCTGTTGGGTATTTTAGGTATATTTTTAAAATTATTTGTTTTACTATTTAAAGTAGATATGCAAAAATTTGTCACAATACTCTTGGAAGAATTTTAGGAAAAGTTGAAAAATGAGCTGCGGTGTTAAACTATTGTATATATTGAAATAAAGCATGAGATATTGATAAAAGGTTTTAAATGACCCCAACTACGCTTCTAGTATTAAGAGACCTAGGAATAAAGACTATTGAAAGGGGAGATCGTGTCCCTTCCTCCGCTGTCGGTATAGTGAACAACATCTATAACTTGCGATTATATATATACCTATGTATATATTAGTTTAGTCCAATAATGTTTGAAAGCCCTAGATGATTTCTCTCTCTGCACACACAAACACAAAAAGTATACAGGGTGAATCTAAACTCTTTAAGGGGCAAAACTTTAAGGGGTGATAGGGCACACAATGAGGAATCATAATCACATAGCAATCTGGGGTGAAACGCAGTTTTAACTTACTCGGTAATAATCACTTTTGGAAAAGGATTGAAGTGTCCGTCTAATTTCTTAACCAAGTTTCATAAGCAATAGGCTCGTCTCCGAAAATTTCATCTATGAAATAAAATAAACTTTTTAAGCTATCCATTTTAGTCTTCTGTTTTCGGAGAAAAATACATTAGTTTCTGACGAACAATGGTCGGCAAGTGCACTATTGTTTCAGCACTTTTTCCGAAGTGATTATTAACAGCTATACGAAGACGACGTTGCCGACCCCACATTGCTTGTGATTCTGATTCCTTATTATGTGCCCTATCACCCCTTAAAGTTTTGCCCAAGAGTTTAGATTCACCCTGTATATGCAATCCAATGTAATTCTCCCAACATTTAACATTTCATAATTCGGACATTTTTCTGCTGAACGGAACAGGGTCATTACATTTACATCCACTTCCCTCAGTAGAAACCGTATGTGTCAATTTTAACCACGGTTTTGTGTGTTTGTGGAAAGTATACGCTTGAGAATCAGACTGTGCTTCAATAGAAATATGCAAAGTTTACATGCAGCAGCTTACTGATTGGTTGCCAAATAGATGTCTGACTGGATTTCTTTCTCAATTTTATTTCTATGTCAGTTATTATTCAACATTCGGTCACCTGTTCAAATAATGTAAAGTGCAATTACTCGGCAACGAAACCAATCAAAGCTATAAAGGCAGACTGAGGCATCCGTCTTAAAATTAATGCCCATAGTGCACTATGACATTATCGATGTATGACCAAGCCCCTATTAAGCAGTGGCGGCCCGTGGTCAAAACTGTTAGTGCAGCCGGAAGCATATGAGCCCCCCCCCCTTTCCTCCGGACAGGATTGGAAAATCTTTGTTACTGAATTCGAAAGCTGGCGGATTAAGCCCTCACCGAGGGGAAAAAAAAAAAAAAAAGAAATTACATAAAAAATGTAAGCGATCCTATTTTACTTCCATAAAATGGACATAAATTTCAGCCAGCCGCTCTTATCCTCAAAATTGCATTAATCCGTGTCTGATTCGAAGTTTCCTTAGAATTTTCTTTTGTAACGATAACTTGAGACGAAAAGAAAAAAAAAAGAAAACTTACTTAATTTTTATAAGTCAAATCAATCCTCCTTTCTTTTAAACTTGCGAATCGGTCAGTGATGCTCTCATAAAAAGGCGTTGTTTTAATTCAGATATCCATAATTTTAAAAGCTCTTTAAAATTTCCCATGTTTAAAGAATTTTCTCGCTCGGCATGTCCTCTAAATGCCAGTTCTTGCTTACTTAAAAACAATACTGCTTTGATGGGTCATTGTCCATTCATAAGCGTCTATTCAGGCTTACCTTCTTGATAAATTCAGCAATATAAAGTCGAGAGTTTTCCAAACATATATTCTCCTTACCCCCTCCCTCACTTCTCGTGCGAGCCAATCAGTTAGTCGAGTTCTCAAGTTCAGCCGCCGTTAAAAAATCTTTCATCGGCTGTATCAGCTGCATACTCCCTATGCCGGAGAGGCTGCTTACGTAGCCGTTGTCATGGCAACGGTGCTGCCAATTTTCTTTTCAGCGCTCCGGGCTGAATCAAAGATTTTCCCAATGGAATTGCGGGAAGATTAAAGTGCTTTTTTTCTGAATGAGCGATCCGGCCACAATACGTTTTTTTTTGTTTGGTTTTCTTCGGAGATTTTTTTAATTTACTGTAGGAATTCCACAATTCTAATCTGAATTTAGGAAAATTAGTAGAATAAATTATTTTAAAGTATGTGCTGATAATTTCAAGTGCAGCCCGGCTGTACTTGCTGTATCCCACGAGCCGCCACTGCCATTAAGCAGCCAAAAATCTCTCTGTGAAGTTAGCGTACAAATTAACACCAAGCCAGTTATCAAAATCTGACCCAGGGTGTCATGGAACAGTATATTAACCATTACGCCACCTAGTCAGCATTCTTCAAATAATACTATTTTTTAACACGTAATATAAATTAGATTTTAAATGTGTGAAAACAATTTATTTCTTGTGTTAAAAAAAAAATCATGAAATGTTATTTTAAAAATAAAACTGAATTCTGTATCTATTCTGAACTCGTGTAGGACACAATGAAGGTTATATAATCAAGTACTAAATGAGGAATTGGATTTTACTCACCAGAATTTGAAAAACGTAACCCTGTATATAAATTTTCCACCAAAGATTTGAGTGTCCTTGATGCATAGAACGCACTTATCTTGCTCGTAACGCGACTGCATGTGTTGTGTTACATAACACCAAAAAGAATTTTAACTGCATCTTCTTGCGGGAATAGGCCTTATTGGTTGGAGGATTTTTTAAAATTTTTCATTAACAATGATGAGAAATATCATAGATAGCTTGTACTTCCCTGTTAAAACATGAAAAAAAAAATATTTCTGTCGAGGACGAGGTAACAAGTTACCTAATGTTTGACATTGACTGTTGCCACTGTTTTAAATTTGAATTTGAAAAATATTTCCGAAAAATGGAATATTTGAACTTCTGAAAACAGAACCATACAAGAATCTTCGGCTTGTGGGAGGATACAATTTCTGATAGATCCGCCTCTGGCTACGCCCGTAATATTTATAACTCTGTGAGGATTAAGGAAACAACATACCATATGTAGTTATAATTCCGTTAATACATTTGAAAGATGGTAGAAAATCACACGCTCTTTTTGAAGAACAATCTCAACAGTTTTGTTAGTGTAGGGAGATGTAAAGTCTCATGTCTTCACGTTGTATCAAACAATTTTGTAGCTTTCACTTTAGATTTATTTAAAATGGTGAGTGCTCGTGAATTTTAGATTCATCTTAATGTCTAATCCAGGTTTGTTTGTTTGTTTTTTTTTAAAGAAATTCAGAATTTTCGCTACTTATCAAACCCACGTTCAAGATAATATTTATTGGACTAAGTTTCAATATCCATTCTACATCCCCCCCCCCACACACACACACACATACACACACAAAAATTGACGATGACTGGTTTATTGTGGAAACCCTATCGTGTTGGTTTGGCGACGTTGCAGGGAAGCTATTTATGGCAACCCCTCCGACCTGTCAAACAGTGTCCAGATTGGCCTGAGTCCAGAAAACATGTGTAGTCTCTCATTTATGCTGTCGCCGTGCTTGTTTATAAGTTTTAAGAATGCACTGTGATATTTTGATTAATTTTGGGGTTTTTATGTTTTAAGTGTGGCTTCTAATTATGCAAGGAAGTATCCAAGTGTTAGTACAGTGGTGGAGAAGTTTCAAGGGATTTTTGAGCAGAACTTAACGCTAAAGTTGTCGGGTAACAAACCCACGTGCGGGATAAAAGATCCTGCCAATATATTTATATATACATTTTTTTTTGTGTGTGTGTGTGTGAGAGAGAGTTTTTGTTGGTCAATAAGGATTTATTTATGGATTTTTTGGAGAGAGACAGGGTTATTGAAGAGTGATATTATTTTCACAAAATACGGTGGAAGTATGAGGTCGCAAACGGCAATTTTGGCGCCGAAAAAAATCGCCAAAGATCAGTGTAGGATAGGATGTATATTGTAGGTGAGCCATTTATTTTGAAATCGGAATTATTTTGTTCACAATTTTTAATGCGTTTTGTTTTTAAATTTCCATTATTCTGTACATGGACACAGTATAAGCAAGAAATATGCAACAAAAAGTAGACAGAATTGAAGTTACATCTCAACCTATTTTTAATGGAGCTTTGCCTCTGCAGTAAATCTTGAAATCTGCAGTTATAACAGTCATTGCTTTCCGTTCTTACGTAATTTTTTAAGTCAATATTTTACTAATCTCATATTATTTAATTTTTAGAATTCACAGCTTATTTTATGGAATAAATTATTTCGCTGTGGGCGTTTATTTTTCTTTTAAGGCGGAACTTATCCCGCCCATAGTACTGTAATTCGAAAAAAACGTATTTATATGTGACCGGTTTACAAAGTGTTAATCTTTAAAAATGAGTTTGAGAAGGCTAGTTTATTGAGAGTACAAGAGTTCTAAATATAGTTATACAATTTGTTGGGGGAGGATTTTATTTCTAATATAACTTCTGGAGGCTACGCCTACGTTGTATAGGAACATGCAGACAGAAATGAAAAGAAATCTGAAATTACAACTGTAAATTAAACACTGTATTGTTTTAAACCAATACAATTTTCCTCTACAGTACAGCTATGTTAACCTCTGACACCTCATTAATCAAAAAGCGTCTACAACCCACGAAGCAACGGGCACTCCTGGGCCAGAACGCCTGTTTCGCGCATGATGACTAAGATGGGTAGGAACAAAGATGGTAGAAAGAAGGCTGGGGAAGCGAAGTGAGCGGGTTATGGGAAGTTGGATATTTTCAAGGAAGCCTGGGGTAGAGATGGCCAATGATTCGATGAGTCGAATCAGTGATTCGAATCTTGGTACTGAGTGGCTCAGTCTTTACACTCACTCTCTACTGATTCGAATCTCAAGCCCTCAAGGGAAATACATTCCAAGTGCGAAGGGAAGAAAAACTTATTTTCCCTTATCCGTTCCCAGAGATTTTCCCTTACTCTTTCAACTCTTTTCGACTCTTTACGACTCTTTTCGACTCTTTACGACTCTGAGTCGATAGATGATTTGAAACAGTAAATGAGTGGGTGTGGGTGAGTTGGTCACTGAGTTGATGCAGCAACGAATCTTTACTGATTCAGTGTTTCGCTCTGTTTCGGTGATTGTATACTATCGTTGAGATTCGTTAGTTTTTCGAATCTTCTATCGACTCAGAGTCGAAAGGAGCCGAATAGAGTTGAAAGGATGTTTCATTTAATTGGAGGGGGTTTTTCGAATCTTCTATCGACTCAGAGTCGAAAGGAGTCGAAAAGAGTTGAAAGGATGTTTCATTTAATTGAAGTTTTTTTTTCGAATCTTTGGTGTTTCATTTCTTGGTTGGTTGTCGGATTTAAAGTTTTATCTGTCTGTGGGTGTGGAGTGGGTCGAACATCGTTTGCTCTTGGCGGGGGGCATACGCGTTACTTCCTAAGGGCAAGAGGGGTCAATCTCCCCCCCCGAAAAAAAAATTAAGAAAATCCCTCCTTCCAACTTGTCTGGCTGATTTAATATTTGTTTAAAATTTAATGAAACATCCCTTTTCTACTTTTAACTTCAATATATGTCCCCCTGCCCCCACCCTCAAAAAAAAAAAAAAAAAAAAAAAAAAAAAAAAAAAAAAGGAACGTTAAGTTTACATGGTGGCGGATTTTCATGTGAAGGGAAATAGAATGAAATAAAGTTAGGATTGTGCTTGTCACTTTTAATGAAGGATACAGGGGCGGTATTAAGCGCTCTCACAAAAGGACTTTGTAGTAAGCAAAATAACATTTCGCTTTATTGCAGCAGATTTCGTTTTTTTTTTTTTTTTACCTTGTTTTTCGTTTAAGGGGAATGATTTTATTTTCTTTCGTAATTCAGAGAAATACAAAATAGGGTCTAAAGCAGTGGCGTAGTTAGTGTTATTGACAGTGGCGTAGCCAGGATTTTATTTCGGTGTGGGCTGGGTATCAAATTTAAAGATAAAGTTCAATTGTAAGCTAAGTAAAGGGTCCCATTTTTTTTGGGGGGGGGCAGCAGCCCCTCAGTAGGACTGGGCCAAAAATCGACATATCGGTTTTATTTCAACATCAAATATCCGATATTCCCATTTTCATTTCAGTGAAATCTCGAATTCGATAAAGGGCAAAAATACAGGCCGGCCAGGGGCGTAGCTTGAAATTTTTCATGGGGGGGGGTTATGACTACTGCAACTCATATATATGTATACGTGTGTATGATAATGTAGTGAAGAATATACATTTTCTATGGCAAAATATTCCTCATGGGGGGTTATGACCCCCCTAACCCCCCCCCCTTGGCTACGCCTCTGAGGCCGGCGATAAGAAAATCCTGAGATCAATACCAGCTTGTGATGCTTTTGCTACTGCTTTCTCTCGGAAAGCTTCTTCTTCTCTCATCGCAGAAAAAACAGCTCCATGGTTTATTAGTCTAATTACCATAATTAATTAACGTATATCTCGGAACCTATCCCCCGGAGCGCGTTTTTATTGATTCTCGACCCCCCCTAGTCTCAACACCCCACCGATACTTAAAATTTCGAATGCTTTGACAACAAACTTAACCTTTTAATCTTACAGGCCCAGGGGGTCATACGAAGCTCCCCTGTATTTTCATTTCGGGCAGTTTAAACACTAGTTTTACTGGAGCAAGGAGAGAGAGATGCTAACTGCCCGAGAACTCAGCGGAGAAGAAACCCGATGAATGGGTGAAGGGTGTTTAAATAGTACGGCTTTCGGCGCAGAGAGAGGGAAAATTTCTTTAGTTGTTTTATTGATTCAAGATTCGAATCGCTGATTCAAATCATCGAAGTAGTGAGTGAGTCGAGATTCGAATCAGTAAAATGAGTCGAACCGCCCTATCTCTAGCCTGGGGGAAAAGGGAGAAAATGATTTTGGAGGCACTGCTGGCGCTATCTCTTGTTCAAAATGCAGTTTATTATAGTAATATCCTTCAAATTCAATGAGTTATTAACTAAATTAAAATATCTACAAACTTCAAAGAAAATTTTCCACCACGGATTTTAATGAAAATTTAATTTAATTGATTAACATTAATTTGTTTTATAATAATCAAATAAAAATAACTGCAAAAGTAAAAATGTATTGAATTATGTAAATTTTATTAACAGATCTTCAGTTTCGCTACAGATGATGAAAAATAAAAGCATAAAATATTAAATTTACTAGCAGCTACCCGCGACTTCGTCTGCGTCGGCTTTAGAATTTGGTCCCGAGAGAAACGAAGCATGTGTGAATAACAAATATGTTTGCGACTAAAGAAACTGCATTTAAATATTATTTGCTTTTTACTTATTTTAAATGAAGTATAATGCATGGTAGTATACTTCATTTAAAATAACAGAGTATGTAAAATTACTAAATTTAGATTTTTTTCAGGCATTTGGCGAATAAAGACAGTTACGACAGTATTTGCGAACTGTTTTGAGTGTTCTTCTAAAAGAAATACTTATGCTATATGCATGAATTTTAGCCTATGTTAATCAGGAATAGTGCAGCTTTCTATTAGCGAAAAAGTTTTGGATTCGGTTCTATAGTTACAGAGATACCCATAGAGCGTAATGTATTAGAATTATTTTGAGTGTTCCTGTAAAGGAACTATTTGCGCTACATGCATTAATTTTAGCCTATAATACTCAAGAATAGTGTAGCTTACTATCAGTGAAAAAAGTTTTGGAATCGGTTCAGTACTTACTGAGATACACATAGAGCGTAATGTAATTCTTATGAGTATCCCTGTAAAAGAACTATTAGTGATATATGCATAAAAGGTAGCCTATAACACTCAGGGTCCCCCCCGTGTCTAAGAGGGTCTGCTCTCAAACCTGGAAGGCGGGAGATGCCAGGTTCAAACACCGGTCGCGCCTGTCGACCTAGCCGCTCGCAGTTTTCCGTGTTTTTTTCAAAAACCTCGCGAAAATACGGGCTAGGATCCCTTAGAAAATTCCACACAGAGGAATTCTCCATATACGCCTAGGACCCTATAGGCCTAGGACCATATAGGCCTAGGACTTTCAATCAGTGAAGAAAGTTTTAAAATCGGTTTAGTTGCTACAAAATTTCCATAGAGCGCAATGCATTAGCATTATTTTGAGTGTCTTTGTAAAAGAATTATTTATGCTATATGCTTGAAAGGTTGCCTGTATGTTAATCCAGGGCATAAGCTATCTTCATTACAAATTTTTCCAACCATTTTTGTGTGATTCAGTCAAAAACATCCAAACACATAAACGTACATATTTATATTATTTGTAGGATTTGGAAATTTACGAACTTCAAGAAACACATCTGGACTTTTCTTGGTACTTACCTATTATCCCGGCGGTCATTCCCGCCAAACTGTTTTTTCGTCAAATGAGTTGCCAAACTGTTGCCAATCGTATTCAAAACCATTAATAATTTCATGTGCCCGGCATTTATGTTTTTCAAATGCATGTGATTTTGCAAATAGAATTTCTGCTTTATTTCAAAAGCATAAATCATTTTGTGCGGCCGATAAAACGGTTTTTAATTAATAGTTAGAAAAGTAATTAAAATTTCCGAGCCTCAGGTACACTTTACTGAAGTCATGGGTCCAGGCATGCTCAAATTTTCAAAGCTCTGCTTTCTGTAGATTTGTCTGGAGAACATTCATTTTTATTATTAGAGATAGATATATTTGGCATAAAACTGGCATAATTTCCGTATTATTTAATGTTTTTCAGATGCACGTGCTTCTTTATTGAAGTAATAGGATTCTTGTTAGCTCAAAACATGAATCATATGATACGGGCGAAACTCGCCAAGCATGGCAACGTAAAAACGGTTTTTAATTAATAATTAAAAAAGTAATAAAAAATCTAGAATTCTAAGTAGCCTATAACCAACTCCAGGGTCCCATCTATATCTAAACCGAAATGCATCCTAATCGATTCAGCGGTTTAGGCGTGAAAGCGTCATAAACAAACAAACAAACAAACTCACTTTAGCATTTATAATATTAGTTAGGATTTTACATATAAGATGTAAATTAAGTCACGTGAACATAAACTCAAAATTTTTTACATTTTTCTTAAAGAAGTTAGAAATATGTCAACTGATCAAGGGGTGTTTCTGAGAGTATCTTTTACGTGTTATTTTCATTCTCATGAAGGCAATACTAATGATAAACTGTTCTTAATTTAATGTGCTACCTAACATTTCTATAAGCTTAATTTAGAATTATAACTACAGTGAAATGTTTTTTGTAATTAACATAAATTATGGATGCAAAATTTTACATGCTTCTATTTGTGTATAAAAATCGTCGATTAAATGACTGTGCATTATCAGAGGTTTTAAAAAATGTTTTCTAATGGGAGTTTTTTAAAGTCCACTACTTGTATTGGGTTGTTCGGAAAGTAATTTCGTTTTCTTACATAGAACTAAAACAAATAAATTTTCAACAAGCACTGATTTACAAACATGCTGTACCTAGGCATAGGACCCATATTTGTTAAATTTTAAAGGGATAATTTTATAAATAATAGTTTTTTCTTAAAAAAAATGGACCCCACCCCTTTTTTTTTCACGTCCAACCCCCACAAGAAGAATCCTATTCGAAATCTTCTGAAATCGATTTTTAGGTATTCGCGAGGGCTGTATTTTACAACAAGAATTTTATGGATATCTCTTTTCTTTTTTGAGATCACGCAGGATATGCTAAAGGAATGTTTCGCTCCCCTATCCCCCCATAAGTTAAGAATTTGGGAAAATGTTTTCCAATCTAGCACCTACTCTAAGTAACTCACATACTTGCCGAATTTTGTATTATTATCTTCAATAGTTTTGTCTATAAAATATTGACGTACGGAAAAGCGAAATGCCACTCCGAACAACCAAATATATAAAATTCTGGAGTGACTCCACTCGACTTTCCGAACACTTACGATTAAGATCATTACTAAGCATTTAAATAAATTTTAATCGATGAATAATTCAAATATATATACCAAATTGAAGCTTAATCGAATGCACCGTTTAAACGCTAGCGCAATTTCAAGAATTTCGTCCCATAGGCCGTACTGTAAAAGAAATTTTTGTCGTAGCCCTGTAGAAACACTATAAGTCCTATACACACCAAAATCAATGCAGGTCTTGCGACGGTGGTTTATAACATATATACCCAATTTGAGCTCAATCGAATGTACCGTTTAAACGCTAGCGCACTTTCAAGAATTTCTCCCCATAGGCCATAATGTAAAAGAAATCTTTGTTTTAACCCTGTAGAAAAACTATAAGTCCTATACACACCAAAATCAATACCGGTCTTGCGACGGTGGTTTATAACATATATAACCAATTTGAGCTCAATCGCATGCCCCGTTCAGGAGCTATCGTGTTCACTCACATACACACAAACACACACACACACATACACACATACATACATACATCTCGTAAAAATAGCATAAATGAATTCAGAAGACCTCAAAACGTGTAAATACACCAAAATCTCGAAGTCGAATTTTTTCATGATTACAATACTTTCCTTAACATGGTACATGTTCGGAAAGTAAAAATGGATAGGAGCAGTGCATTATCACCTTGACTGAAGTGAAACTTGGGCGCTATGGAGCACTAGTTACCAAGGCCGACTTTACCATTATGTGAACCTAGGCGACCGCCTAGGGACAATTGACCGGAATCCACTGTACTGAAAATTTTATTAGTAAAACCAATGAGTGTTGCAAGCAGCCAATGAGTGCTGAAGCAGCTTTTTTAAAGCTGATTAAAACACATTTAAGATCATCTATGTCCCAAGAAAAGTTAGTCAGACTGTCTTAATAATCTTTAATAGAAATGATATTGCGAGTTCACTCAATTACACTAATTTAATTGATGAATTTGCAAAGAAAGAGAATCCAATTATAAAATATGTCATTAAGCAATATTCTAATGAAGACTTATGCATTATTTGGTTTTTGATTCCTCAAGGAAGAGGCTGTTACCTGGACTTAAAAAAAAAAAAAAAATGTCTGAATGAGAAGCTGCAAGATGAAACTCCAAGTATCAGGTTGATAAACCGGTAAAGCCTGTCTATAAGGAGAACTTATTACAGAATACCGATAATATGATTGATATTGATATTTCGCATATCAATGAAATGAGGATTTTAGATATTCATTTCCATAAGAAAAAGTTGTTGAAACAGGGCCGTAGCGCTGTGGGGGCTATGGACGGCTTACAATCCCCCCTCCCGCGAGCAAAATTAACAGTTACTAGGTACTTTTTCGAGGGGGGGGGTGAAGTTGAAATTTTTACTATGTCTGTCCCTATACATAAAAATGAACATTTCCTGCTCTCAAAAATTGAATTTCACTAGTCTGTAATCATAGCGAGCTCTTGAAACATCGTATATCTTTTTTGGCTTTCTTTACTGCTTGCTCTCATAAACACAGTAAAAACGATTTCTTAAAAAGAGTGTGAGTGCGTTTTGTAGGGTACAGTTCAGTATGTCTGTGATGTGAACTTCCTGCTTTATCCAGTCAATATCACCATGGACCTTATGGGGGAGGTGCCTTGGTGGTTGCACGATTTAAAACAATTTTCATTTAAATTGACGAGAAGAAATATCATGAAACATGAAAAAAAAAAATGTTTTCTGTCGAGATGACGAGCTACCCGATGCCGGACATTGACTGTTGCCAAAATTGCTGTAAATTTGATTTTGAAGAATATTTTTAAAAAAAATGAATATTTGAACTTCTGGAGGTACAACCCCCACAAGCATCTTCGGCTTGTGGGAGGATAAAATTGCTGATATATCCGCCTTTGGCTACGCCCCTGATATTTATAACTCGCAGTGAGAAATATAAAACAGTACACCATATGTAGCCCATAATTTCATTAATTTATTTAAATAGATGATAGAAAATAACATGATTTTTTCCGAAAAACAAACTCAACAGTTTGGTCAGTGAAATGAAGATTCTCATATATTTTCATGTTGACACAAACAAATTTGTTGCTTTTACTTTAGATTTATTTATATCGGTGAGTGCTCATGAATTTTAGATTCATATTAATGATCCAGCGATTTTATTTAAGAAATCCCGAAATTTTCAGTAAGTTTCAAACCACTATTGACGATATTATTAACTGAAATCGGATTTTTTCTTTTTACAATTTACAATTTAATGCGTTTTCCGTTTAAATGTCCGTTACTCTCATTATTGACGCAGTGTGAGCCGGGAAATTTCATCAAAAAATAGCCAGAACTCCGCCTACTTTTAAATGCAGCATCGCCTCTGCAGTAAATCTTGAAACCTACAATTTCAACTGTCACTTTTCTGTGTTTCCTACTTTTTATGTATTTTTTAAAGTAAACATGCTATTAAATTTGTCTCCTTTTATTTAATTTTGAGGGTTTATTGCTAGAATTGTGGAATAATTTTTTTTTTCACTGTGGGAGTTTAATTTTATTTTGACGGAGGAACTTATGCCTCCTTCTTAATTCGAAGGATTGGTATATATACTTAACCGGCTCACAAAGTAATAATCCCTAAAAATAAATTTGAGAAAGCTATTTATTTAGAGAGTACTAACTTTGGTTAAATAGGATGTGAATTCTTGAGTAACCTCCCGTGGCTACGCCTACGTTGTATAAGCACATGGAGACAGAAATGAAAATTAATCTGAAATTGCAACTGCAAATTAAACACCATAGTGCAGAGGTTACCAAACTGTGTGCCGCGGCACCCTGGGGTGCCACGAGCGTATGCCAAGGGTGCCGTGGAGATAATGAAGAAAAGTCTATTTGGGGTGAGTATAATAAAAAAATTTCCTCTAAACCGGTATCCCATAAAAGTCTACCAAGCCGTTGGGCGAAAACAAAAATATTTCAGTAAGTTCGAGAGAATTCATTGTCCAGTTGCCTCTTTTAGAGGAACTCCTTGAGATTGGGGGGAGGGGGGGGCAAATAAAATTCTATATCCCATTCTCAAGAGAGTATTTTCTTGATAGTTAGCCCGGTAAACATAAAAGAAATGAAAAATGCGTCCAAAAAGTTTCATTCTAATCTTCATATTCCCATTACTTTAAAGGTAATCATGGGCGCCAGCAGAATATTTCCCAGGGGGGGGGGCAAAGACTACTTCAACGTATGGTTACCATGTTGGAAAGAGCAAAAAAGCAAGGGAAAACACGAAGGGCGTAGCCAAGTTTTTCATTAGGGGGGGCAGGACATGGAGTCTAACCGGAGAATGCCCGGTTTGTCATAATCAGACCCTATGACTAGCTCATTTTAGGGGGGGGGCAGCTGCTCCACCCTGCCCCTCGCTGGCTACGCCCATGTAGATATATATTTCGATACCTCCTGCTACTCTACTCCCTAAATCATCAAGACTGTTCTTTTAAGAAATAATGTAGTTTTTGAACAGCTTTTTAAAAAATTCAATGGTGCAATACACTGAAAAACGTTTAGAATGCAATTTCGCAAGCCGTACTCTGTTTTTGTTTTTATAAACAGAGAACCCTATAATTATAGAAGATTTAGAAAAAAAAATCGTAATAAATAACCATCGAGCATTCTGCTGTATTTTAGAACACGGAAAATCACTCGAACAACTTCGCAGAACGATTTTCGCGCTTTAGCGATATATCTAACTGAAAGTTGCATTAAACATATAGGTGTACCATTAATAAGTGTTTTTACAGTTTGTGAGGAAACAGTTGTTTCTTTTTTTTTTTTAATCACATGCCGGGCACAGCCACTGCGTCAAAAAAGGGTCTCTAGATCTGTGGCACGTGATGAACGTTTCAATCGTCCGCCATCTTGCTGGTAGTTAAGTCGAGCGAAGGCAACGGCTGCCCTTTTTTCAGCATTGGGCAATCGATCCAGCTCCTCTCACATTCTTCCATTTTTCAGCAGATGCCAGTGCTGTTAAAAATAATCGTGAAAATGTTTTTAAGGGAAATGACGTGCTAAAAATAAAAAGTAAAGGATTCTCGTAGAGCTACATCACCCGCAAATATTTTTATAGAAATCAAATCTATTCTTCTCGACTGGCAACAGTCAAAACGTGAGTTTGGTGTTCCCAGAGCGGGAACACTGCGCGTTAAAGAGCGAGCGCGACTAAACACTGCAGTTTTCTCTTCACATTGTGACTGTCCGCGCCGCAGTTGCAGTTGCTACGTGAGATCTAGACCAGACTGACGCTTCTGCTCTTTCAATAAGCTTCCGCTGCCGTGCAGCAGGATCAAGATACAGTACCAGCAAGAATAACGGCCGATCGAAATCAAGATTTACGATAAATAATAATTTACCCTGTCTATTTTCTGGTGCTGTGTTTCCTCCCACCGTCGACTCGTTTATTTTCTTGATTTATTCCTTTCCTTACCGACTTACCGTTGTGGAGCAACTTCTTTCCCCATCTGAATTTAGGCGCAAGCACACACTCAGAGCTAATGAAACTAAGAAAAGGTGCGGGATATGAATGTGAAATTATCTTTTAATCAGAGAATATGTTTATGCATTAACCCTTTAACGCGCAGTGTTCCCGCTCTGGGAACACCAAGCTCTGACGTTTTGACTGTTGCCAGTCACGAAGATTAGATTTCATTTCTATAAAAATAGTTGCGGGTGACATAGCACCACGAGAATCCTTTACTTTTTATGCGCTTCATTTCCCGTAAAAAAAAATGGTCACGATTATCTTTAACAGAACTGACATCTGCTGAAAAATGGAAGAATGCGAGAACAGCTGGATAGATTGTCCAATGCTGAAAAAAGGGCAGCCGTTGCCATCGCTCGACTTAACTGCCAGCAAGATAGCGGACGATCGAAATGTTCATCGCGTGCCACAGATCTAGAGACCCTTTTTGGACGCCGCACAGCCAGCTGTCGTCCATAAAGGGTCTCTAGATCTGTGGCACGCGATGAACGTTTCGATCGTCCGCCATCTTGCTGGTAGTTAAGTCGAACGATGGCAACGGCTGCCCTTTTTTTCAGCATTGGGAAAGGGTTGCGCCTCAAAGGGTTAATTAAATAAACGTGCTTTTAGCTTCTCATTTCAAAGCCTCCAAAGGGTGGTTAACTGTGTTGTTCCAAATAAACCAAACCATATGATTTTGGTACATAAATACAAATAAACTAATTATGTAATGCACTTCAAAAGTTTTAGAATGTCTCTTTACAGGCTTTATTATACACTGTATTAAACGATAAACCTGTATCAATAGCGAAACTTTCAGGAAAAATTATTCAAAATCGAAAATTTAGCAGGATATACCACTTTTCGAAACTTTTTTGCCGTGCACTTCCATGTTGAAGAATTTTTTTTGAAAGTTTTATAAAAGGCACAGTTGTTTCATTTATTGCGGCGTGTAATACAGTTTAGAAAGAATCATCCTGAATTTTTTGGAGCCCCTGTTGCAATTAGCTTAGACCACTTTCATCACTGAGTTTCGCTAAAAAAAAGTGTCCTCGAAACTAATAGATATTGAAACTAAACAACGGTTGGCGATATTGTCTATATTTGCGAGAAATTGCCAAACCACACTGTTTGCGGGAATAATTTGTCGTTAGGGTAAAGAAGTTACTAGAATTTTTTTTCTTTTCTTTTTTTTTTTTTAGAAAAAAATTCTCTCTTTTTTAAAAGTTCCCTTGAAATTAATTTAAAAATGCCGTCAAACGAAAAAGTTTCATGCTAAATAAATACTAATAAATTCAATTGCAATATTTATTGGTAACAAAATGTGTGGCATCTTGTTCCGCCACAGTTTTATTTATCTACACTTAAATAATTAAATTCATTATAATCATCTAAAAATTTATATTTAGTATTTTTTAAATGTTAAAATTAGGTTTTCCAATTGAAATATATTAGGAAAACGAAAGTTGTCACACATAAGGTGGGACTTGTCGATAGGCTCTTCGAAATCCAGGGAACTGTTCTCTAGATCAGATTGCCAGGACCGCTATCTTTGCTGAAAGCACTGTTTGAATACGCTAGTCATTGATACGACATTATCATCATCATATATTAAAAAGCGGTAGGTGGACACAGTTCTGCTCTCATAATAAAAATAAACGCCCTCAGTGAAATCATTATTCCCACAATATCAACAATAATCCTTCCAAATTTAGAAAAAGTGACAGAAATTCATTCACGTAATATATACGAAATGTAGAAAAATTATAATTCAATTTAGAGAATCGGGAATAGAAAGTTTCCATACATATTTTGTTGCAGAGGCGGATCTGCATTAAAGGTAGGCGGGGGCATAACTTCACCTCTGGTTACCTTTTGCTGAAAATTGTAGGCTTACACTTTGTTAACATAGATACCGAATTAGCCAGAATATAACACGGCCCCGAAAATTTTCATGATAATAACTAGAAAAGTCGTATATTTAAGCCTCGTATTTAGCGCGAATCAGGTTTTTTACGGGAAATAAACAGTTTAAAAAAAAAAAGAAATCGCGATATATTCGGGCTAATACGGTAATAATTGATATTTAAAAAGATATCGCATTAAAATTGGAAAAAATATGAACATATCAACAAATAACATCGTCAACAGAGAATTGAAAACTCGAGAAAAATTCCTAATTTCGTAAATAAAATCGATGGATCATACTTCCCGAAGCCAAAATTTATGAACACGAATCAATTTGGTAAATCTAAAGTGAAAACTGTAACTGCAAATTTGCTGTCATTCTTGACTGCGTTTTCAAATAGCTTGGGCTTAACAACGTGAGTATGTATGAGATTTTACGGCATCCCACTAACCAAGTTTTTTACTTTATTCTCCCAAAAAGCATGTCATTTTCTAAATTTAATTAAAATAAAGTAATTAAAAGATGGGCTACATGCGGCATGATCTTTTTATTCCTTACTGCGTTTATAAATAGCAGAGGCGTAGCCAAGGGCGGATAATGTAAAAATTTCATCCTCCCACAAGCAGAAGCTCAACCTTCAGAAGCTCAAAAATTTCGTTTGTCAAAGATGCATTTAAAAATCGACCGAATAAACAGCAAAACAAAATAACATGTATAAACAAAACATGAAATAAGCAAATGCACTATTGAGTCAATGACACTAATCAGGTAAGAATTTCTGCTTGGCACTCTTGCGTTACTGGACTTGTCGAGGGCTACCTCATTTAATGCTCCAGCAGTAGTATGGCAATATATATATTTTTCGCAAGGCCCTTGGTAGCATTCTGCCATCGTTTTAATACGTTGGTGGAAGCGCTCTGCATGTTCATCACATACAATCCCTAGATTCTAGTGAAATCGGTTAAGGCATAGGTACCCAACGTGGGCGATAACGCCCCCTTGTGGGCGTTTGAGGCTTTCAGGGGGGCGGTAAAAGACCCAGAGAAAATTAGGGGGCGTTGATATAGCACGGAGGGGCGTGGGAAGATTAATCAAATATAGTCTAAAAAATTATGCGGATAATGCTTTAATAAAAATAAATTTTAATAAAATTCTTTTTAACATAATTAAGTATGCGTTTTGATTGTTCTCTGAAACTGTCAATTTATTTATTTAGAAAGCAATAGTTTATTATCTATTACTTCGTATCATCAAAACCCCTGCCTGTCCTTATAACTGGTAAGCTAAAACTTTTACTCCTTTTTTTCAAATGAAGAAGAAATTCAGTAGCGTTTCAATTCCAACAATATTCTATCTATTAAAAAAAAATAAAAAAATGCGTTGGTTTTAATAAATAGTACTTGCATTTGGTGTATGACTTGCACTTAAACCCTATTAAAATGTCATTGAAAAAATCAGTATTTATCATGGGCGCTGGCAGCATAGGGCAAGGGGGGCAATGCCCCCCCTGGATTTTTGTATGCAGCGTTTTCCCTTGCTTTTTTGCTCTTTCCAACATGGTAACCATGATAGTGGGCTCGTGTTCTATGTGCGAGTGGTGCAAAATATTGTGACGTTATAAAAGAATTATTACTATAATCGAGGTCAGTATAAGAGTTCACCAGTATTCGTCCTACCAACTCCTAACCCCTTGCCTAAACAAATATCTTGGGGCGCGAGTACCATAAACATTATTTCTAATTTTTAGTGCTTGAAGTACCTCCATCCAGATAGAATACTGCTTTCACACTGTTTTGATTCTATAAATAAAATATTAAGCAGTTGAAAAAAAAAATAAGGTTTGACACCAAAGAAAATCCCATTTTTTAAAGGATTTTACTTTAAAAAATGAATAATTTACAACATTTTGGAAAACTCAGCACTGTAGATATTAAAAAAAAAAAAAAAAAAAAAAAAAAAAAACTGGAGGGGTCGAGATGGGGTTAGCTCCATTTTTGTAGAAGCTTAATGCTCTTATTCCCCTGACATAATTCTTTTTAAAACTAATTTTCGGAAACACAGCTCTACACTATTTTTTATGTTTGTTTTCAGCGGACGACAACAAAAATTATAAATGGGAACAAATTAGCTTCACAGTATAACGCGAAAAATAATGTTTCTTGACGAGGCAACATATTACTTGATGTTTGACATTGACTGTTTCAGTTGCTATAAATTTGGAATTTTTGAACTTCTGAAGGTACAACCCCACATAAATCTTCGGCTTGTAGGAAGATAAAATTTCTGATATATCCGCCTCTGGCTACGCCCCTGCCCAGGGCCGGATACAACTGTTCACACGGGCCCGGGAAATATATGTAAACGGCAGACCACTTACATTTTATTCTGAACAAACATACACATTATATTTTATGACATGCATATGTGAAAGTGACCAGCCTACCAAAAAATTTCCCGGCCAACGTGGTGGGCGTATTCGGGCCTGCCCCTGACATTGATAACACGCAGAGAGGAATAAAAAATCCATAGACCATATGCGGCCTATAATTTCTTTAATATATACATAGATGGTAGAAAATGACATACTTTTTTTGAAGAGCGAACTAAACACTTTTGTTAGTGTAAAATCTCATATATTTTCAAGTTGACACAAACAAATTTGTAGCTTTCTCTTTAGATTTATTTATATCGGTGAGTGCTCATGAATTTTAGACTTCATATTAATGATCCAGCGAATTTATTGAAGACATTTGAAAGTTTTCAATGGGTTTCAAACCACTTTTAACGATATTATTTATTGAAAAGGGATAGATTTTGTTCACAATTCCGTTTTCTTTTTAAATGTGCACGACCCTCTACAGTAACACAGCATAAGCCGGAAAATTTTAACATAAAGTAGCCTAAATTGAAGTTACGTCTCCGCCTACTTTTAATGGAGCTACACCTCTGCAGTAAATCTTGAAAAATTCAGTTTTAACTGTTATTTTTGTTCGTTTTCTATTTTTTATGTAATTTTTTAAGTAAGTACTTTATTAAAACTACTTACTACTTTCTTACTCTTTTTATTTAATTTTGAGGATTTATTGCAAATATTGAGGAATAAATTATTTAACTGTGGGGGTTTATTTTTCTTTTGAGGGCGGAACTTTTCACGCCCAGAATTCTGTAATTAATTCGAAGAAAACGAGATAATTTAATAATAAACGATAACGAAAAGAAAACTGATCCGAGACCGGTTTACGAAACATTAATCCCTAAACATGAATTTCAGAAGGTTATTTAGTGAGAGAGTAGAAGCGTTTTAACTTTGATGAAAAATTGGAGAGGCACAGTATGTGAATTCTGGTATCACGGCCTGTGGGCACGCCTACGTTGTACAAGAACATTCAGACAGGAAGGAAAATAATTCTGAAATTACAATTGTAAATTACCAGTTATTTAAAACGACAAGTGTGTACAATTTTTGTTTCTCAAAATATTTTTCAGAAATATTTCGTAAGTAATATTTCTGGCTATATTATTTATCGCGCAGTAGTATCAAAAAATAGCCTTGAAAAATATACTTGTAGGCAGCCCAACTTTTGTGTTAAAATTGAGTGAAATTCAACATTTTTTCTTCTGATTTCGATACATGTGTTTAAACAAAAAGTTTTGGTCACGCTACACTGGTGTACAGTGTGATTTTATTTTATTTAGATTCGCAATATATACAGGGTGAATCTAAACTCTTGGGCAAAACTTTAAGGGGTGATAGGACACACAATGAGGAATCGTAATCACATAGCAATCTGGGGTGAAACGCAGTTTTAACTTACCCGGTAATAATCACTTTTGGAAAAGTATTGAAGTGTCCGTCTAATTTCTTAACCAAGTTTCATAAGCAATAGGCTCGTCTCCGAAAATTTCATCCATGAAATAAAATAAACTTTTTAAACTATCCATTTTAGTCTTCTGTTTTCGGAGAAAAATACATTAGTTTCTGACGAACAATAGTCGGCAAGTGCACTGTTGTTTCAGCACTTTTTCCGAAGTGATTATTGACAGCTATACGAAGACGAGTGCCGACCCCACATTGCTATGTGATTCTGATTCCTTATTATGTACCCTATCACCCCTTAAAGTTTTGCCCAAGAGTTTAGATTCACCCTATATATATATATATATATATATATATATATAGCTAAGACCAATAAATAAAATTAACGGTATCATTTTCATTAATTAATAATTGCTTATAATTACTTTGGAGACACTAATTAAGCTTTCATTGTGAAAGAATGCAATTTTGATCAAATGCATTTTTCACTGTCTCCGGGTTCCAGCAAACACACACAGGTTCTCTGACCGTCTATGAACGTTCAGAAGACGTTTTCTGAACGTTAATAGACGTTCAGAGGACCTGTGTGTGTTTGCAGTGCTTTTCTGTGAAGAAACAAATTGAACGGCTCTTCCGATAATTATGCTATCCAAACTGGACGACGACAGTCAGTAATGACCTTATTTGAAAATCACATTTACTTGTGGGGGATGGGGAAGATATGTTAGCTTTGTCTCCATCGACGTCAATGCCATGCATATTCTTTTGCGTTATTTCACCGGAGGTATTCCAAGGGGGCGTAGCTGGTGGTGGCTGATGGAGTTGCCGACAGATCTAAAATGAGTAAACGCAGGAATTTACGTATGCAGGCATAAATTTGAATGTTCCTCTTAATATTATATTTGAAAGTTCCCTTGTGGAATTTTGGTTTCATCAGCAGACCTAAGCCAAATTCAATTTTTTTTTCTTCTAATGGATGCTTTTCAAACTGCAAAGTTTTTGAACTAGATTCAGAAATTTCTTTTTATTTTCTGATGTCTTTTTCTAATTCAGTTTTATATGCGAACAGTTTCAGACAATATCAAGGGGTCCATTTCCTGAGCCGCTCAATATGTATGTGTGTGTGTGTGTGTGTGTAATCTATTTTTAAAAGTTATATTCCGGATTTTCAATTATCAAACGCTCCGAAAAAAAAATAGAACAAAAAATAAATAAATAAACACAATAAAGAAATCCTGGCCTACGATGCTGGGCATCAGTACTACAACACTGGACATTTAAAATTTTGTTAACAAAATAATAATGATGAAGTCTTTTTGGGAAACATTCAGTCTTTTTCACTGTTCGGTCTCCCTCCGAAATTTTTGGGTCCTCCCCGAAATTTTTTTCTGGGTGCGGCCCTGCTGGGCATTCCTAAGTAGAGCTTTCATGACATCTATTAACCGTCAGATTGTTACGGTTGTGATAAAATCACACTATCCAGCATATTTCCAAACAAAAGCAAAAGGTTCTTTTAATATTTTGTTGCATTTACATTCATTCATCTCTGATCCAGCCAGAAATTTTTTTATCTGAGTGGGGTGGGGGACAGGGTTACATAAAATACAGTCGTGAACAAAAATAAACGAAATTGAAATAACGTGAAAATTTCGGGAAAATGGAGACATTTTTGTTCCCCATGCTATTCACTAAATTATTAAAACTGTTCTTGTAATAAGTAATGTAATTTTTGATCAGCCTTTTAAGAATTCAACGTTAAAAGACGTTTATAGACTCGAAAATGTTTAGAATCCTTTTTTACACAAGATGTATAATCTGTTTCTTTGTTTCATAAACAGTGAACCTGCATAAGATTTGTAGAAGGTCGAAAAAAAAAAGCTTTTTGCAATATTTTAAGTATTTTGCAATATTTTAAAATGCGAATACTGGCTCGCTTCATTTTGCAATACTATTTTTGTGCTATCTGAATGTTGCATGAAACGTATAGGTTTACCGTTAATTAAAGTGCTTTTACGGTTTGTAAAGAAACAGTATTGTGTTTCTTCTTTTTTGTTAAATCATTAGTTTCGGCTTAAAGTTGTCAAAGTAACTGAGCAATAGAAGAAGGTTGTCAAAAATTTTAAATTCACCCAGCACAACATCAGTAATAATTTTAAATTAATAAAAAAGGCATCACATTTTAAGAAACCGCTACAGTCCACAGCACATTAATCCCATCGACCCTGAATTTAGAATCGAGCAGATGTAAAATCAATGAGTAATTAGATGTGCTGCACTATATGTAAGTATCTTAAGTATGAAATATTATAACATTCAGCCAATTATCAAACTAATTAAAACATTTTCTAATAATAGGACACGAGGCTATAATTGAGCAAAATGAGAATTTTTTTTTTACAGCTATTTTGTATGAAACCTTTTGAAACAATTTCTTTGTGCGTGAAAACACGAAAATATTTCATACTTTTCATGCATTTTCATTGCATGCATGCAATCATAAAGATGCAGTTAACTTTTGGCTACAAATTACTTGACACGCCCATTATCATCTCTGCTGAAGATTTTCTCCCATCTACACACGCCCGGACTGGCTAATTTGGGGGCCCTCGGCTAAAGATTGAATTGGGGCCCCTTTCTGGGGAATTTAGATGGAATAGAATATTAGAATATGCAATACTTGAAAATTTAGGTGCCAAAAACCATGTTTAACTATTTTAAAGCTGTTAACGCCCCCTGATTCTTTGGGAGACCCGCGTAGCGAGGTCCATGTTAAATTAATACTCACAAATTCAATTCTAATATTTACCGAAATGAGTGACATATCGTATCTCCACAGGTTTTTTTTAAAATCTAAACCAATCCAATTAATTACAATCAACTACAAGCTGAAATTTAATATATATCTATATATTAAACGTTAAAATATGGGTTTTTCCATTGAAATGTATCAGGAAAACACATAAGGGGGACCCGTTGAGCAGAAGATTTTTACACCAAACGGTTTTTGACACCAAACAATAATTTTCGAAAACTGCACTAGGCTTGGCGCTATTTTCTATATTTGGCGAGAAATTGCCAAACTCTACAGCTTTAAAAAGGGAAAGATTTTTTATGCTGAAGTAATTTGAAATCTTGTTATTATTAAATGTAAGTAAATAACATTTGCAATAAATATATAACTAAAAATAAAAAGCCTGACGCATGTCTCCAATACAATAATCCTTGTTCAAAAAACCACATTTTCAATTATATCGTTGTAGAGCATTTTAAAAGACATCCTGCGAATCTGCTTATCGGAGACATTCATCACTTCTTTATTGACCGAGAAAAAAAAGGATAAACACGTTGGCGTTGTATTTTCCTTGGTAAGAGAAAAAACAATTGCCTCTATCATCTCCCAAAAGCGGTAGTTTAAAACTAATGAAAGGCGAAGCTGTTTCGCATAGATTGATATGCAGCGTGTTTACAAAATTTTAAACGCTGAATATATTTTGAAGGGCGTAAGTCAAAACGTCTTCTGAAAATTTGTTAGAGCTCCGAACGAAAATTGTTCTGAATAAATGATTGTTAGATACTACTAGAGGGAAATGGAACTAAATTGTGATTAAGGTATTTGGCAAGGGTTGACATTTTTACCCGAAAGGAAATCATACTTCGAAAATAACTTAGAATAAAATCAATCCACAGTGTTTTTTGGGCACTTGAATCAATCTTAGTTGTTTAGCGTCGACTTAACTTGTCTACACGATTCGTCACGGCAAGGCACTTTTCAACAGTGCACAGCGCGGTGGGGTGGGGGGAGAGGATAAAATGCTGAAACTCGCCAAGGTTTACATTTTTTGATGATTTATAACCAAGTTTGGAGCCAAAAAAGATGTCCTCAAAACTCAGCTAAGCTTGGCGATATCTTCCCAATTTGGCTGGAAACTGTCAAACGCGACAGTTTATTAGAGAGAAGTATAGTTAGAATATGCCTGGCGAAGATTGTAAAACAGTTTTGGCAGGTAATTTTAATATAGATTTCGATTCCAAAGGAGTGTTTTATGAAACAAGGAAGAAAAATATGGCAGACTCATTAATAATGATGCACTTTCCAACTGAATGGAATAAAGTAGAAAAATATGGACGAAGCATGGATTATGATATGCTATTAATATATAGCCCTTTAGTGAGTATTTAATATATGAAAGTGTTCAGATTTTATTTTCTCCCACCCACCCAATTTCTGTTTGCATTAAATTATTATTATACATTTTTTCAAGGATCTACAAATTTATTGACGCTTAAAAATTAGGCAAAGTGCTAATTAGCTTATGGGGGAATTTTCACATTGTTAAAAGACATGAAATACACTTTACCAATTTAAATTATGTGTTTGAAATTCACTGCCATAGCTGCCAACAATTCTGCAATATAACTAACCGCTTTTTGTAAACAATAAATTTTGTGTTAGAACATATCGAAATTTCTGAGTCCGCCGGGGGTCGTGGTTGATATTTTGAAAAAAAAATACATAAAAAACACACTGTTTATAAAAAATGGTTAATTATAATTACGGAATCATTGGCAGCTATGTACTGCTATTTTACAGAATTATGCTTTTCTCCGCTTTCCTCATGGAGAAATAAAACTGTACATAACCGTCATAGGTTTAGATAGCCCCACCATGGCCGAGTGGATAAGATCTTGAACATCGTACATGGTTGAAGTGCGAAGATTCGGGGCTCTGGCACACCACGCTTCTGTCTATCTAACGATCCGGATTTTGGGTCTATTTTTTCCAGACGTAACGTGAATGCACTTTAGAGCTCCTTAAAAAACCCTGCTCTTGACTGGGAGATGGAAGGTGCCTGGTTGAATACCAGGTCACGCCCGTCGACCGAACCGTTCGGAGTTTTCCATGAATTTCTCCGAAATTTCGCGTAAATACGGGTTAGGACTCCTTAGAGATCCCCACGGAGGGCATGCCCCTTCCCTTCGGCTTAGATCCCTCGAGTAGATAATTGGCCGTAATCCTACATTACATTACATTAAAAAATCCCCCACCCAAGGCAACTCGCATAAGCAGGTACCCTTCGTGTAGGTTTGCATAAATCCTCTATAATTTGCATGACATGTAATTTGTTTAGAATTAAAACTAAAATTACGATTTAAAAATTGTAACTCGTTCTTGAAGAAAATTTTTTTGAACCGTTGTTGAAAAAGTTTTATCGTTTAAGCCCTAAAGCAAATGGGGTATTTTTTTTTATTAACATGATATTGATAGTCACAGCTATAATACTTGCTTTTGTTATTTATTGCAAAATTTCAGTTTCAATAAGCTAAAACTAATTAAAAAAAACGCACGCCTGTTTTTTCTTAATCATACCACCAAATAGAAAACTGGCAGATGACAATACTTTCATAAACTATTGTTAGTATAAACATGCTCATGATAAATATAATGAACTTCTGTTAGGCTGTAAATTTATCATTTTATTTATTTTCAAACAAATGCAAAAATATTCACATTACATTTTTGGCTTCATTTTCCCAAACAAAATAAATAAATAAATAAAATGTAATAAAATAGACAGAAAATAAAACCCCTAAGTTACCTAAACAATGTTTAAAAAATATATTTAATGACTCATTTCAAAAGCTAAAATATCAATTTCGTGAAATCGAGTATAGAGCATAATAAGGAAAAAAAAAACTTAATTTGGAAGGAACGAACAGAATGTGTTTATATATAGCAACCGTTCATCATATTTTAGGAATTTACATGCTTACAAAAAATAAAAGAAAAAAAAAAACATGATTTAAAACTGTTTTTTTTTTCTTCTTTTAATAATCTCACCACAAATATCAAAGCTTCTAAAATATCGTTTGCATAATTTACTGTGCATTTTTTTGTGAAATACATCAAACAAGCGTTAGAAATTTTTTCGTTGAGAGTAAACGGTTCGGAAATCTATTTTAACGTAACATGATTTTAAAGTAAAGTAGGCAGCTTTGAAAGGGCGCGTTGTATAAATATGGGCTTAAATCGCCTCGCAGTTTCGTTATTTCTTTAAGCTCTCACCGTTCGAATATTTTTGAGGCTAGATAAATTCCATCGAGCGTATCGATTGTAAGGCACTTTCCAACACAATTTTATTTGCGCAAATGCTGTTGCTTTAGTGGATAGTTGACTTCCTATGCAGCAGTCATGTAGCAACATGACGTTGTGGCGGCGTAGCATTTCGCCATGTTTGTCATATCACAAATTGTGTCAATTATGTCAATTGCACGTTTTTCTGAATGTCTCTTCGTGTCAAAAATTGGATGTTGCAGTGTGTCTGTGTGTATGTGGGATTACGACCGATTAGCTCCGAGTGGGCACTAGGTCGAAGGGTGGGGTGCCCTCCGTGGGGGTCTTTCTAACGGGTCCTAAGGAGCCGCATTTACGATAAGTTTCGGAGAAAAACCACGGAAAACTCCGAACGGTTAGGTCGACGGACGCGCGATGGGACCCGAACCCGGGACCTTCACAATTCGCCCGTCTACCATTTCCAGTGATATAGCCACAAACATGATGTTGCACATTGATGTCGCAGTGTACTTGCCGTGGCTGACGAGATAGAGAGACTACTGTGCTGAGATTTTAGCCAAACCACTTTGCACTCTAAAAGTCACGTGATCAACGACCATCTAAATTCAAGCCATCCTTAATAAGATGGTCACATCCCCCTGATGTCATATTTTTCTTTGAGTGCAAAGGCACAGCTTGTGTATCTCGTCAGCCACGGTACTTGCATCTGAAACTCTACAAAACAGCGCATGCGTAGTTTCACTTGCGAAATACAGCGTGAAGCTGCTGCTCTGAAATTATTCTTTTTCTTAAATACTGAAATCTACGGCACTTAACACTACAGTAAAAAATTATGAGATAGCTAGACACAAAATTTAAAATTTGTTGAAGTATATGAGATCTGTGCGAAATCCGCTAGCGCCAATTCTTTTCTTTCGGTATGTTTCCATAGAAACGTGTCTGCATCATTGGTCACATAATACACCACAAATAATGACAAAAGTGAATACATTACAATAGCTTGAGAATCCAATTTATCATCTTCATCGTCACGATGCCACAAATTGTACAGGAGTAAGCACGTATGGTTAAGAATATAACGAATTGTGTTCTTCAGCACATTCGCAGTATCATAATTTTCGTCAATCTTTTTTTCCACCTCCCACATTAAATAATACATGACGTTCATAAATCTCTAATTTCTCCATTTATTACAGGAAAGTGTCAAGGAGCGTCTGACAGACCTTTGTCTGAAGATGAATGAGTAAAACGGATCCGAAAATTGGAATTTATGACGAACAATCCGTAAGACGAGAGAGAACGCGCTGGGAATATGCAGAAAAGGCTTCAGTTTCTTAGGAAAACTATGCATCATCAAGAGATGCTGTTGGGTTGTTAATCGGAAAGTAATTTCGTTTCTTCACAACACAGGATTTAATTGTATTTTTAAACAGCTAACTCAACATCTAAGCAGTATAATAATTATTTACAGGGAGGTTTAATAAAACTTTCCCTATGAACAGTGCTCTGTAGAAAAAATTGGAGAACGGTTTGTAACCAAAATTGGTATATTGGGTATACATGATATGTTCTCAAGGAATTTCGGAAAAAAAAATTTAGTTCAAAAAATGTCCCCTAGATGGCGTTTTGCATACAAAACGGCAAATTTAATGATGGAAACGGCAAATTCGAAATATGCAAACAATTTTAACATTTATTCAATCGTTTTTGGCCATTTATTCACTCATTTGGGTAACAGTTGAGCTGATTTCAATATGCAAAGTGCCATCTAGTGGACATTTTTTTAACTAAACGCTCTCAAAAATTCCCTTGGGCGCATCTCGCGTACAGTCCATATGCCAAATTTGGTAGCAATCTGTTCTCCGGTTACAGCTGCAGAATACTGTTTGTAGGAGAAGTTAATTATAACCACCCTGTATATTTTGACAGCTTATATAACAAGCTTGCTTGCGTAGAAAGTTCTATTGATTCTGGGAAATTGTTTTTCGTTGGTACGCTTTCAAATATGGAAACTGAAAAGCGGCATTTTCGAAGTGTTTTCTCGGCCGAAAAGGTTAAAATACTGTTTAAGAAAGAAAAAATAATTATCCGATGTGTATCGAGAAGATGTATTCGCAGAACGCCACTGCCAAAACTGGTTTTCGTGGCAATTTTGATATTGAAGACGCACCACGTTCGGGAAGGCCAATTGTAGCTGATGAAGACGCAATAAAGGCATTGATTGATGAAAACGGACGAATAGCATTTCGTGAGATCGCTGAAAAATTAAATTTATCGAATTCGACCCTTCAAGATCATTTGAAACGCCTCAAAGCTCGACAAATGGGTTCCTCATGCTTTAAAAAATACAAATTGACTTTCCGAACAATCCAATAGATTAGAAGGATTTTATAATAGATAGCAGTACAAACTGATTTTTAATCCTTTGTGTCACTGTGTTGTAGATATGCAACACACCAATTAAAGCTGTATAAATTAATCATAGTGATTAAAAATTATTTGAATGATTGTTTTTTTTTTAGAATAAAAAAGCGTCAGCATAAAATTATTTTAAAAAAATCTAAAAAGTTTGCGATATTTAATTAATGTTGTTTCAGAAAACTCTGCTTGTTTCCTGGATTCGTCTTTCTGAAGTCCAGTAGGTGTAGAAAGTTCTAGAAAAGAGTCCACTTGTCAGGATGGAACACGGACTTCGTCGAACAATCAGCATTCACAAGCATAATCAGGCAGTAATGTGCTTTTAACAGTTCGCTAAGTACAGAAGCTTTCACAAATGCTGTATTTCCCACATAAAATAAAACACTTCTACTGGCAAAAATACAGTGGAAATATACAAGGGATATCGTACACAGTCCCTTAAGACACAGCAATGAAGAATTTACACTCAGCACTTAAAAACAAAGCTTCGAATAGGCAAGCAAAAATACCGCTCCTATTGCACAGTTCACAAAGCAAAGCAGCGTACTCATCGGCAGCGTACTCATCAAGTGGGGGTCTGTCATACCTGTATTTATAGGTGACGCAGAAGTTACAAGGAGCTTCTAGAAGACTGTATCTCCCGAAGATTCCACATAAAGCGGTACTTTTGATTACGTCACTAGAAGAGAAATTGAGTAATATTAGGCTATTAAGCATGTTAATGCAGAAAAATAACTCTACAATCTCCATTGGGAAAATAGCGCTAAATGACCAAAAACTCGCCAAAGCTTGGTGACTTTTGGCGAAATATCGCCAAATTTGACGTCAAAAATAAGCCTCCAAAAGTGAGGTTAGCGAAGGCCTAGGACCAATATTTCTCAAGATTTCTATCGCTATACTAATCAATGGGGAAACCCAAAACTCGGTATCTGCGGTTCCAGTTGACCGATTTCGTTGCAATGAAAAGCAATGTGTACCCTTACACATTGCTTTTGTTGCATCAAAAAGCACCTATGAAAGTTCGTATGAATTCCATTAAAAGTTCCTATGAAAAACACATTGCTGTACCCCTACAGCAATGTGTTTTTCATAGGAAGGGGCTGAAGTCCCCTAGTCCTTCACTTGACTGGTTACTATTTTCTATATATATTTATGTTTTATTTTAATCGACTATCGACTTAATCTTAATCTTTAATCTAATAAGATTCGAAGTCAATTCACTTGTTCTGGACGATGAAAGATGGTGGCACGTTTTGTGTCACCCTGTATATTCGGAACATTGTTAAAAGTTTTTATTCAAAAGCTTTTTTCACATAAAAATAATCACGATTTTTTTATAAGTTATTGGAAGAATTATAATTAAGGCAGTCGTAAACACTTGAGGTACAGCATTAACACTTTCTCAAAAACTCCAAAACGAAATTCATTAATTATGCTTTTATATGAAATAGGGTATCATTAAAATTTAATTACACCGGAAGTTGTGAATAAAAATAAATGGATTTTTTGAAAAACATTTTCGTATAAACTAGTTTTTCCTTTCCCCTCAAATCCACCGCAATCTTAAACTTTTATGAAAACTTCAGTTGAGATAAAAGGCAAAATTTAAAAGAAAGACTGGCCACATGCTGCTCTACGATGTTCAATGCAATTTATTTTGAGCGACAGATGGCGCTGACAACGCTGCCATCTAATTCAGCGAAAAAACATTGAAATCTATCGCATGTTATATATATATACGTATATATATGGAAAGAGAGAGTTTTTTTTTTTTTTTTAATGGGCTGAATTTTGAATAGAAGAGAGAAGAAAGGTTTCTGGTACAATTTTAAAGCCTTTGTTGTTCTTTAAACTTTAGGGACATAATTTTCCCTCTATAGTTTACTTCTCCGTGTATTTGAAATTTATTAGTGAAAGATTTTATTTTTATAATGTTAAGATATTTTTACAATGTTAAGATATTTGTAAGAAGATATTTTTATTACTGTTATAAGCGAAAATTTGACTTTAAGATTAGAAAGGATATGTACGTTTTAACGAATATCAGTATGCATAATAGGCGCCCGTTTTCCGTTGAGATCGAGAAATGAAATTGAAAAAAAAATCTTTAAAATAATGAATTGTTTATGAAATAATAAAATATCTTATTTTTAAATTTGTTGAAAGAACTTTGCACAAAGAACTTATAAAATATATGTATGTAGTACAACCCAGGTATGACGTCATAAAAGGCACACGAAAATTTTCGAAGCCATAAAAAATTGTCACGATAGCCAGACTGAACTGTATGTAATTGTTGGAAAATGTTCTTTGGCGAAACTCTCTAAATTCAGTTTATAAACTCGCTAAATTTCCTTTAAAGTCCTAAAGTCGTGTGTGAGAATAATAAAATCTCCAAAATTTGGCGACAAATAATCTTAAATTGGTTACAATAACACCCCAAATTAAGTCATGGTTGCGCCACAATGAATGTTTATAAAAATGTATCTTTATTTTTAAAAAATATACCCTATAAAAAGACATAAATTGTCAAAAAATATTTTAACTTTACTAAGTGGTTATGGCCATCAATGCAGTCAGAGCTAACTATTACATCTTAGTATTAAGATGTGTCAATTGTTTTCACCACATAATATTAAAAGTTTTAATTAAATATATTAATGAAGGTACCAGAATTGTAAAGATCTATAAGGTGGATCCAAGGCCCTACGTGACAGAATATTGGAAAGATCTTCCACTAAATATTATTTAACGATAAAAGGCAATTATTAATTTTTCTAATCCGTGAAAATGTTATTTTCAAGACACCTTTAATTGTTTTGATAGTGCAAATTAATTGTCACGCAAATTTTTAATTAGTTTTCTCATTTTATTTTCTACTAGCTGAAGTACCCGTCCTCGACGGGTTAGTGAATGAAAATTTTCAAAAAGCAAGAACTTTCGTCAGCATTGTAGGAGTACACAGAATGGATCTAGTAAGTTGCCAAAGTAAAGAAAGCGAAGTTATAATTTTCATGGTAAAATATTACAGGTTAGAGAGTAACTATGTAATATCATTTCATTCGCTTTAGTCGTAATTATGTGATGCGCGGACGAATATTTACGCATATTGAAATAATTTTCGCAAAATCTCAAAATTTAATCAACATTTTTGAAAAACTGGAAGCCTAGAATTTAAGTTGAGTGACAATCTATCATGTCACCCAAATTCGTTTCATTCCCTGCAGTCTTTATTTCGTGATGCTGGAACAAATTTTCAGCATTTTAAAACGATTTTCGAAAAATCTCAAAATGTAAGCAAAATATTTTTAAAATTCAACGCCTATAAATTAAGATTAGCAACTACCTATCATATCACTCAATTTCGTATCATTCGTATTAGTCGTTATTACGTGATGTTTGAAGAAATATAAACGTATTTTGAGAGAATTTTCACAAAATCTCAACATCTAATAAAAATGTTTAAAAAATTGGACTCCTATAGTTTATGTTGAGCAACCGTATATCGTGTGACCAAATTTCATATCATTCGCTTTAGTCGTTATTACGTAATACGGGAACAAAGATTCACTCAGTTTTAAACGATTTTCACAAAATCTCGAAATCTGATGGATTTTTTTTAATTAGATGCTTATAATTTAAGGTGAGTGACCACCTATCATTTCACCAAATATCATTTTTACACCTTTGCAGTTATTACGTGATGTGCGAACACAAATTTACGCAGTTTGAAATGATTTTCGCAAAATTTCAAATTCTAATCAAGATTTTTTTTTAATTCGACGCCTATGTTTTAAGTTGAGTGACCACCTATCATGTCACCTAATTTCATATCATTCGCTTCAGTCGTTTTTACGTGATGCTTGAACACAAATTTACGCAGTTTGAAAGGATTTTCGCAAAATCTCAAAATCCAATCAGGATTTTTTAAAAATTGGATGCCTATGTTTTAAGTTGAGTGACCACCTATCATGACACCAAATTTCATATCATTCGCTTCAGTCGTTTTTGCGTGATGCTTGAACACAAATTTACGCAGTTTGAAACGATTTTCGCAAAATCTGAAAATCTAATCAAGATTTTTTAAAAATTCGACGCCTATGCTTTAAGTTGAGTGGCCACCTATTATGTCACTCAATTTCATATCATTCGCTTCAGTCGTTTTTACGTGATGCTTGAACACAAATTTACGCAGTTTGAAAGGATTTTCGCAAAATCTCAAAATCCAATCAGGATTTTTTAAAAATTGGACGCCGATGTTTTAAGTTGAGTGACCACCTATCATGACACCCAATTTCATATCATTCGCTTCAGTCGATTTTGCGTGATGCTTGAACACAAATTTACGCAGTTTGAAAGGATTTTCGCAAAATATCAAAATCCAATCAAGATTTTTTAAAAAATTGGACCCCTATGTTTTAAGTTGAGTGACCACCTATCATGACACCCAATTTCATATCATTCACTTCAGTCGTTTTTACGTGATGCTTGAACACAAATTTACGCAGTTTGAAAGGATTTTCGCAAAATCTCAAAATCCAATCAAGATTTTTTTTAAAAATTGGACGCCTATGTTTTAAGTTGAGTGACCACCTATCATGACACCCAATTTCATATCATTCGCTTCAGTCGTTTTTGCGTGATGCTTGAACACAAATTTACGCAGTTTGAAACGATTTTCGCAAAATCTGAAAATCTAATGAAGATTTTTAAAAAATTCGACGCCTATGTTTTAAGTCGAGTGACCACCTATCATGACACCAAATTTCATATCATTCGCTTCAGTCGTTTTTACGTGATGCTTAAACGAAAAAAGCGTCACGGACAGAATGACAGAACGACAGAATGACAGACAGACAAACTTTTTTTTGAGGGTCACATCGGATTCCCGGGTGCTTGAAACGGATAGAAATCGCAAAATTTTTGAATTCCGAGAAATGTAGAGACAAAAGTCTAATTTTATTTATATAGATGTAAAGTAAATATAGAAATAATAATTTTATTTAAGGAAGTTCAAATTAACTTTTTGTGTTCAGATTTTGTCCATTAAAAAGTCATTTTACGAGTATTTACACACTTGAAATGGAATAATAACTATAACCAGGCCGTATCCAGGAACGTATTTCAGGGGAGGAGGGGTTGATAGCAAATAAGTCGCGAGCAAGTAAGCGAAATTTTAAGCGACCTAAAGCATACGCTGACTAATCGGTAAATCTTCCTCCTGGCTACGCCCCTAACCATAGTCTTTATTCCCGTTATCGCAATAATAAAACTACTATTATCTGGGCACTTTTTTTTATAACCCTTGAAACATTATTTAAGAAAAAAATTCCATCCAAAATTGATCATTTCATTTTATTCGTTAATTTTTTTCAGAAATAGATATTCTAAAAGACAGAACTGAAATGTTTTGCCAGTTAGTTGATATTAAAAATGAAAACATTTGGTCAATGTGTTGAAATGTACATTTTTGGGGGTTTGTTTATTGATTAATTTTTGCGGTGATACCATTAAATTAAAAATTGCTTTTAATTACAAAATTTGGACAGTCGTTTTTAAGTCTTGTTGCCTAATAAATTATTCAATATCGGTGTTAAAGAAAAGGAATTAGAAGATAAATAATGCTTGTAAAATACACTTCTGAAATTCACTTTTACAGCATATATTCAACGCTTGATAAAATTACAGTAGAATCAGCAAAAATAATAAATTTCTGACAAATCATGACCAAAGCGCTTAAAGAGTTTCCACTGATGGTGAGTTTAACATGTCATATTAAAAGCTTAAAATAGTCGAATCATAACAATTTGTAATAAATGCTAAGTACACAGCATATAAAGTTTGATAAGATTAGGTTAGAATCAGCAAGTGTAATAAATATCTGACAAATCATAACTAAAGCCCTTAAAGACTTTGAACTGATGGTTAATGTAATAGGTTATAGTAAAAGTTTCAAATAATCGCAGCATAACACTATACAAGAATTGTTAAGTACACTGGAGTCCTACTTAACAATTCTTGTATAGTGCTATGTTGCGTTCTAAATTCTTGCAACAAGTTACAAAGTCAACAGTTTTATGTTTATGTGAATAGATTATTTTCCGTATAGTGTCACCAGGGAGGCTAACAATCGGTAGTGCTGACATCTATCGACTTCCGAATGAGGTAAAAATGAACTCTTCGGGAGTTTGTGGTAAAAATTAACATCCTTGGCCGGTACTGCTGCTATTAAACTAATCAGGATCTGGGGTTGGAACAAAAGGCTGTAAAAAGCAGAAGTTCCTCAGCTCCCACCATCCATGGAAACAAGATATTCCAGACTTCAGTCCCATAGAGCACTCGTGGAATGCTCTAAGAAGAGTCCATGGCATGTCGACAACCCCCTTCATTCAGGTGTTAAAATTAGCAGTTTTGGATGAATGGGAATGACTACCAGCATCTTTGATCAATAGCTTCATTAATCAATATACCACAATTTTTAATCAATAGCCTTTGCCTCTTATTAGAAGAAGCAGTAGAGTTGTAACACACCCTGTTTTCATCAATGTTCTTTTCATTTACATATCAGCCTACTTTAAACTCCTATGCAAATATTTTTCTTAATATTTCCTTCCTTGTAGCATGAGGTAATAGTATACAATATTCCCATGAATTAGATCCAGTTTTTGTCAACATTTCTTATTTTTTATGCTCGTAATTTCAACACCAGTGTACAAATCACTAAAATACTCCAGAAAAATAAATGCATCAACTTGCATATATATTACAACAGCTTTAATATTCCAAACCTGTGCTCAAATATACCAATACTTCACTTATCTGAAATTCGACGTTATTTATAGCCAGAGTCGATATTTTATCAGAATCAACGACGTGAAGAAAAAAAAATGCGTAAGTAAAAACAGATATCGTTCAACGTATAAACTATCAAACGTTATTAAAGCCTTTCTCAGATATCTGACTTTTTTTTATTCCTGTCTTTTAATATTTGTCTAGTATCGGTTTTTGAATTGGTTATGGCTAGGATTTCAAAACTTGCATAAAACTTACGGTAATCGATAGAAAAGTACAATTTATAAATTCGCAAAAAAATTCAATAATATCCACTCATAAATGCAAAGTTTCAATCTATTTTTATTCTCGCCATCCAATACAAAATATTTAATGTTCTGAGTCATTGCCCATCTATACTTTTGGAATTGTAATGAAGGGAGAACGTGAGAATGACATCCTCATATATATACTTCCAAAATGGATTTTTAAAAAAGTACTTTAGCGTCTGTTTTTATGACAGTTGAAGTTGAAATCTATAAGTCTTAACATTTCACGTGCCTGAAATCGTTAAATGCAAGCTGGAATGTTATTACCTTAATGTACGCCGTTAACAATTTTCAATATGATATTTTGGGAAAGTGATAATCATTAATATTTTGGCGTAACGATATTCATGTTCACCTGCATAATTTAGAAACTTAGAAAAATAATTCTGTATATTAAGATATCATTTGAATACATATATTTTTTTCATTTAAGTCTAAAAAAATAATCTGTATTATTGTTATTATTTGATTATCATTTTCTGGAACTACATGCTGATTTAAAAAAAAATATTTTTTCTAGCATAAGAAAATCTAAATGAAGTTACAATTTTATTTTCAGCTCATTCAAAAAATCATGCATTGTGATTGTAGGGTTAAATGTTAGAGATAATAGTACTTGCGTTAATAATTAAAATCACAAGGGGAAAGAAAACGGAATGTCCATGGCAATACAAAACGTATTTTTAAAAAATTCTGTTTTTAGGTTCCGAGTTAAACACAATATAAAAGCTATAAAACAAGCAATTATTTTATAGCTCTAAACAAATTGAGGAATACTAAAGTTCCGTGGTTGTTGAACGACCTATTGTATAGAATACGTGAAAACAGGATATGGTTAATTACAAAACGAAGGGCAAAATAATACTCTGTGTTATGCGACTTAAATCAAAACAAATAATATTGAGGAATATTAAAGTTACGTGGTTCTTGGACGATGTATTAACTCATATGTATGGCACACGTAAGTACACGATGGCTAAGTACAAAACGAACGGTACAATCATACTCTGTTTTTGTGTTATGTGAGCAACATAAATCTAAACAAACACTATTTAGCAATTCTACGCGCATTTTGAGCAAGTTCTCTGGTTCTTGAGGCATGGATTAAACAGCACTCTCGTCTACAGTCAGATTACTACTATTGGAATAGAATAACAATTGATTACTACTATTGGACAATTGATTACTACTATTGGAATAGAATAAGTAACCAATTAATCAAACCGCGAATATTGTCGTTTTTTACTAGTATTCGAATAGAATTCGCGATTTCACTGTTCGAATACAGAGTATTAGCGGTTTTTACTATTCGAACAGTATTCGATATTTCGAATGCCATGTGCTAATCGAATGGTATGGGCTGAGCGTTCGAATGGATTTTTCAAAATCGATTATCTCAAATGCATTTAACCCCTTGCACGCCTAGGACGCACATGAGCACGTTTTATAACGTCACACATAAATACCACGAACATAATTTCCTACGTGCAGACTTAATCTTTTTGTACCCGGTATTCTTAAACACATATTTTTCAACATATTTCAACAACAATACGTCTTAAATCACTTTTCAGTGTAAATAAACTGAACTATTTTACTTAATTAAATTTCCTGCCTTTTTATTGTATGTAACTCAAACTTTACTTACGATAAACTGATAAATAAATACAAAATCCCACAAGCTAGCGTACCTGAAAATAAAAATCAATCTCAAGGAGCAATAACTTAGAAAAAGAAAAACTAAAAGTATTATTGCTTCACATAGTATCCGATGAAATTATCGGAGAAATAGTACAGATACCGAGGTACTGGTATCACAAAAGAAATATAGATTTCAAAGACATGTGCTATCGAAGGAATGTATTAATAGAATAAAAATATCGATACCATAGCAACATTTTTAATACTGATATATCGTAAGAAAAACGCCCCCCCCCTCCAGTAAATATCGATAAATCGTCAGCTTTCACTGGAATTAGAACTTAAATTAAGAGAAAGAAAATAACAGATGTGGGTTATGCCCAAAGCCCTGAACCTTTTCAATATAAGTGCCCATTTTGAGAGCTAATATGGAAAACCAGTTTACATTTACATTTATTATACTACATTAGTTACGTTTATTGTATTATCACACTATTTTATTCAATTACTTATTATATCTCGTAATTTCTAAGCTTTTTTACTTTCCGAACATGTACCATGTAAGGAAAGTATTGTAATCATGAAAAAATTCGAATTCGAGATTTTGGTGTATTGACACGTTTTGAGGTCTTCTGAATTCATTTATGCTATTTTTACGAGATGTATGTATGTATGTGTGTATGTGTGTGTGTGTGTGTATGTGTGTGTGTGTGTGTGTGTATGTGAGTGAACACGATAGCTCCTGAACGGGGCATGCGATTGAGCTGAAATTGGGTATATATGCTATAAATCACCGTCGCAAGATCGGTATTGATTTTGGTGTGTATAGGACTTATAGTTTTTCTACAGGGCTACGACAAAGATTTCTTTTACATTATGGCCTATGGGGGAAAATTCTGGAAAGTGCGCTTGCGTTTAAACGGTGCATTCGATTCAGCTCAAATTGGGTATAGATGTTACAAACCACCATCGTAAGACCGGTATTGATTTTGATGTGTATAGAACTTACAGTTTTTCTACAGGGCTAAAACAAAGATTTCTTTTACATTATGGCCTATGGGGAGAAATTCTTGAAAGTGCGCTAGCGTTTAAACGGTACATTCGATTGAGCTCAAATTGGGTATATATGTTATAAAGTACCGTCGCAAGACCTGTGTTGATTTTGGTGTGTATAGGACTGATAGTGTTTCTACAGGGCTAAGACAAAGATTTCTTTTACATTATGGCCTATGGGGGAACATTCTGGAAAGTGCGCTAGCGTTTAAACGGTACATTCGATTGAGCTCAAATTGCGTATACATGTTATAAACCACCATCGTAAGACACGTATTGATTTTGATTTGTATTGGACTTATAGTTTTTCTACAGGGTCACGACAAAGATTTCTTTTACATTGTGGCCTATGGGGAGAAATTCTTGAAAGTGAGCTAGCGTTTAAACGGCACATACGATTGAGCTTTAATTTGGTATATATATTTGAATTATTCATCTATTAAAATTTATTTAAATGATTGGTAATGATGTTAATCGTAAGTGTTCGGAAAGTCGAGTGGAGGCACTCCAGATTTTTTTTGTCGTAAAGAAGTTTACATGCTATGCACATTACCATTAAGTGAACTTGTAAGGGGTAAAAAAAGAGTAAAGTTATTTTCACTTCACAATAAATTTAGGTAATGGATACTTCGATGATGCTAAGACGCCGCATGAAAAATATTCCTAAAGTAGGCAGTGCTTTTGTGATTGAATGCCCCGCTGTGGCTCAAGGTATCTGTCTACGATTGGAGACCGTTTTCGCAAAACAATGAGATTTTAAGAGACTCAATATTTTATTAACTATTTCGAAGAAAAACGTAAATGTGTGGTAGCAGTACATTTCATGAACTGACGATTCGTTTAAAAATATAGCGAGAATAGGACTGTTCGGAGGAAAAGCATGCTTTGTAAAGCAAATTTCGAAACAATCATCTGCAGTTTTTACTCGTATACTTTCTTGCTGAGTACCCGTTCTTCGTAAGGGAGGTAGCAGACATTTTCCCAACACATGGAGTTTATTCGATGTGAGCAGAATTTTAAAAACAATCATGTGCAATTTTACAAGTTTACTTTCTTCATGAGTGTCCGTTCTTCAAGAAAGTAAGGAGGTTAGCAGACATTTTTCTAACTCATGGAGTTTATTCAATTTGATCAAAAGCCCTACCGTGTCCGAGTGGATAAGATATTGTAGATGGTAGGTAGCCGAAATGTGAAATTACAGGGTTCGGGCCTATGCATTACTGTCGATCTAACTGTCTGGAGTTTTAGGCGGTTTTCTCCAGATGAGTGTGAATACGCGTTAGAATACCTTTAACCCTTTGAGGCGCAACCCTTTCCCAATGCTGAAAAAAGGGCAGCCGTTGCCATCGCTCGAATTGACTACCAGCAAGATGGCGGACGATCGAAACGTTCATCGCGTGCCACAGATCTAGAGACTCTTTTTTTGACGACAGCTGGCTGTGCGCGCACAGCCAGCTGAATGGTCACGATTAGTTTTACCAGCACTGACATCTGCTGAAAATTGGAAGAATGCGGAAACAGCTGTTTAGATTGCCCAATGGGCACAGCCAGCTGCGTCAAAAAAGGGTCTCTAGATCTGTGGCACGCGATGAACGTTTCGATCGTCCGCCATCTTGCTGGTAGTCAAGTCGAGTGATAGCAACGGCTGCCCTTTTTTCAGCATTGGGCAATCTACCCAGCTATTCTCGCATTCTTCCATTTTTCAACCGATGTCAGTGCTGTTAAAAATAATCGTGGCAATTTTTGGACGGGAAATGACGTGCTAAAAAGTAAAAGATTCTCGTGGACCTATGTCACCCGAAACTAGTTTTATAGAAATCAAATATATTCTTCGTGACAGGCAAGAGTCAAAACGTCAGAGTTTGGTGTTCCCAGAGCGGGAACACCAAAAAAAAGGGTTAAAAGTCCACCGCCCAAGGCACCCCCCGACCGTAAGCAGATGCCTCTCGTGTAGGCTTGCCATAAGTCAAACTCACTTTATTTATTATTATGATTATCAATCTGATCAGAATTTGTAAAACATTCATCTGCAATTTTACGCGTGTACTTTCTTGCTGAGTATCCGTTCTTCGTACAAGGCATTTTTCCAACACGGAGTCTAACACAAAAATGATATAAAACTTTTCGTCTTCGCGTTGGTTCCCTTTTTTTACCTGAGACGATATACTACTATCGTGTTGTCTCCCTTGTTCGCAAAGTAGAACTTATTTGAAGGGAAAGAAAAGTTAAGTCCTCGAGAGTACATAGGATTTACTGAGTACATAGGATCATCCATGCGTGATAGAAATATGTGATTGAATCATGATTATGTTAGGAAGAGAGAAAGCTTTGGGCTACCCCCACGGATGTGTGTAAGGTGGGTGTTTAGGGGGGGTCTGGACAACCCCCTTAGTCTACGTAAAAACGCTGATTTTGACTTCACTTCCACCTTTTGTATCCGTGCTTCAAATTAGTGTACCGTTAAAATATTTTGTAAAATTTGTATATACAGGGCGGCCATAATTAAACTGCAAGTGTTCAACGGGTGCTGGAGAGAAAACTACCCAGAATATTCCAGTGAAATTTGGTATCCACACATTTCAGAACATGCGCAAGTCAAATATGCAAAAAAAAAAAAAAAAAAAAAAATATCGTCATTTTCACCCGATAGATGGCGCTGTACCGCATTTCAAAGCTCACCGGTGGCATATATAACTTCCAAAATCGATAGACAGAGCATAGTGACATTCTAAGAGGCATATAAACAATATAAAACATCATTTACAGTTTAATCAAAATTCCATACAATTCGCTTCAGTAATTAAATTTTTACAGTAACATGTAATCAAAAATTAACGTAAATTAAGATCACAAATTAAATAATTCATAAAGACGCTTTGGAAAAGAATTAGACCATTATTTATTCTCATTGACCTCTTCTTAATCGTTTCATATGCCGGTATTCTTTCAGAGTAGCTGAATAATTGCTACCATTCTGATAGAATATCTTCACTAACAAAGCACGGTCCTCCTTTTTCAGAGTCATGATTGACTATTACGCAATGTGGTCTTGTTTTTACACTGTTCGATGGGCTTAAAATTTGCATATATGACGTCCATAAGCATTGAAACACGATATAGCGCCATCTATCGGGTGAAAATGGCGATTTTTTGTATTGCATATTTGACTTGCGCATGTTCTGAAACGTGCAGATACCAAGTATCACTGGAATATTCCTGGTAGTTTTTTTTTCAGCACCCCTTGAACACTTGCAGTTTAATTATGGCGACCCTTTATATATAAAAATAAATTTTTTACAGAAAATTAAAAATTTGTAACGTGATTGAGAATTTTTTTTTTTCAAAATATCTATAAAGTAAAGTATACTATCAATCACATTTTGGAGTAAGATTGGATCCCATGCCCTCACAGGTGGATCACCCCCCCCCCTTCCCATGTCATCCAATGTCGGGGCCATCGTGACTCTTCCACCGGGCCTGCTTGTGTACTCTGATGAGTCATCCAAAGAGGCCTACGGATGCTCACTTATTGGTTCCAGCACTTAGATACGTCATCTAACCACCAAATCTAACCAATGAGGAACATCCATAGGCCTCTTTGGATGACTCATGGAAGTTTACAAGCAGAACCGGTAGAAGATTCTGGATGGCCCCGCCCATGTCGAAGCTATACTTACGGCCGTGGCCACCCATATAAGTATCGGTTTACCTCTCTGTGCTGGAAACTGCCCTAAATATGAATATGATGCCACAAAATTTATGCACGTTACAGATATGTGCTACTGAAAATTTTGTACACTGCTCTCTTACTGGAGTGCAATAAAGAAATCCATAACATTAAAGTGCATGGGCAAAATGTATTTTGTAAACGTTCATCTACAGATAAACTTCCCTTATAAATAGCGTGACTATATTTTTGGACAAAGAATCGGGGACAAATGAACGTCGTGTCCTCAATTCTGAAACGAAAATTGGGGAAATTTTGTAAATTCAATGTTTTTTCTCAAACAAGCTTCCTCTCATTCAACTAAAGCATTACTGACATTCATCAAATAAAGGAAACATAATTAATTTTTTTAAAAACCTAGAGGGAATAATTATTATAGTGAAAAATCCCCCCCCCCCCCGCAATTGTTGCTGTACAGTTAGGGGACAATTTGAAAAAAATCCTGAAATTGAGGGCATTTGGTCTCCTTAGCTATAAGTAGCATACTGAGAAAATTGCCACCAAATTTGGCATGTGGACTGTAGACGAGATGTTCTTAACGGAATTTGTCTGAAAAGTTTAGTTCAAAAAATGTCCACTAGTTGGCGCTTTGCGTGGTGAAAGCGGCTCAAAGTAGGACCTAAATGAGTTAATAAATGCTCAAAAACCTATTGAATAAATGTTAACATTGTTTGTACATTTCGAATTTGCCATTTCTCTTGTTAAATTTGCTGCTTTTTTCTTCATTTTATTAAACATGAATGATCGTATTAGTGGCGTATATTGCTTCGCAATTAACCTGGAACGTTGCATTCTAAAAATGAAGACATATCAATTTAAACTTTTGATGTGGCTTTATTGAAGACTATTTTTACGGAGGCTTGGTAGCATATCGAAAAACCAACGTGACATCTTGGGATGAGACGTGAGCGAAGTGAGTGCCAAAAAGGTCTGAGAACAGAAAGCCAACCAGGCGACAGAACAGAGCGCTAAATGGGTCGGTTGCCAAATAAATCGACAAGTTGAAAAACTGAAAGGAAACGTTAGGCTTTATCCATGCTTGCCAAAATTTAAATGTGAGTCGCCACAGGGGGGTGATCAGTACAGATAATCGGTAGCGTAGGTAATATTATCGGAACCCCGTGGGAAATGGATTAAAATAAATGAATTCTGAGACTAAAGGTGCCAGCAAAATACGTTGCAAAAGCTAAAACCTAAGTAATTTAAGAAACAGTTAAATAGCGCTACGGAGAGCGATGGGAGTATAAAAATGGCAAAGAGTACCGAATTTAGAATAGGTAAAGGAAAATCAGAAATAATTATAAATATGTGATTAACTGCATCACATCCCCAATAATCAGCAAGCGTTGATGCCTATGACGAAACATTTGTCCAAAGAAGAAGAAATAAAAAAAAATAATTTTTTATCTGATAAATCAATGACCAAGCAGAAAAAAAAATCACCCAGTACGTTGTCGAACTTTCTTCTTCTCTCTTTTTGTTTCTCCTCATAAGACTTTCTTCCCCCGTGTTTCTTTGTTAGTTACTACTTGAGACGACAGACAATCTTGTTTTAGCCTCCCTTGTTCTTAAACAAAGAAAACTTATCTCCGAGGCACAAGTTGGGCCGAAAAAGAAAAATGTTTCCCGGTAAAAGGTTTTCTGTGTGCAGCAAGGATATACGTGATGGAAATGTGCGATTGAATGATGATTACGTTTGTTTAGGAAGGAGGATTCATGCCGCAGTGTTTCGGATTTTCTTCCTGCGTTCGTTCTCGTGGTAGGGTTAGGGTGGGAAATTACAAGAAGCGTGATTTTTAACATTTTCTGTTTTAGTATTTTTCATGATATTTAAAGAAATGCTTGGAAGATAGATATGCAGGGTGTTTCCAAAAGCACTGTATTAGACTTTTATTTGTTAACCCTTTAACGCGCAGTGTTCCTGCTCTGGGAACACCAAACTCTGACGTTTGGACTGTTGCCAGTCACGAAGAATAGATTGGATTTCTATAAAAATAGTTGCGGGTGACATAGCTCCACGAGAATCCTTTACTTTTTAGCAGGTCATTTCCCGTAAAAAAATGGTCACGATTATTTTTAACAGCACTGACATCTGCTGAAAAATGGAAGAATGCGAGAACAGCTGGATAGACGCAGCGGGCTGTGCCGCACAGCCCGCTGCGTCAAAAAGGGTCTCTAGATCTGTGGCACGCGATGAACGTTTCGATCGTCCGCCATCTTGCTGGTAGTTAAGTCGGGCGATGGCAACGGCTGCCCTTTTTTCAGCATTGGGAAAGGGTTGATATTCAAAAGGTTAATTATTGATTCAAAGGGTTAATTATTGATTATAGATGTACAAGAATTCAAAGCCCATTGTTGAGGCCATTACAACGGGCGCTAGAAAAAATATTTGACGAAAATACGTCTACACTCCATCAGTGGCGCACCTATGATTTTAGTTTAGGAGTGGTGGGCTACAAATACTGATGAACTCTGTTATAGTGACCTCGGTTATATAGTTATAGCTCCCTTATAACGTCAAAATATTCCGTACCACTTGACTTGCCCATAGAACACAAGCAATGTAACTCGTTATAGAGTCAAATAATTACCTGACCTTTTCAGTGACGTTATAACCGAATTTAACGATGTTTTATACACTAACTGTAAGTATTTATTTAAAAATTAACATTATTTTTGGTAAAAACTATTTTAGAAATAATTCGAAGACAGTTTTAAAAAAGAAAAAAATTAATTCATTAGTGGCCATTTTCAATTTTTAATGCTTTTCACGTCTAACTTTCCACCTTTGGGGGTGGGGTGGGGAGCTTGAGCCCCCCATAGCCCCTTCCGTGGGTGCGTCTAGCACTCAATATATTTCATCCTCGTCCACCTAAAATAAATAACTTCATGTTAAATTTTTATCATATACGCAAATCGAATTTCAAGCTCTTTTGGAAACGCGCGGAAACTTTTCGCATTCAAACGATTTTTTTTTTGTGTGTAAACAGACCTTCTTATATCAATGCCTCATGCCGATCATTTCAATAAAAAAATATTAGACTATGTTATTTGGAAAAACTGTTTTAAACGAATTGGAATCGCAACTTTCCCTTCAAAGCCTGATGACAGTGACTTCAATAGGAGGTCTTGTCAATTGCGACAGCAAATTTTGTCACGGAAATGATTAACTTTTCTTACTCTCGGAAATAAAATATAACTAAAAATAGCAAAAAACAAATCGCTTAAAAATTCGGTAACGAGTGGATTTTCAGATTTTTTAAACTAGCACAGATTGTTTACCATATTTTTATACATAATTATGAAAAATTTCAAGCGGATCGTGCAAACGGTGTAGATGTTACTAGGCTTTTTGTGCTTAACTTTTTAATCTTTTTGAATGGCGATAAAAGTTTTATCTTGGAGTGGTTTCCCGGAAATGTTAGTGAGTCAGGGATCAGCGTAATTATATAGAAGGTTATACAATAAATTACAAAGTAAAAAAAAAAAAGGTACGGAGTTTTATGGTATCGATTAAGTCTTTCAGAAAATTAAACCTAAAAGAAATACAAAATTAAAATTTTTATACAGCCCCTGTGTACAAAAAAGTCCCAAAAAGTAGAATGTGCCCCATAGATTAATTGGGCGATGACAATATATTAAGCCTTTTATCATAAAAAGGTTCCGAGAAATGAAAACAACATAAATCAGCATATATTTATTTTAACTGAACTAGTTTCTTTCATCGTCTCCGATTATTTCACAAGAGTTCCTCCTAACATAAATAAACATAAACTACATTACCGATCGTTCCCTTAGTACATATATATTTTAAGCAACTCTACAAATCAAGCAAAATCATAAGACCGAACGTTCATCATGTGGGGCCTCCTAAAATTCACAATATTACCGCACTAAACTTCATCTATTCCACGAATGGCCGATGTAAATAGTTACAGAGAAGTATGTTACGTCAGTTCAGAATGATGTTTAATGGCTCGGAAAGAGGTTTTGGTATCTGGATTTCTCTGGTATTTTAATGCTTTCCTCAGTGAATCTGTATAACCTAAGATTATTCTAATGCTATATACTAATGGATATTCTCATTTGCGTACGTGATATTTGAATGACGGAAAGGATGATTGAAAGAACGTACGTAAGATTTTGTTAATGTTCTAGTCAAAAAGCTTTTTGTAACTAAGGTTTTACGAATACTTACGACGTTGAAAAAATGCTAATGGCATAGGCGTAGAGTTATATGGGCCCGTGGGGCTCGAGCCCCCCCAATAAATTGTGAATAGGGGCTGAGCCCACCCAATAATTTACCACTAAATACAGAAAACTAATTTATACTAACATAAAAAAAGTATTTCACGCCAATTACAAAGGTTTAAAAAAAACCTTTACGTGCACTTTTAAAAATTTTCTTCTTTTGATTTCAATCATGATTTAGTATTCATTGTGACGCCACGTAACACACAATGTTACTATAAGCTGCCCTCGCCAGGCTCTGGTTAATTAAAATCAGATTATGCAATGTAAAATGAAGAAATGTATGAAATGAAGTTCAGATGTGTCGAAAATGCACTATCTCATCCAAAATGTTTTTTTTTTTCCTCCTTTAAATTTTTTACTTTGCTTCTATTTTTAACTTATTACATGGTAGGAAGATACTAACATGGATACTTACCTTACATGGGTTTAGAATTTTATGGACCCATAGAGCTCGAGCGCCTCCAATAATTTACACTTATATATAGTAAGTTATATGTATGTGCAGCAGTGGCGTAGCCACAAATTTTTCATGGGGGGGGGTATGACTTCTGCAACTCACATATATGTATACGGGTGTATGATAAGGGAGTGAAGAATATACATTTTCTATGGCAAAAAATTCCTCATGGGGGGATTATGACCCCCTAACACCCCCCCTTGGCTACGCCACTGACGTGTGGTTATGGGGCCCACCCCCCAATAATTTTAAAAACTTTACGCTTATGGCTAATGGTTATTTGAATAGTTTATTCATGCTACAGTTAGCTAATATACTGTGTGTACTCACGCTTTCCGCTAGTAGTCTTATGAAATTATGATTATTTTAAGACTTGAACATAATTTTTTTTAAACTGGGAAAAAAACTTTAAAAATATAGTGTGCCCGCTAAAGTCAGTTCTCACCCCAATATTTTCTGAACGGCAAAAGCTGTAGTCATAAAAGTGGAATCTAGGTGAAGTAAAATTGCCCTGCGCTACACATGAAAACCGCTTACAACGCCACCTGGCGGCTAAATTTAGAGTTAACGTTTTTATCTCAAAAACAATACGGGAAAAAATCAATTTTTAAGACATCTTAGCACATGAATGTTGAAAATTGAAGACATAAAATGCAAGGCGTAAAAACATAGTACTGTTGCTTTTCCAACCAGCCACCAACTATATAGTACAACTTCTTAGCGGGAATTGCTTACTAGCGTGCAGTTGTGTATTGTTGCTGGCGGAAAACAGGCGTGAAGGATAAACGAGCTTAATGTTAGGTTGAGTGTAGCAGAAAATTCGGTTAAAGAAATGTGCGTTCTGTACACTCCATTCGCAGCATTATTGTTGAAATTAATGAGCATCATGTACAAATTAAGGTGTCTTACTTACTAAATGGATGATGCTGAAGAACTTTGTAACTGACTGTTTTTTCTCGTATCTGAGATCGGTTTTGAGATAAAAGCGCTAACTTCGAATGCGTCGCATAACTACTTTATTATTCGTAAACCCCAATTTTATGACTGCAGCTTTCGCCGTTCTGAAGTGTTTTTTGCCGAATTTAACGAAAAAAAACTTAAATGCAACATAAGTCGCCGAAAGAACCACTTAAATTAAGGCAATACCTCTCCATTTAAACATTGCTATATAAAGACATGAACTCTACTAAGAACGTTAATTGCTCTGGAGGTATTTAGATAACCCTATTCGCATTCAAATGTACATGAATTCATGGACAGTGATAAAAAATATTTTAGTACATTTTTTTTTATTTAACCTGTTCGCTTACTTTTTAGCCAAGGCGTTTTGGCAGAGATTCCCTTTCTGTGTCCAAAGCTGCTTTCCGGAACATGGGTTTGTGAATAACTAAAACAGCCGGGAAGCAATGATCACAGAAAAGGTACCTCTACCACCACGTATTTGGGAAGAAAAAGTGAACTTTTCGTCAACTATATTGTGTTTTAATATTATCTTAACAAATATTTTATTTTTAAAGTTAATAATTTAATGTTGCCATTACATAGCTGAAAAAATTAAAAGATCATGCTCGTATCTAAAATTATAACGATTGATGCGATATCTAAAACGCTGAATTTAAGTATTTAAATCCTCTGTGGTTCAGAAGATAAAAATAGTTCTTTTATAAATTTTAATCCTACGAAAAGTCGAAATGCAAACTCTCGAGGAGCTGTTTAGAACTGCACAGATTGCGAATGATATGTTGTCAATATTGCGGTCAACGGTGGTCAATGGTGGTCAACGGTGGTGGGTTGCGAGAATGGTGGTATGACGCATTTTTTTTTTTAGCTATGACGCTACGTTTTTGCCAGCCGTAAATGAAATCCCAGTTACTTTATTTTCCTACTCTAACGTAGTAATATTATAAATCATGTCGACATTTAAATAATTTTTTTTCTGTATATCGGACTGTTATGGAGGAACGAAAGCTTTCGTTAAAATAATTACGTTTCAACAAAGCGCAGTTTAGAAATTTCAACAACACTTCATTAACTTTCGTGAAATGGTGTTTAGCACTTCAACACCCTTGAGAAATGGTTATTAACAGATGTATGAAGACGGCATTTTCGACCATGAGCTGCTGCGTGTTTCAATATCGCCTTTCCTCCCACTATCACCCCTTTTATTATTACGCCAAATAATTTTGAAATGCCCTGTATATACTCTCCATTCCTTTCCCCCAATCAGCAATTAATGACGTCCACGGCTTTCAAGTAACTCTCCAGACTTAGGCGAACGTGAGGCACACCATCTACTACTATACATCGCCTTTCATTCATTATACACCCATCTAAACTTCGCAATACAGCCGCATTAGACCCTAACCCACTTCAAGAATACCCGGATGCAAGTAATTACTGAGAGACACAGCCTCGGTCTTTCGGAGCCACGTCAAATGGCTCGGAAAGGCTCGGGTCTCCGAATTTTCCCGACGTTTAAAGCCTTTCACGGTGATGTATAAATGCATAATCCACGAACTGCGCCTGTGTTCTATACACGGGCGTAATGCTAATGGCGATATCCAGAATTGAACACTTTAACCCTCCGATGTTTATATTAACCCTTTAATGCTCAGTGTTTCCGTTCTGGAAACATCAAACTCTGACGTTTTGACTGTTGCCAGTCAGAAAGAATAGATTTGATTTCTATAAAAAAAAGTGGCGGGTGACATAGCTCCACGAGAATCCTTTACTTTTTAGCACGTCATTTCCCGTAAAAAAATGTCACGATTATTTTTAACAGCACTGACATCTACTAAAAAATGGAAGAACAGCTGGATAGATTGCCCAATGCTGAAAAAAGGGCAGCCGTTGCCATCGCTCGACTTATCTACCAGCAAGATGGCGGACGATCGAAACGTTCATCGCGTGCCACAGATCTAGAGACACTTTTTTTGACGCGACTGGCTGTGCCGCACAGACGTTTTATGCCGTTATCTCTACCGGATTCTCCTTTGGTTTGTTATGTTCGGTTAGTAAATCCATTATTTTATTTTCTTTATCATTTTTCACTACAGTATGTTTTACGAAATAGTGTAAATATCAGGTTGTAACGAAAGTTTTCCGCCATATCTGCCTGAAAAACTAACTTCTAACTCATTAGATAACTGTATTTGAACTTTCGGTACCAAACCTGCACAGTGTCACATGATACAACAATAGTACTTAAAGCTGTACTCATAATTTGTTGATATTCTGGAGCTGACTTTTTGCAACACAACTGGAAGTTAATGATGGTTCTAATCCTCTAGAGCTATAGTTCCATTTGAAACACCTTAAACTTAATTAAAACGATATTTTTTAGAGATTGCACAACACAGTGTTATAAAGTAAGCCTCTTTCTTCCAAATGTCAGAAATCGTTCGACAAAATATGAGAAAATACGCCAACGCGAGCTGTGTTTTGACGATATTTGCGGTGGCGGGAAACTTTCGTTACAACCTAATAAATAAGTCAAATAAGTTTTTGGAGCTAAAGCAATTACATTTTTCAACACTTTCTTAAAAAAAAAAGTTGAAGTAAAATGAATCAAGACAACATTTTTGATAAAAGTTATCTTGGTGACGAAACGTAAGACCAAAGATGACTTGTTTTCTTTCAAATGCGTGCATTGCTTTCTTTTTAACTGCTGGAAACGTAAATATATTTCAACTTGTAAGGTGCGCCGTATCTACCTATTTAATTTTGGAAATTTATTTTGTTAACCTCCATTTAAATAATCCACGAGCCGTCACCGCTGCGGGTGTTTTAACTTTGTGTCCCAATTATCACAAGTCTTTTATAGAGTTACTCACAGAATTTCAACATTTTCAGAAGAACGGTTAAAAATTTTGTGATTTAATGCTTTGTGATGAGTGTGAGCTGACGTGTTTTAATGCAAGCACTTTTTTTAAAATTAGAAGTGTTCAAAAATTGAGAGTTATCCAATGGATGTCTTATGTTTGTAGTTGTTTCGTTATTTGCGAATAACCTGTTAGTGAACAGGTATTCTACCAACATCGAAAACAGAAGTGGAACATTTCGACAAACTCAGAATAGTTTTTCCAGCAATTAGAATATATTTTTGAAAGAGAGGGAAATATTAATTTTTTCTCACAGCTTAATCGGTTAGGTTTAGCCAACATATTGTCATCTAAAATTTTAAATGCAAAAATAATTATTAGTTATATCTTCATGAATATTCAGGGTTCACCGTTTAGAGAGTTTTTATTTTTTTCCATATTTCGGCGATTTTGTTAATTTCTTTGGCCATTTTTTTTAGCAGAAAAACTCTCACATTCACCCTAATTAGCAAGTAACTTTAAAACAACAATGTCAGTTAATATAAAAAAAAATTAAAGAAGAGAGTTGATGCAGTATAACTGATAAATATGTAATTTTTTAAAATAGCAATTCGATATTTAAAACTAGAAGCCAAAGCCCGTTGTAGAGGCAATTACAACGGATACTAGAAAAAACATTTGGCGAATGTATGTCTACACTCAGTATATTTAATCTTCGTCCACCTAAAATAAATAACTTCATATTCCATATTTACAATTCCGTTTCGCTGGGAACATGCTGGGGAAATCGTTTTATTTGTGGGAAAAAAAATTAAACTTATAAAACTGGAAAAGCTTTTTGAAACCAATTGCAGTCGCAATTTTCCCTTCAAAGCCTGATAACTGTGACTTCAATATGACGTCATTGTCAACTGCAATAGCTATAATTTTGTCACGCAAATGATTAACTTTTTTTAACCCTCGGGAATAAAATGTAGTTGAAAAGAGCGAAAAATCCCTTAAGAGTTAGGGAACGGGTAGATTTTCATATTTTTAAAGTAGCGCAGATTGTTTTCTATATTTCTATACATAATTATGAAAAATTTCAAGCGGATCGTACAAATGGTGTAGATGTTACTACGCTTTTTGTGCTTAACTTTTTAATCGTTTTGGAGTAATGGCGGAGAAAGTTTTATCTTGGAGTGGTTGTCCGGAATTGTTAGAGAGTCAGTGAATCAGCGAATCAGTGAGTCAGGAATAAGCGTAACTATATAGTAGGATAACAAATATGTTATTTTTAAAATAATAATCATCATCCTCATTCATTATTGGTGAGTATGCAAAATAAAATGTTTTTAATCTATCATCACTACATATTACTGTATTATTGCTTTTATGAGTAAGACTGTCCTTAGAATGTATTTAGGAAGCGTATTTTACCGTATATATAGATAAGCGCTTTAAAACTGCATCAATAATTAGCTGATTTCTGGGATTCGCGGGAGGGGAAGTAAGTAACCCCCCGTGTACAGCGGGGGAATACTGTACATTGGTTTTTATTCTTTATAGTACATTTAAGATATGTATTGTTTTAATACTTTTTCAGTTATCGCGTTGATTTTTTTTTCCACACCTGTCTTTGGACGTGGATGATACTACATGAAATTTTCATTAAAAGAATTTTTATTATTTTAGATTATCTGTTATCGTATTTTTTCAAACACTGTAATCAACATCTCTTTGATTAAGCTGATTATGATATTTGGTTTAATATTAAGATTCGGGGACGTACTATATAGAGCCAATATAGAGCCAATAAAGGATTTTGGAATGCTCTTTAAAAGTATAAGCGTATCAACTTCCCTCACATAAGCATTCCGAATTTACCATGCATGTAATGGAATACTTAATAAACACTATACCATAATACACTTTATTCGAACATTCCATGAGAATTTAATTTGAGAGCATCACGTAGAATTAATGCAAATTTCATGAACCACATTTTTTGGATCTCTAGTAGTGAACAGTTATATGTAAGTATATATATATGTATTTCCGTGGCTGCATTATTAACATGAATTTCACAGTTCAGTTCATAACAACTGAATGTAAACTAATCTACTCGTATAAGTTGAGTATCAAATAATTCTATGCAAATTGCCGTTTATTGTATTTTGGGTACTTCATGAGCACTGCCATAGCAATCGTACTGTAATCTATACTTTCCATTGTGGTTTTCAATTTAAATACATACGCAAACCTATTATGTGATGAATTTTTTAATGGTAGTCTTTCGTATATTTTCAGTGGATAGTTAGAGTTGTTATAGTGTATAAGTATTCAACAAAATAGAATTTTTAAATGTATTTTATTGAATGCAGCTTTTTTCTTAGAATGTAGCTAACTAAGAACTTTTTTATATAACTGCTCATTTTAAAGTGTAGAATGATTTGGTTTCATGATATGTATACATGAGATACAATAAAATAATATTTATTTATTTTATTGAATTTAACTTATTTATTTACTTCATGTAAATATTTGTATATTAACTCTTAATAAAACAGCTCATTTTAGAGATTAGAATGATTTTTTTTTTATAGACTGTGAACGATAATCGTAGAACTAACATAAGCTATATTACACTCCCCAAAAGTTAAATTGCAACGCCGAGAAAAAAAGCACGTAGCACCATGCAATCTTCAGGAGCGATAGTGGTGAGATGGGTATGTAAATGATAAAAAAACAGACGAATAAAATCAATTATTAACCAATTTATTCAGTATCTAATGTGTCCACCTCTGGCAGCTATACAGACCTCAAACCGGGGAAGTATGCTATCAATGAGTTCATTGATGATTGCTTAAGGTAATCTGTGCCAAGCCACATCCACTGCAGTGAGCAAATCATGCATGGTTTGTTGTCCTCGGATTATGCCACGACCAATGAGATCCCACAGGTGTTCGATGGGATTCCGATCTGTAGAGGGTGCTGGTCGGGAAAGGATCTCAAATCCGGGCAGATGGGTAAGAGTTCGCCGTGCTACATGCAGCCATGCATTGTCTTGCTGGAATAGCTTGTTGAGTGCATCCTGCAACCAGGGCAGAATGACAGGCTCCACAATTTGTGTGACGTAGCGGTCCGCTGTCAATCTACCATCTATGTGTACCAGGGACGCCCTGCGATCCAATATTATGTCACCCCAAACCGTGACGCCCGTTATAGGACCGGACTGACGCTCAGCGAAATGGAGTGGTTCGTATAGCATTCGCCGGAACACCGCCATACCCGCCGATTGACGTCATTCCTCCTCAGACAGAAACGAGATTTATCCGTGAACAATATCCGCTGCCATTCGATGATCCAGGTACGATGACGATGGTAAGTGGCCAGGCGTTATTGACCTGTTGCTGGCCGCCATCCCACCACAGACAGAAACGAGATTTATCCGTGAACAATATCCGATGCCATTCGATGATCCAGGTACGATGGCGATGGTTTGTGGCCAGGCGTCTAGCCCCGTTGCTGGCCGCCATTCTTCCACAGACAGAAACGAGATTCATCCGTGAACAATACACGATGCCATTCGATGATCCAGGTACGATGACGATGGTAAGTGGCCAGGCGTTATAGACCTGTTGCTGGCCGCCATTCCACCACAGACAGAAACGAGATTTATCCGTGAACAACACTCGATGCCATTCGATGATCCAGGTACGATGACGATGGTACGTGGCCAGGCGTATAGCGCCGTTGCTGGCCGCCATTCTTCCACAGACAGAAACGAGATTTATCCGTGAACAATATCTGATGCCATTCGATGATCCAGGTACGATGACGATGGTAAGTGGCCAGGCGTTATAGACCTGTTGCTGGCCGCCATTCCACCACAGACAGAAACGAGATTTATCCGTGAACAACACTCGATGCCATTCGATGATCCAGGTACGATGACGATGGTACGTGGCCAGGCGTATAGCGCCGTTGCTGGCCGCCATTCTTCCACAGACAGAAACGAAATTCATCCGTGAACAATACACGATGACATTCGATGATCTAGCCCTCTTGCGTGTGCATGTAACTGTACTTCATGCAATTTGTTGCGTATGGTTTGGGTGGGCACAGATCCACGTGATTCTGCAGGCAACCGGCTTCGGATGTTACGTGCCGCGAAAATTTATTCGAATAGACGGGATATTCTATTATCCGGGATCGCGATGAATTATTATTGCAGTTCGGTACATCGAAAATTCATTCGAATAAGTGGCATATTCCTTTAACAGATATTCCATTTCGACTGCAGATGCAAATTTCATAAGCCTCCTTTTTTTAGGATTCCTAATTGAGCAAATGTACGTGTTGGCATTAATGTAGTCTCAACAGCCCCACCTTCCAGCCTTACCTATATCAATTGCATAGATCAGATCATATGACAACAGAGTAATGATGTGAAACTAATTCACTCGGATTGTTCTCATTCTCCATCATAATTACGATTTGAGTACCGGTTAATTCCAGGCAGATCGCCATTCTCTGCGCTTTGGTTACCTAATGAGCATTACAGTAAGAATCGTACTACTACACGTGCATTTTCCATTGTGAGAATAAATGGCCTCTCAGTTTAAACGCATATGCAGCCGTATTGTGTTATAGGAAAGAGAGAAATTATCCCATATAATGTTTGTTTATGCATTCAGCGGAATGATTGCGCAGATATTGTGGAGTGAGTGTGGGCTGATTTCTGTAACCATTTGAAGCTGAGAGCTTATAAAGAAGGTGCGTCTTTTGATAAGTCAAATGTTTCGTTACTTTACACTATTTTTAAATATAAAAGATACTTTCGAAAAATGCAATTAAGGTTTTCTTATGGTGGTTGTACTTCATCTCTACTTATTATAAAAGAAGGTGTCTGTCTGTGTGTGTGGGTGTCTGTCGGCAGTGTTACGGACAAACGGCTACACCTAGAAACACCAAATTTGGTACTCGGGAAGATGTAAATATGTAGTTGTGCACCTCGAAGCGATTTTTTTCAAAATTCGACCTAGAATTTTTTTTATTTTATGTTTTATGCGATTTTTGGCATTTTTTCTCACCTAATTCGTAATAACGGCGGAAATTACGCTCGCAGCAAAACGGCATTTGTATCATCGGATAGAGGAGGAAATTTTCTTTTAAAAACAGTTTGTTCTGAATACGTAACATGATTTACCGATTTTTAGGAATTTTTTTACTAAGCATCTGCTTCGCGATTGTTTTTCGTAAAATAATTTTAAAACTGTCGCATCTTGAATTCTATCCGTCATAACTTTTAGATATTTTGACAAATCGTGAAACATTCTTTTCTCCCTCTTTTAAAATAAAAACGAAAAAATTATGTAAATTAGATGATTTTTTACGAATTTTAATGCAGCCTAATGTTTAGAATTTAATAGCATCAACGCGATCTTACGCCATTCATTACATTGCGATCACGGCACGAGAATTTATGTTCGGTTGTTGCCACAGAAAGGATTAGAAAAAAGGATTTTTTCAACCAATCGAGTTTTTAAATGGGATATCAGAATTTCAATTCGCAAGTGAGGATCTATGACGTCAAATGCTTTAAGATACGTAAAAATTACTCCATAATTTTAACTCATTTATTCCAGCTCTATTTTCAACACAGGGAGACGATATTTTGATTAAAATTTACTGTAGAAATAAACTAAGAAATTCACGATTATTATTATTAGAAGTGGTATTTTAATCCGGTAGTTATTTAAAAATTGAAATGTTTTCACGGCGCTGAAAATGTTCATTTTAAAAGTTACAAAGTTCGTTTCAAAGCGCGATATATTAATTTTTTTCTATTTACTATTTTTATTTTTGGCATTTAATTTAGCGCAGACGTTGCCTAACATACGCATGCAGGTTGCGAGTATAATTTTATTTTAACGTTGAATTACGTTCCTCCATAAAGGTTACATAACGCAAAGTTTTAATGATACCGTTTGAAAACAATTATGCGAAATATCGAAATTAACTCCCTCAACCTACCGGGGTATCCTTTACGGCAGTCAAACAGTGACGTCATAAATAAAAAAATGCGTGAAATTTGTAAACTCTGCAACTCTAACGCCCTGTCACAATTAAAGTGGGAATAAGTAGCTCCTCGAGATTACACAGTTTGATGTTTTTCAGGAGACAGGACTATGGAGGATATAAAAGATATCGCTATATTAGATACATGGATAGTTAAAATGGCACCCCTTGGATATTTTCTCCCCACAGTAAGATGAAATGGTTTGCGGCGCTAAATACGCCCATCTTATAAAACTATGTATAAATTAAATATATATGGAGAGTTTCCTTAATGGCAACCATTATGTGAAATGATTATTATTTATGCTAATGCGTAAATTGCAAAGAATCGCCACAGAATCAAAAGATCCCATTGAGGCCAAATAATCTAAGCTGTTTCTTTAAAGGGAGCCTTGAAGAGGGAGAAGCGAATATAGATAGTATTAATGTACGTAATAGGTAGTATTATTAGATTTGAAAAGATAATATGAATAAATCGCAATGTACCACGTTAATAAATATTTCATGAAATTAAAAGTGTCCTTTTTCAACGGTTGTCTTACAACCAACTAAACAAAAAGTAATTCTAATTTACGTTAATATATCCCGCAGTAATTTCAACAGAGGAGATTACTTGAACTTTTTTAAAAATGAAATTCTGTTTTGTCACATGCAGATATGATTTTAGTAGTAAAATATTCCCTTCTTCCCGTATGAAGAGCGGGTGCGCAGCTATTTTAAAAACATCTCTTGAAAATAGCATAAATGAATTCAGAAGACCTCAAAACGTGTCAATACACCAAAATCTCGAAGTCGAATTTTTTCACGATTACAATACTTTCCTTATATGGTACATGTTCGGAAAGAGATAAATGGTGCTCCATTTCATGTAGTGTCTTAGGTATTTAATGCTACAACTTGAGCCTAAAAAACAATATGATGTAGAAATAAGACCAGGTACGTAGCCAGGAAATTTTTTCGGGGAGGGGATATGAGCCTGGAAATTTTTTCGAGGGGTATATGAACTTATATATGCATAAATAGACGGAATTTCATCACTAATCCAAAAATTTCGGGGGGGGGATATATCCCGATATCCCCCCTCTGGCTACGCCCCTGAATAAGACATTTTGAAAGCCAGGAGTTCTCTGCAAACCATTAAGCTTTCCACTTTTTTGATAGTGAATGACACTGACGTAGTTTTTTGAGTCATTATACTGCAATGATCAGGTTAGTACTCATGACACAAACTTTACATTAAGAGTCAAATAATTTTGCTCTTTTTTTTTTAATTCCACATCACGAATAATTTCGAATTACACATGTAAGCAAAATTTTCGTTTCCTACCGTGCGAAGAACGGGCACGCAGCTAGTAGTATTATAAAAACTCTGATAACAAAAAGTGCTAAAATATTACTGCATTTTTTTTTCTTTTCGTAAGCCAACAGCCATTATTAAAGGTTTTTGAGGAAGAAAAGTGATCATAAAATTAGAAGGAGAATTATCATAGACCAATTTATTTTTGGAAGTTTCATTGAGGAAAAAAATATATGATAGAGAAATCCAAATAACCAAAAGTACATATATAAATTGAAAATGCTGAAAATGTTTATTCAAGTAGCTTTTTAGCAAATGAAATCTCAAATGACGCTAATTAAAGCGCCCTTTGAGACCCTACGTCCAAAATTAAGGACACGAAAATGATCTGTATTATCGTACTAGTATCGTACAATACCGCTAGCAACCCTGTATACGCCAAAAAACCTGCCAGTATTCCGAATTAATAGCTTGATAATTCTCTACACCCGAATTTCCATGAAAACATTCAATAGATCATTATTAGCACCATTTAACTGTCTAAAATATTGCCACCTAATTAAAAAGTCAACTTTTTTTCTTGTACATACTATGGTACAGAATGGATGTTCTAGTTTGTCCACATAAGGAAAAACAGTTTCCTTCGAAAATAATCAGGATTTTTAGTTTAATTTTTAACTACCAGCTTCATTCCTATTATCAAAAGAACAATTAATGACTTCAAAGAGAAATTACTTAATCAGGCCTGAAAGAGTTAAGCAGTACACTATTAAATATTTTATGAGGTACTATGTTCCTCCTGTGTTGTCAACGTTTCACATTTTTTAATTCAATTGTTTTTATTTATCTTTATTATCCTTTTTATTATTTTTTTATTATCCAATTAATGGGTACCGACTATGGTAATGTTATTTATTTCCATACACAAATATTATGAGCCGGGAGAAATAATAGCCCTTTCAGACCTGATTAATAATTTTTTAAATTCAAAAATTAAATAAATCTCTATGATAATAGAGATTAAATTTGTAATTTAATCTCTATTATCAATAACTAAAATTAAACTAAAAATCCAGATTATTAATTTTTTGGGGGAAAATTAATTTTTCTCTATGTTGGCAAATTAAAGCATCCATACAGTGCAATATTGTAGGTAATTTTTGTGTCCTCAGTTGAGGACGTAATTGAGGAGAGGACAAGGTAGTTTTTGTGTCTTCAATTGAGTAGGCAGAGTCTGAAAGAGTTAAAAGAAAACTGTTAACTTCTTTTTGGTGAATACATGAACACCTACGTATTTAATAGTTTTTGAATACAGTTGAAATTAATATAATTCTTTGAATATTCTTTTGAATAATAAACTAATTCTAATGTCTATTTGCAAACATATTTATCTAGTGTTAAATGTTCCCAGATCGGAAGAGTATGTTCCAGAACTTTTCATCAGTAAACGCTAGTTTTAAATATAAAATTTACATTTTCTGTGGCGTCATTTATACACACACACACACACACCATATATATATGCATGTATATGTATATATACCTTAGAAAAATTAATTTTATTACAACAGCTAGCCCTAAATATTTCAAAGAGTCAAATCAGCTTAACTATGACATGACATCTGATAAATGTATTTGAACGTCATACCTTTTTTAATGCGTACATGATTGATCTATTTTTGTGTGTGTGTATTTAATTTTAAATAAAAATGTAAGATTTATTTGTAAGATAAGAAATGTTAAACAAAGCGTAAAACATATTTCATTGGCAGAGTAGAATAAAAAAGAAAATATTTAAACCATGGTGAAATATTATATTTTAATTATATTTTTAAATATTTTTGTTTCCCTTATCATGTCAAAAATAATAGCTGAAATTGTTATTTTAAAAAATCAGAATAAAATTTCAAGCATACGGAGGAC